>JAODTK010005796.1:0-247963 GCA_026419785.1 Sclerodactyla briareus | reverse complement strand
CAGGCCAACAAGTGTACCAGTGAACTAACATCGGAAAGAACATCTCAGCCTGGCTCGGGTTGGAAAAGTTATATCAGTATTCTGTGTAAATCAGCTCATTAACAATAAATTCGTATTCCCAAAGCATGAAGATAAATATCAGTAATCGACGGCTTGCTTACTCGATTGATATAGGCTTGATTGATTTTCTTTCTTGATTGTTAGTAGTGGAACGAGAACAAAACCAACAAAAACCTTTTTTAATGCAACAATACAAAATATAAACATCTGAACATTAGAAGCTATAGTGACTGCCTGTTTCGGAATTGCCGCCTTACCAACCGAAGCATTTTTGGCCCCTTCATTTCCACCCCCCCCCCCAAAAAAAAAACGACCTAGAAGTGGCTCTATGAATGTTCTTTGTAATCCTGCAAAGAAATGGGTAGGGAGGGTGTAACATAACACGAAAACGGGTCTCATTTTATTTTTGTCCTTCTGTTCACAAAACTGAAAAATGTTCATTATAATAAATACAAATTATACCTTGTACTTTTATTTTGAACAATACCACAAGCCGTCACATGAACACTATCACCAACACTCAAACCCTTCAAATACTAAATCATTTCCCTGTCCCTTTTTTTTCTGTGGTCACACGGTCCCATTCCAGGCCATGTTTGATAGCAGTTCTGCGTATGAATATTAGTCCCTGGGAATCCCCAGACGTAAAATGGGAGGGTCTCATATCATGCACATGAACGTAATGTTGCACAGACCAGCTTAAACATGGCACAATAAACAGTCCGGTAACCCACTGCACTGTTGTATGTCAGGGGTGTCTCAAGGCATGCATGGGCTACGTCGCGGCCTTGGCGTACGATGGCCCTCAATAATCCTGTGCGTGCGCCGAGGTGTTCGAGAATGGGTCTGGTGAACGGTATTTGAATGGGACAGGTGGGAGGACCCATTCGATCGGGGAAATCGTTTAAGGAAGTTGTTACCATGCCTTACTCCCCGCCTGCCAATTTAAACCTCCTCTACTTCGTCGTGTATTGATGCTTGCCTCCACCCCCGACGTGAACATTTATTAAACGCCGTACACTGGACCCTCTGCAATACCCCCTTTGCCCAATCTTCGCGCAGCCTTGTAGTAAAAATCACCAAATGTTTGAGTCATAATACATAGGCTACTAACATGGCCTAAAAAAAATCTGACGGAAAATAACCAAGTACATCCTTACCGCCTACCCATGGACTAGTTAGAATCTATTGAATTTGCACTTTTACCAATAAACATTGTCTAAAGATTATCTAACAGCCAACAGTCCAAGTGAATAAAATCAAGTTCATAATATTTATTTCAGTGGGCTTGTTGTCGAGCATCACAGTAAGTATATATAACACCAAAATCAACGCAATTAACCTACCCAACATATTAAAGAGAGAAAACATACATGAGCATCGTGCCTGATAAATTCTTGTCTGTTGCTAAAAGTTTTCATTCACGGTTACCTGTTCGGGGGCAGGGAATGATCGATCTTAATCAGTCATTGAGTTGACTCGATTCTATAATGCAGCCGCGTCGGAACGTTGCGACCTGTGCGACAATGGTATTGTGCAGCCACAGTTAAGCGACCGCATCGCAACGCACTGCGTTCGCTGGGAGATGTTTCAGCACTTGTAGGAATAATCCCACTTGGTCGGAACGACTAACCGCGTTTGCGACGCTAACCAATTGTACATGCCGTGGAAAACGCGGCCTGGCAAGCGTTTGAAAGCTTAAGATAGTTTGTACAACCTCCCTTAGCATCCATCAGGTCGTGACAGTTCAGTCATAGCTGCAAAATGCTCAGTTTTTAGGCCGATATAGTGCTAAAGGAGGATAACTGGGTTAGTAAGTGAAGATTTATAGGAAATCACGGGTCTGAGGTCGAGGCTAGACCCTGGAAGACTTGGGATGAGGTTGTCCAGGAAGATTTACAGGAGAAGGGTATTTAGTTGTGTGGTTTTGCTAGGGAACAGATGTGTTGTGGGTCCGTCCAACCCATGTCAAAGGATAACAGACGTCTAAACGAATATGGTGATACTGAATGAGACCATAGGATATAGAATGTTTTATTTTTTGTAGCTGCAATTCTGATTCTTTTCTGGATTATATATCCCAAACTGTCGCAGGCAAGCTTCACATGATGACTTACACGCTGTCAAATTTTGTGCCAGAATGCTGAACAGTTCTATTTGTGTCTGCGGCAGGGTATATATTGAGAGGCAAGTGAGTGATTCTACATGGAAATCTGAATACAAATTCTAACCCCACAGGAAGAAGAACATTTCCTCTTTGCTCTTAGGAGCTGCGTTTTGCAAGTGGTGCAACCCCAAATGATGCCTCTATCAATATCTGATCTCTAGTTTTTATTCAGTGCCCAAATTGAAAAGTGGAAGTGCTCCAGGGCATATCACTTCCATGTGTCCCCTTCAGTACACAATTGGGGTGGTCATTCCTGAGACACCATTAACAGGTTATTGCAGAGGGATTTCCCATAGGGCTGCCACATATGGCATGTAACTACCTTTTACAAGTCAACTAACAAGGTCCTCACTTCTACACTGGGTTGGTGAGACAATTGAGGACAGGAGACCTGCCTTGGTCCGCGGGTAGTAATGCATTAAAGGCCCCCTGGCCTGAATCGGTTGAAACATCTGTTCGTTCTTGGCACAGATGTGTGGTTTGAGCTCCCCAACAGGAGGGTGTCCAAGGGGTCATGGCGGTCGTTGAAGGAGACCAGGAGGGAGTCTGCCTCAAGTTCAGCCCCCTTAGAGAGTGCTCCAGGTAAGTTACCAAATTGGTGACTGAGCTGGCATTTTCCTACGTGCAGGTCTTCCTGAATTCCGTGGTTGGTACAGTTCACAGGGTTACGCTGGTCCCATGGAAAACCTGGAAAAGTAATGGAATTTCATAATAAAAAAATCCAGGCCTGGATAAGTGTGAAATTCACTGAAAAGTTGTTGAGGTCATGGAAAGTCATGGAAATTCTGTGATGTTGTACTTTCTCACAGCGTTTACTTGTTGTTGCTTGGCTCTTCTAGATGTTCAGTTGAGAATTCTGTGTGAGATGTCATAGAGAAGGTCATGGAATCCTTTATTGGTCATGGAAAAGGCGTGAATTGATTGCCAGAATCTGCAGGAAAACCTGAGTTCATCATGCGTCCCCTTTTTTATGGAAGGTGGAGTTTGATAATCTCGACTCAATCACTCATAAAAAATGTTAGGCATATTGTATAACTCAATGGCCCTGTGCCGAGGGGGGGGGGGCGCTGGGGTCAGGAACCCCCTCTCCTCGCCCCTCCTTGACTATGTGAAACAATGAAAAGGTAAATTTGAGGACCACTGTGTCTAGGGGACAATAAGTTGCTTCAGTTTGCCAATAGGGATGATAAATGAGGGCACACTTGCCTCGGGCCACTGACCTCACCCCCCACCCAGACAAATCGTGGTATGCCACTGGTATTACTTCCCATTTAGGGCCTAGCATAGGGAGGGGTGGGCTGGAACAGCGATGATAGAGGTAGGCAGAGGAGCCTGGCAGGCTGAAGTTTCTTGGGCCCGAACACAAAAAAAACAAAATCCCAGTTCTCGCTTCACAGACATTACCCCAACCGTGGTTGGTCTCCCCTGTGTAGGGGTCATTCTGGTATCAGGAAGGCCTCCCGTCAGTCTCGATATACCATTGCAAGGCAAAAATATTGTTTTACAAGAGGATTATTGAGACGATATGCCTCCGTGCTGATGTCAGTACTTCTATGATACCTGGAAAGTTTTTCCATAAACTCAGTGTCAAGGGGAGATGACTCAATGACTGCTTTTCCTCCATGAGGCGGGTTTTAAAGGTTGGTTGGTTCACAAAACGTGGCACTAGTTTTTTGGGTGTACTTTCTTGATATTTGATTGGAGGACACGCTGCAGGATAAATTACGAGAGGTAATAAACTGGGAAGAGACTAAAGGTACAGCGGAACCTGACTTCATAACACTTACTCTTACAGAGGTTTCTGAATTGTGTATTGTGAAAGATCGAAAAAAATCCCATCATTGCAAGGATAATGAGGTCAACCCTGCCAAATATTGTTGTATTTCCTTAAAATGTACAACAATTATTTCAATTAGAGATATAATTAGTCTCTGAGAGGGATTGCCTGTAAGCGGGTGGATTGTGTTGATGTTACTCTGGTGAGAGAAAAAACAACCCCAGGAATTTTTCGGAAAACACTATGAAGAAAAGGAATCAGGAAAAACAAATCTGTGTTGTCAACTTGCTGGTCATACATTACTGTGCAATAGGGATTTTCCCCTGGACTTCTCAGCAAAATAACCAAACTTCAAAGGGCCAATAACCCCACATGGGCACTTCATGGAATTTTTTGGACCATCTCGAATAGTTTTCCATTTCCTACAACCTAGCCTGTTGTATTCAAGCCTGCAGTGTCATTTAAGCAATTGGCACCTTCGTATTTGTCTGAAAATATGGGAGAAACTTTAATTGGTTCAGTTGCTCCGAGTGATTTCCTCCTGAGATCCACATATATTATCAGCTGCGTAAATTCCATTGTCACCCTTTCATTTGCAGACAATGGAAACGACGTCAGAGGTATAGACACATCCTGCGTTCCAAAACCTGAAAGACATTTGGTAAGTTGTTTCTCAAATGGTATTTATAAGCATGCCTAATTGACACTATAGAAATTTGCTGCAGGACAACATTTACTATGTACATAATAGACATGTGCAGGCGGTTGAACCGATTGACGTGGTATATGCCCACGCAGGAACAGCTTTGTGGACCTTGTTTAGATGAAGGAATCAAATTATGTCAATTTTACCTCCAGTGACTTTGAGTTCTCTACTTGTTAATCGCACAGGTCCAACTGTAGTCCCACATTCCCCAAGTTTTGTTTTGAATACGACGAAGTTAGAAAATAAAATTGTGAAAAAACAAAAAAATATGACCTCCAGTGACATTGAAAGCCCTGTCATGTTTTTTGGGACAACGTTTCATTCCCAAGTTTTGAGTAAATCGGATAAGTATTTTTTCGTGTAGAAACCTGCAAATAGAGGACAGCAGACATGCAGTCCTGCCAACTTTCGAAAATCATCGAGAGTCCACGAGGGGGGAATGTGTTGTACCAAGTTTCAGATTCAATAGGGTTTAAAACATGAAGAGGTACGGGGCGACGCCTGAGTTTCCGGCGGCGGTGGAGCCTGAGGGCGGCTGCGGCGGGGCTACCCACCCCAAAACCATATATACTGACACTACTGACTGGCGGGGATATAATCAGCTTGGTTGCCCAGGTAATCTCAGCCGTCTGATTTATTGTGTATATAGGGGTTATACATATAAGGCCTTCCACTATTCCAAAAAATTTTTAATAGTTTAAATTGAGGAATGTTTTCCACAAATTTTGGTTGTAGGTATGAAGACATGGTGAAGAATTGTATGTTTTCTGCCCCACCCCCCCCCCCATGCACCCTAGTGTTTTCCATAATTCCTATTTGTGAGAATTGACCTTGACTCACAATAAAGCAGGGTCAAAGTTCAAAGGTCTTGTCAACTCCAGGAAACCTCGATTTAATTGTGACGACAACCACGGCAGGGTTGGGTGCAACCTGCAGAGTAAGGGAATCGTTGAGATTTTCCTAAGTTTCAAAACAGTGTCTGTGCTGTGGATATTTTCTGCCCCATACTCATATCTAGATGGCCTATGAGTATATAATTGATCTGTTAGCCAAAAAGTTTTTTTTTGGTGTCCGCTTTGGCAACATGTTTGGAAATGCAAAAAGTTCAGCTAGAAAAAAAGGACTCCAAATGACAATATCCACCCTGATCGAGACCAATTTTACATGTGAAGGTAGAATGAAGCTGCATGAGTTGTCCCCTGAACAAACTGTTGAATGGGGAGGAAAAAAGAAAAAGCATAGGAGAAAATTTCCTTTCCAGGAAATTTTTAAAATGGCCCTTTTGATAATGTTGTGGGGGAATAGATGAGTCTCACTTTTGTGTAGTGTAAGTGTAATCCGTTGAAACTAGGACCAATCCCCCCCCCCCCCCCATTTTCATAACCTCTCAGTCTGTGACGATCTTGGGCTATTTTATCAAAAATATTAAGAAAACCAGGTGGTGGGGAATATACAAGAAAGAAACTGATTTATTGTGTCCTGGTGTGAAACGTTTCTGATGTGCACATCTTATTTATTGACATGGTCTTGTGTCACGTCAGGACTGTTCCCAAACTTGGTCAGATATCTGGCTGAAGGGAAATTCTGTGTAAAAATGGAGATAGATTTATGAAATAGGGTTGAGACAGTAATTCTATCGGTTTTGCAAACAAAATTGGCAGCATTTACAGCTTTTATTCAATTCAGAGCCAGTGGGCATTCTTCTTTTTTTCTAGTGCAGATTGAGTCAGATTATCTCAAGAAGGAGGAATAAGATGCTGGCCGTAAGGAGCTGAACTCTGTCAACTCCGACATTATCAGGAGGTTTACAGCCGCCCACGAGACCGTCCCCTTTATCTGTCCTGCGGAGCAAGACACAGTGTCTGTCGGGGTGGGTGTGGTCAAACCAGGGGCCAATATAGAAGAGGTCGTGAAGGGGCATGGACCATCGGAAAGAAACGGAAGATTCATCCAAGGTGAGTCTGTGTCTGTTTTGTGTGTATGTGACGATCAAATGAGGGGTACTGATTCCAGTCAGGCATCATTTAGTACATCATATCAGCTGTTAGGGATAACTGTTTGATGTACCCATCGAGGGGGTCTTTACAATCACTTTTCTCCAAAGGCCCTACACATGGGTGCACAAGGTCTTACCGTAGCATCCAAACCCTGCAATCGGAGAGTGCTAGATTAGAACTATACCAAAAGAACAGCATAATCCATTACACAATGATACCTCCCCCCCCCCACCCACAAAAAAAACGCAAAATCCAACGACAACATGAAAAATATATGTAACTTATTAGTGATTCTTTACATGGCAAGCCACACTAAGGACTACTCTGAGAGATGGGTATGTTCCTATATCTGTTTGCCGTTCTGTATGGATGTTTATTTTATGCTCTTTGTGAAGTGCCTTGAAAAACAATTATGTTTGAAAAGAGCGCTATATACATATCTTGTAAAAATTGTAGACGTACATGGCGTGGTAATACAAGAATGGTATCGTTTAATATTATAGCTGATATAATGAATAAAGGGTCTTATGAATTTGCGGTTAATAGCAGCAGCCAGTCTGTATCACTTCCATTTTTGTTTATCGTCTGCTTCCTACCACCAGTTCTTGGAGAGCATGTCTGAGATCATCCGTAAGGGGATAGAGGAGGCACAGAAGGAGCTGGAGATGGAAAAAAACCGAGAAAAATCATGGAAGAGGGTTACGTAGCCCCAGGTTAGGGCCATGTCAACCCCCCCCCCCTCCCCTCCCCCCCCCTTGAACTGTATGGCTTGGGACTAACTCACACTGTGCAATGTTATACGTTAAACCTCGCGGGCCACAGCACCAGTGTTGCGCTAAGGCGCGGGATGCGGGACTCCTGCATACGCAGCCAGAATCACGCAGAGAAAAACATTGTGTGCGGGAAATTCCCGCACTGATTTCTCAACCAGGGATGCAGGAATAGTGTGTATAATAGGGGTGCGCGATACCTATTGATCGATAGCTGAGAGAATTCATGGACAACGTACGTATGGCAAAACAGCACGTGCATGGGACCACGTATGCTGGTAGTCACCGTTAGAACTAGTAACCAGGCAGCAGAAATACATGGTATAACACTACATTCTCAATACGTACTACGTCATATAGGTAACAAGCCCAGCCCCACGAACGAAACGCGGTTTTTTTTTCCGGTCGCATCGTGCAATTCCAGTAAGCCCTAACATACGTGAATGTATTATTGTAGCAGGAAAAGGGAACGAAGCAAGGCACGATCTAAAAATTAGGTAAAAAACCACCAAATCAATGCTAGCCCTTCATCTATGATGTTTATCAACCAACTGCTAGTAATCACCTTAGTTCATTCAAAGAATTGTAGGCTAACGCAAATTAATTTATTTGCACGCTGAGTATCGTTGCTCGACGATCGTGAATAAATCCACCCCTTAATCATAGAGTCTATGGGAAAAAATCGTACTGGAAGTTAGTGCTAGCGAGAGGAGGGGTTCGTTTGCCGTCAGTCCATTTAGACTGGTATTGTTGCGTAGCGTTGCAGTGGGAATTGGGAGCACATTGAAGGTTCGTCGTGAACAGCCATAGGTGAGGGGTCCACCGTGTTCCAAGCGGGGCTAGTTTAAAAGTAGTTGCAAGCATTGCGAGAGTGTGTAGTGGTTGCAACATAGCTTGCTGTTACATATAGTAATAGGGGTGAAGCTGCGAGTCCGCATCGGCTGGAGATTCGGGCAACTTAATGCAAATTACACAGTTCGCAACACACGTGGTCAGAGTGTTTAACAATTTCAACAGATCGCAGATGAAGTTGCGATGTACGCGGCAGAGGGCTGGGATCAGCAAAAAAATACAGCACTGGAATTTGGTAATTTCAAGTAGTACCGGATTTGGTAGCCAATACGGAATATTCCGCCAGTACCTGTAATAGTATGTGCATTTGACCGTCGGTGCTTGCTGCGAGTCTAATGGCGCCGCATGCAGTACCGGCACTTATACTAACGATACGTTATACCGCGCAACCCTAGTGTATATTCCACAATATAAAGTTGAAGTCAATCTCGATCTTAGCACATGCACGATGTTTGCATGCCCATACTTCGTTCAACGTTGCAGGACATGGGTGAAAACACTGTTTACTATCAGTTCAAAGACGTAGCAAACAGCAGGTGGGATTATGTTTGAGCAACTAGTGCTTATCGTTGACATTTCACAGAACTGGCAAGGTACAAATTCTATTATGGCCATTGCTCTGGTGCAAAATCACTGTACAATAACGTAGTAAACAACAGCAATCTGATTGTTCCATTATAAATCAAATGGTGGAACAAGACATGTAAATGGGGTAGAATAATTATTTTCACCGAAGTCTGTTAGTCTGAAGCA
This sequence comes from Sclerodactyla briareus, assembly GCA_026419785.1. NCBI lineage: Eukaryota > Metazoa > Echinodermata > Holothuroidea > Dendrochirotida > Sclerodactylidae > Sclerodactyla > Sclerodactyla briareus. The sequence continues at coordinate 238,881 of JAODTK010005796.1, read as the reverse complement.
CAATATTCATGAGGTGTCTTCAGGACAGGGATTTTAGTTTTTTGTTTAGGATGAACTGGGTCATATGGGGGTAAACAAAATGATAGCAAATTCAACAGCATAGTCCTACCCTGTGGAATTAATGGTGATAATCATTTAGATTTGTACATTTTACTGCAAAAATACAATTTTGCCATATGACAACTTAAGGAGATCAGAACAAATTGCTGATGAAAGATGTGCCTTCGGTGGGATATGGTACCTTTTTCGGTGCTGTTGTAGGATTCGAAAAATAGGTTCTCAAGATACCAGGGTATTTAGGGCTCACGCATGAACCCAACACAATATTAGTTAAGTGTAAGGGACGATAGTGTAATGTCATTACCACAGGGCAGTAATGATGGTTTTTAGTTAAGAAGGTTTTTGTCCCCTGAAACTGTTAGGGGAACTGTGCGAAAAATGGCCGGAAGATAAGGTCCCCCCCCTCAGCAGTCTTGAAAGAATACCTCCCAAAAAAATTTCTTGGGAGGGAATTCCCTCCCCAAAAATTCTCCTTAGGCCACTAACCACTGCCCACAGCCCACAGAAGTGTTGTGGATGCCGGACCGTAAAACATTCGCACGCATATGTTTTAATGATACATGATGAGGACTTGAAGCAACCTAAAGTGGCCTAATGCAAAAATGCTCTAAGGTGCCTTACGGACCTTAAAAGAAACAAGAGCAGAAAGAAAAAACCCCAGAAAGCATAGGCAAAAAAAGACAAGGAAGACAGGGAGCAGAAGCACACACCCAAAGACAAACAGGAGGAATATGAGTCAGACAGAAAGGTGCTGAGTGAAAGAAAACGTTTTAAGCGATTACTTGAACGTAGCTATAGTCGGAAGCCAGACAGACGGACAGAGTCAGTGAGGTTATTCCGTATAAAACTTGGTGGATGATGCGAACTATAAAATTACGCTGTTGCTGGAAGAGGACACCTTAGAGATCTGGAAGGAAACACTTGCATGCTGAAAAACAAAGCTCTGAGGTGAAACTAGGAGCCATGCAGTTGATGCTTTATATATAAGTAGAAGATCTCAAAAGCAATTCTCTACCTTACCAAGCCAGTGAAAGTAGCTTGTAGACCAGTGGACACACACAATGGGTGAAAAAAACTCGCAGAAGAACGCAAATAGGGATATGGTTTCCTTACAAGGTACTGTGTGAACATCCCCAAGAATACTGACGAATAGTCCCCTTACCACTCTAAGAAGAACGGTACTACTTTCAGTCAACAACTTTCAGTTCCCTACCTGGCTATGCCTAATCATATGATGGCTCTCAAAAAACGAAGTGTGGGCCTTGCAGAATATCTAACAAAATTGAACTGTTCCAAACCTTGGCAGTTGAGGTTTCCAAGGGCTTACGGAGGGTTGGACGCTCATGGTCCGGTAATGTCTTGCGGTCATCGCTTCCCACCTTAACATCACAAAGAGACCGTGGGAATGACCATAAAGCTGTTCGCAAGCCTTGCGGCCCCCATAATTCCGCACAGTGTTTAGCCAGGCTTTAGGTGTGTGTGTTATTGAGAAATAGCGTTGGAGGGGTTACTATGCTGTCAGCCTCAAATTTACGCCTTATACCATGACAGATATGACTTTCTGGTTGCCTGTACCAGAGTAGACCATCAGACGCATGGAGTAGTGATTATTGCCTGAGGCTTGTTGCCAGTAACGGTAAGTTCATGCGACAGTGCCAGCCATCGCCAAAACAGTGGTTGAAAAGTCGAGAGATGAGATGGAAGGGAATAGTAATAGGATGGATGGAGGGGGGAGGAGGGGGGGGGGTTGAATAGTCTAGGAACGAGGGGCCGATTACCTATTTGGTAAGAACGTGATGAAGGAAGGTTGAGAAATTCTATTGGCCGTTTTAATGTGTTTGTACACTGCTTGTCAGCAATGCACTAGTGACCTAACTGTTGGGTGATTCTTTGGTTTGTCACAAATGAAGTACTTTTTCTTTTAACATTGGTGGACTACCAACTCAGCACCTTTGACCGTTTTGTGTGATGTCATTCTAAACCATTCCGATTGTTGGTCATCCAAGGTCCACCTCGGAATTGAAGTCTGGAGGTTAATATATGCGTCAGGTGCCGACGGCTGTGTTTAGAGTGTTGGACTTTTTTGTGTTTTGGACTACTTATAATCCAAATCCATTCACGGGGGGCTTTATTTCTTGAATTTATTTCAATTTTTAGGGAAAGTCCTACGTAAAATACCCTGATGAGTGCGTTTGTCAACTGTGGTCTCCCGCCTCCCCAAGGATTGCTGTGATCAAGGTAGGAACCTGGACCTCTCCTCAGTGAGTTGTTTCGGTCATGCGTGAGATCTTCATGTTGGTCGTGAGCGTCTCCAAATTGAGCTGAAGTCCGACTATGTTTTAACAAGTCAAGTCGGAACGTCTTGGTAGCTGCGGACAGCAAAATTCTTGTGGCGAATAACACGGAATTTTTTTTCAGACCATCACATTCATTGTTTGTCGCACATTCAAATGACCTCTGACTGACATCTGTAATAACCATGAATGACTTGGAACATGTCTACCACATAGCCTAATATTTGGCTATCAGTGCCATTCCTAAGCCTGTGCAGTGAACAGTGGAAACACACTTCCCACAGAATGAATAATCTAAACATGGTTGCACTCATAGTTATATTGAACCACTCCAACAATTACCATTAACAAGCATTTAGGTGGGTGGGGGGGGGGGGGGCGGGGTGAGGTCGCAAGCCCCCATTTCTAGGTCACCATTAGGAAATTGGACCGAAGATATGTAATGTAAACAAATGCTAGGGAGGCAGGGTCTAATGTAAACTAGGGCGAGGATGCGATGAAAAGACAAATCAACACCCCTGGACAATAGGTTTTATGTCAACTTATTCTGCCAGAATGGACCTTGGACCGTAAGGTAACACTGCTCAGCAGAGGATGGAGTAATGTAACAAACTTGTATGGCAGTAGGGGGGGAGGGCTCAAATTAAGTTGGGGAAATTGCGGGTCAAAATTTTAGTAATGGGGATTTAATTAAAATCTAATTAACACTATGCGAACATAAATGTAGCGAAGGCTAGCCAGTAGCAACTTCATCCACCCAAGTTTCAAAATGATCGCATGTATGGTTTGAAGTTAGGAATGACGTGACGACAAGAAGGGACGAACGAACGAACGCACGAACGACCGAACGAACGGAAGGTGAGACATGATGACTTGTAGAGCTTGCTCTCCCGCCAGCTAAAAAGCAAACTGTGATTAAAGGTTAATAGTCATGTAAAAATATGACTGGACTATTGTTACTTTCTGCGTTTATTATCCAACATTCCAGCTGATTTGAGTGAGCGGATTAGGCTCAATCGGCTATGAGAATTGCATAGTGACACGGGGGGGGGGGAGGGGGGGGGAGGGGGGGGGCGGAGGGGGGACGCAGGATCCCCTATGTAATACTAAGTCAATGTAAAACATTGTACTTTTTAATAATTTGTACCAAACACACTATAGTGGGATCCGAATTAGAATACAAGAACTGATCTCATTATTTCTTAAAGTGACTACATTTTTCCAGCCTTGGGTTATCATGGCGCAAAAATTGACAACATTGACTGTGTGGGTCTATGAGCGGCCTTGCATCGTTCCCCCTGTGAGGTCATGGATTCCTCAAATTTCTCAAAAAGTAAATTGTCATATCTCAGCAAGGCAAACTGCTAGAACCTCCACAATTGGAGGTTTTCATATGTCATCTTTTCAACCGTGTTAGTTGAAGATGTATTTGTTTACATGACCATTGGCCTTCAACACTAAGGATTTCAATGTACCATGTAGCTCTGTGATTGTCTCATGCTCTCCACATGCCAAAGTTGGTCTTTTGTAAAGAACTGTAGTTGAACAATGTTTAACTTACATGTTCCTTGTTGCATAACGCTCTTCAAGTGTAAAAGATGGTTCTTCTGCGTGGGATGAAAATTGTAATTGAACACTGAAATCTAAATCTTACGTGTCTTCTTGATTTTCTCTCGCTCTTCAAGTGTTAAAAGTGGATTCTTGGAAGCAGCCCACAACCCCCCGGTTTGACGCAATCAAGTGAACTGTCATATTACCAACGAAAGAAATGGCGCCTGCTGCGATATAATTAAAGACATACCACAAGCCGCCTAGCCAGGATTTTGGCATCGGTGGGCCAGACATTTTGTAAAAGATATATTCAACTGGGGGCTATTATCAGGACACATAAAAATGAAGGGGCATCAGAGGTGGGTACAATGAAATTGTGGCGAATACTGTCTCTCAGGTTCGTTAAGAAGCCTTGCATGTTTCCGCTTTTTATTAATGTTTCAAAGAGTAAGGAATTTCAAATGAGAGTGTTGTGTTGGTGGTGTTGGGTGTAAAACCAACTTGTGTGTCTAATGAAGTGTGTTCACTAACCCGTCCTAGGGGAAGCAGTTTAATGTTGGAGAGGCATAATTGATCTGGCATGCCAGAGCATACCCACCACTCCACTGCTTCATGTATATTGGCAAGAGGCTGAATTCTTTGCAACTAATGAGGCGTCAATTGTACCTCACATGACCCTCCTCAGGCTCATCGAAGATTCGACGTCGACTTAATGTCAAATCTTGAAATGCCAGGATTGTTGGGATGGTGAATCTTGTTCCAACGGATTCTTTGCGGTTGGGGATCTTCACGCATGATACTTATTGTCGTTGCCGATCGTTGACGAGCACGATGATCCCTGTGATGAATCTGTGCCGACCGAAAACAATAGCGTGTCGAAAGAGCGTCTCATATGTGCGATGTCAGTTCAATATTTGTGATCGATAATTTGCCGTTCGTTTTCATTCGTAGTTACTGGTGCCGCGCAGGCAGGCACTAGGCTTGGCTTACATGTGATCGCTGGAGTATCACCCATTGTATAAGTCGCTCGGCATCTCACTGTGAGAGTTCTCTGCCATAACGCAGTATATTGTACGCCTGTTCAGCTCAGCGGGTGTTCCCATCAGTATACTGGAACAGCATTCAAAAATCACGTTCAAATATTCGTGGAGTGATAGCAGTCCATTGACCAACAGTGCAGTGCGAACTGTGCCTTCGCACGTCTGAAGTTTATTGCTAACTCAGCGTTTTTGGAAACGGGCAAATTCGATAGAAAATCCAGCTAAATGAAAATCTTAAATCGGCCACCTACTGCCTTGAAAATATGTTACAAAACGTTAAAAAAGGGACGAAAATCATTAGGTATTCGCCAAGAGGCCTGAAAATCATCATGACCCAGGTCTCAGCCACACTGGTAACCCTTTTTCCATCTTCGGAAAAAAGCTGTGTGTGGTCCGCGGTACGGGTCCGATATCAATTAAGATCGCCTCGTGATGTCCGGTTGAACGATCGTAACTGAAGAGTGATTTGAGGCAGGTGTACCAGGTGCAGGTGAGTAGCCTACGGTCTCTTTCGGTGAAGAAAAATGTTGGGCCTTAATAATGAGTACATTTTTTTCCCCTACAAGAGGTGAATCTGGCCTAAACTTTTCATGGGTTGGGCATCTTTGACTTTTATAGGAATAGTCCACTGGATGAACGCACGAGACCAAATTAGACGCGGTGATCTTCGTCTAATTGTTTCCAGCATGTGGGGTGAATCTTGACTGAATTTTTTCAGTGAAAAAGTGAATAAGGGTGAACGCTTGAGGAGGTTAGGGTAGATACATTGATGCTGCATAAAACTGAAATACCCTCGGTCAAATTGTATTTCACTACCCAATTCAGATTTGATCATTACATTGAATGGATATACTTAGCGCGACGGCATGAGGGAGAGGGGGGGGCTGATTGACAAGTTGATGCAGAAAAATAAGAACAAAAATTTCAAAGGGTGAGTGGGCGGGTCACAGAGACGGCGCCAATGTCAACGTTGATTGTGGTTAGTAAGATCATAATAAACGCGAACGCTTTGCGCAGTGTGTAAAACAAGTGTGATCATGGTTGCCATGACTAGGGCATAATGCCATTCGCACGAGAGATGCACATGGGGAGAGTGGATAGGAGTACGGAAAAAAGGCAGACGGTCCCTCTGAATGGAGGATGGAAAATTAGGCAGGAACTAACAACATAACACAACGATGAAAACATGAGCAGAATCCTCAGGCTGATAGACACTTGGGATTTCCCAGAGGAACTCGAAATCATAAAAATAAACACCAAAAACAGTGTATAGCCCACCCTGTTTTGAGTTTGCGCACTTCTTCCACCTTATCTGATCAGCATTCCAGGTGAATTATGGACCCATCAACACATGACACAAACAGGATTCAGTCGAATTTAAAACAGGAAAAAGAGCTTTCCTTGCTATAGTGGTAAAACAATGGTGAATCATGGTTCGCCAGATATTGTCGCAGAATGCACGCGCAAGAGCCGCACATTTTCCAACATAATCCACCCTCCACACATGTGGTGTGCTATGAATTTTTGCAGCTAGAATGAACCAGTCACTGGAAAGCCGTTCATGAATTGTGTTTCTCTCATAGAGTAATGAAAATAATGGTTTATTGTGCACCTTCCCTCATTGGGGTGTTACTGCCCTGTTGATGAAGAGTTCACAGGCGAGCAGGAGGAACTACAACCTGAGATGCAGCTCTTCAAAGATGGACCACACACTTTCTGAGACACCCCCAACAGAAACCTCACCAGCGGGGATGAGGGCGGGGAGAGGGCGGGGAGGAGGTGGGGGGAGACAGACACAAACCTAGATGAGACTGCGATGATAGAGCGACCCCCGGTACCCAACGGGCCCCTGAAGGAAAGCCCCAGGAAACAAAGTCCATCCTGAAGAAGAAGGACTTGGAGGGTGACCCACAGGAGGAGGGAGATGCGGGCAAGGAACCACAACCGACTGAGGCAGGCCGCAGAGGAGGGGTTGCGGCAAGGAGTGATACCATACATGGTTCAACATGAATGACTCAAGTATTCCCAATTCCCCAATTCTGGGAGACCAGGGTTCGATTCCCGGTCCCGTCATACCAAGACTTGTAAACAAAAAAATTGAAGAACTGTGCTTCTCGCTGGAAGCTCAGCACGAGGGATTGGAAGCAGGGACAACACGAAGGGCTTAGGCAATGTGCAAGTTGTGCGTCTAAGTGTGAATATCCCAACCCACAGCAATTAAGGCATCGCCAGAGAGGCATTGCCTTATTTGTGTACCTGGTGATGGAGAATTCGCAGCTGACAATTAGGTGCAGTATATCCGGTCTGCACCTTGCGGGCCTTTAATAGGGTCGATCCTCTGTTCGGCAAGTATACCATATAAAAAAAAATTATGAAAAAATCCCAATACCACATAGTGCTGTACAGATTGAAGGTTGGTTCAGTGGACGTGCAAAACATGACTTTGAAGATAGTGATTCATCCTGATTAGTATAAAAAGGAAATCCATTCCTCAAACTGACTTTCGGTTTTAATAAGGGAAACTGAGACGAATCTACCTATTAGCATGTGATGGGGTCACCTAAACCAATTTCCACCCTGACCAGATAACTCCGAGTGGAAATCCTTGCCGAGGACAACTGTGTCTGCTGCATAGCTCTGAGTAAACATCATCCCACTCGGCCAGTACAAGGACTTGATAAAATTGCTTCTCGCTAGCGTTCAGCACAAGGGATCGGAGCAGGGACAAACGACGAGAGGCAGTTATTTGCAATTTGCGTGTTCTGCCTGCGATTACCCCCCATCCCCACATCAATGTACCGGCAAAGAGGCAGTGACTATTCAGTTACTGGTGTGAAGGATTTGCAGAGCTGACAATAACGTATAGTATTTCCAGGACTGCACCTTGCTGGCCCTCGAATAGGTTCACTACTCGGGCTTGGCAAGTCTAACATTTTTTCAAGTAAACGTTGTGACTTGAACATTGCAGGGGAGGGAATCTGATGCCAATGGAAGTCAATTTGCTTGCAATCACAAATACATTCACTACTGTTATGGGCTGCTTGCAATTTCAAACAATGTAAAAACGATGAACAACCTGTACTGAACCCTTTTTTTTCGACTGGGGCACCAATTCACACTTTTGAAGTACCACAGAATAAAACTGTATCCATAACCAGGGCAGGAAATGCATTTCCACCTGCCCGGGATGTATCCAGGATATCATGCACCCCTATCTTATTGTGCAGTCTAGTTGTAGTTTAGCCTCATTTGACGATTTGTCATTTTAGGGCAAAACATTACATTACATTTACAAAAAGTTCATTACTGTCCCCACCCTGCATATCACTGGGACATGCAATGTACCACTTGGTGGGAACCTCTGCTTTGAACATCACTGTATACAACTGGGACAGTGCAATGTGCCACTGGCAGGAACTCCTGTATGCAACTGGGACAGTGCAATGTACCACTATCAAAAGCCCTGCATTCAACTGGGACAGTGCAATGTACCACTATCAAAAGCCCTGCATTCAACTGGGACAGTGCAATGTACCACTAGCAAGAACCCTGCATTTACCTGGGACAGTACAATGTACCATGCACTAGCAGGAACACCCTGCTTAGAACTGGGACAGTGCAATGTACCACTATCAAAAGCCCTGCATTCAACTGGGACAGTGCAATGTTTCACTAGTGGGAACTCTACTTACAACTGAGACAGTGCAATGTACCACTAGCAAGAACCCTGCATTCAACTGGGACAGTGCAATGTACCACTATCAAAAGCCCTGCATTCAACTGGGACAGTGCAATGTACCACTAGCAGGAACCCCTGTATACAACTGGGACAGTGCAATGTACCACTATCAAAAGCCCTGCCTATAAATTGTGCACTGTACCACTATTGAGACCCCTGCATTAAACAACAACCTCCATACAACTGGGACAGTGCAATGTTTCACTAACAAAAACCCTGCAGAAATTTGGGGACAGTGCGTACCACTATCAAAAGCCCTGCACATTCAAATGGGGACAGGGCAATGTACCACTAGGGGAACCCCTGCATGATAAAATCCTGGCAAATACTCGGACATAACATGTCAGCAGGAAAACCCTGCCATGAAATGGTCTGATAGCACTAAACAATTTGTCATCCACTAATACAATTATTATTATTCATGAAATGTAGAAATCTCATTTAGCCGTCTATACCATTCGCCAAAATTCTCTTTATTCACCAAATGGTTATGTTGCGGGCATTGTAGTATTTGACTTCCAGCGTAAGCAAATATTGAATGTTTCATAAACCTTTGAAACAATCAGGTCTCTGCACTGTAAATATGCAATAGTTCATGTATGTTAGTTTTTAGTGGACATAGATATTGTCTCATGCATTCACTGTCGTCTGCATGACGTCACCATTTTTGCATTGGGTGCATTCTTGGTCGGAGTAGAAATTTAATATGATGCTATTACCATCCCCATAGTAAAGTCCATTCAGCTTCGGAAATATGCCGAGAAAATAAGCGTCGGTGATATTGAAAATGGGTGACATTGTTCCTCCTCATTTACAAGAGAACGCATCAAATTTTACAGCACTCAAATACTTTCAATCTTCAGAGAAAATGGATCAGTATGTGAATTTTCAAAAAAGCTGGCGGCCGGACGAATGTATTTGTTAGCCACAGGGGCCTAGTCCACAAATCATGCTTTTTACCTAACACGATCCTTTCGACAGAATTTTTCAATTGTAGTTTTATATCAGTGATACAATGGATATACAGTATGGGTAGCTGCGTGGATAGAAAGGAGGACAAGAAATAAGGGCTGAATGGAGCTTTGAATGATATACTATCCAAAGCCTGGGACAGGAATGAACGTATCACCTAAGCCATGTAGCTGAGTGAGCTGTTGTGAGGGTGCATTTCTATCTGTCGTCACGGCCATCATCAGCATCCATCCATCATCCATATCTATCTATCTGCACAATTGTTCGAATTACTCACTCCTAATCCTTCAATGGACAGGGATGAGGCCGAATCACGTGATGATTAAGTAAGGTCAGCTGGGGTGTTAAAAAAATGTGGGGTCCAAAGGTACCATCATGTTGTGGAGATGTATTCAATGTATTTCTACCCCTACAGTTTGAACTCAGAGGATCATGAAATTGGTCTAGTGATGATTAGGGGACCACTTTACCTATGGGGTGTTTAGGGATCTGAGATCATAGGTCACTAGGGGTCATTTTGGTAAGATGGAATTTGAGGTCTAAGAACAAAATGCTCCTTCCACAATTGAATGGATGGACATGATACTGTCCCCGTATTCCCATCAGTAGTCTGATAGTATGAAGATAGGGTGTGTAGTGATTGAAGTCAGAGGGCAGTAGGGGTCAATTTTGGCCAATTTGTTTGAATAGTTGAGACTCCTAGGAATGATCAGATTAATGGAAATTAGTCAAGTATTATCATTGACATAATAGTAGTGTCAGAAACTCGAGGTCCAAATGTCACAATTGGCTGAGTGCAGTAGTCTTACCTTGACACGATTTGTCGGCCTTCTTATAAGGTCTCTCGAATGTTCAAGACACCTGAAGAATATCATTATGGTAGGGCGGAAGAATGGTAACGTGGTATCAGTGGGGACACTTTACCACTGCAAATATTCCGGTTGAATGTCTAGAGCGGCACAGGGACCGATTTGTCCCTAGGTCAGACGCTGTTATTGAGTTTGTGATGGGCGAGGTGCTTGGTCGGACATCTTCAGGGGTCCGCTGTGCTGCAGTGAATTTCTTGGGTTATGGGATTTGTAAGGGATATTTGCAATAGTCTCGTCTGTCGGCTTTGAGCAGTGACCTTGAACTTCGCTCCAAGGTTTGAGACAAGTGGTCGGGTCCTGGAGTTGGAGTTCACGATAGTCATGGACTGATGGGGACGTAAAATGGCGGTCTCGGGAGTAGTTGGGATTGGTGACTACCCGCCTCGTATCATCGCCGGGCTCATCCATGCTAAAACGGCCAGGGTTCCTAGATGAGCCTTAGTTGAATTCCGAACCCGTAGAAATCAATTAAAATAATTGAAACAATTTACACAACCTTTACATCAGGGTGGTGCTGGATCGCGGTTCATCATGTGGGTTTAGCCACATAACAGCAAAGCATGTCATTTTCTGAGGAAAAGTGTCAAACTTCCCCCCTTTTTGTACCCCTTTCTGCCCAAAAAAGATGTCTAGTACCCAGAGACCCTGATGTAGCGCTAATCCTGTAAAATACGTCACATATGCCACTAGATATTAATAGTGAGCTCCTGTGCATTGACACTCCTCTAAGGGTCCAACAGAAATACAAAATTGTAATAACATTGCCTCTTTAAACTAGATGTCTTATGTTCCATTTAAGGACACGAATTGTCATTTGGCATTAGGACTAATGAAGATGTATGGAATCCTTCATTATCATCGTTTATAGACATCTTAGCATTCAGTTTCTTTAGTTTCTTCTCGTTTTTCCGCCTCTGCATACTCGGTATCGTGGCAGTTCCCCCTACGTTGGGCGAACCCTGGCGACTTCTCGCGAGGTGGAGTCACCTCATGCCCAGGAACGGTACCAGCCTCGGAAGAGTGACGACGATAGTCTCTTCAGGAACGGGGACCTCGGCCGCGTACCCCCACGTGACCGCCTGTCTGCGTCCGCCTCAAGTAACCTTTACAGCTTCCTAAATGTCCGTCACAGTTGTGCAAGTTCTCTCTCGAGAACGGTTACCCCCCCACTGTTTTCTCCGTTACTTCTGCCCTAATCTCACTCCTCACCGATTCAGATATCCCTAGTACACCCTGCGTTTGCGTCAAATCGCTAGATACCCTGCAATGTATCATTCCCCAGTAGGTCACACAACCCCCCGGCTTAGACACCCAGGATTATTCATTCTTATCCTCATACTGAACAGAGTTTAGGAAGGACCCCAAGACGATCTGCTGTGACGTTTTGTGTGCGCGCATCCATCGAGGTTGGAAACCCAGATTCGGGAACAGTACCACAACACACTCATGAGTCGCCACAGACATGGAGCGAAAGGGAAGCTACCCGTTTTGTGCGTGCCTCATGCGCAGTATTGTTGTGGATGCCAGGAATGATGGTCAAGCCTTTTAAAGAAAAATCCCCCCCCTCCTAATCTGACATGATGCCCCGATAATTACAGGCAACATGGCAGAGAAGCGATTCGAGCTTGCTGTTCGATTTGCAACTATAACTTTATATGGTGACAATCACATTTCTACTCAATTCTGAATTCATTTATTGATATTTGTGATCATTTCAAAGCTATGTGAAACTGGAAGCATGGGTTGTGCAGCGCCTTGCCTTCCACCAGTTCAACCGTGCGGTGTGTGTACTGCATGTACTCATTTGTTAGAGAAATCAGTGGGTCATTCAGGATTTTAGAAACTGGGCAGTGTTCATTATTAGTACTTGTATTACAACTAGGTACACAGCCGGAAGGAAATGCTGTAACTTTGCTCCGTGACTGCCACCATTTATATGGACGCTTGCCAATTGGAAAAAAAAGTAACACAAGTACCATTGAGGCAGTAAAACCCAGCGACCAGGAGTCGTCGCGAGTGATAATATTGATAGGGGAAGGGGCGAACAACCGCATGAGTTTGCCAGGGAGCATGGCCCAGTTATGGGCTACACACATTGAATTTGTACACAGCTTGTGACATTTAACATTTCAAAACAAACTCAAAGTACAAGGCCACCAAAAAAACAACTTTTCTAATTTTGTCGGACATGTTATCAAAGATAAAAATGGTCATTCAATTGCTGAAAGCTGACTTCAAAAGTCAGTAAAAAGGGATCTTTAACTGTACAGAGGGCCCCTGTGTCGTCACGAGGGACCTTTCTGCCGAGTGACGTAAATGATCGGATCCAACATGCACATACCAAAAAGATTTTGAACATAGCACTGAGCGCGGGTAAAACATCCAAACGCCTGAAGATAGTACAGAGAATCAGCTGTACAGAAACAATTGACGCCACACGCACACATCGGTTTTTGAAGCCAGGTTCTGGCGCGACGTTCTTAGCGTGTGGAATGTAAAAAACGGGAGGACTGGTAGGATGAATGCTTACCTCGGTCCCCTCACCAAACCCTGCCCTACCATTACCGGCCACCACCACACCATAGGACTACAGGCACCTTGGCACAGGGAAGCATTACTAGACAAGACTGTCACTTAATCTCTCACCACCCCCACTCCCCACTCACCCCACTCCCTTCCCCCTTGTCCCCATCTACGTAATTTAATACATCCGCAACAAATTTCACCACTACTCCACACCACCCCTAAAACATTCTCCTCCACTCGACCCCTCCCAATCCCACCCACCACCACGGCCCACTCCAGTGGGCCCCCATCAATACCCTTTGTTCCCTCCCAGCCACACCTCCGGTTCAATGTGCTCCCAGGCCACCTCCATTCCACAGTGTGTATGTAATAAGATAACCACCTACTTTTGAAGTATAGAAATGTCATTCAATCTGCGAGGAGTATGTGTGCAATGGTTAGCATCATGGTCATGTTGGTCGACAGGTTATTTATAACATATCCACATTTCAAACATTTTGCCATTTCTGGCAAAGGTTATGTTATAATTTAGGTCACCTCAAGTTGACTGCATGGAACATTTCATTTTCCATTGGAAATATGTCCATTTTTATTCCTTGCCGAAGTTACGAAGGACTTATATGCAGTCATGGGGTGTGTATGTGTGTGACACCTTGCTTGTAAAACACGGTAACTCAAACCACCGGGATGGATTGGAAGTCATACTTGTATTGTGTTCCCCATGATGCGTACAAGAACCCTATGTTTCAGGTCAGGTCGAGGGTCGGAAAATATGTGACAGGATACGTTCGAAGGGTGGTCAGATCAAGTTGAAGTTTAGTATATAGCTTTCTTATGTAAAGTGCAGGGCCCCTATTGTTTCTGGTTAGATGAGGGGTTAATTTGGTCGAAAATTAGAAAAAATTGTGAAAAAGTCAAAAATATGTGATGTGCGTTGACATGAAGATGGTCTGCAGAAAAATAGTTGGTTGGTTGTTTAGTGATAATAGAAACCAACGATCAGCGCTACCAGGCGAGACATTTGCGATCGCCTTGTATTCACTCTCACACCTCCCTGTGCTGGCGTTAGCGGGCTTCGTACCGTTGTGGTGTTTTTGAGTGCTGCAGCTCGCTACACTTCCGCGGTACGGCCTAGCGCTTTACCGTGCAGGTTCTTTGTCTTCTTCGTTATTCTTCCCGAGGCCTTTCCTCCCGTCCCGCCCTGCCCTGCACTTATGGGAGAGGGGGCGGCATTTAGAAGGGAATACGGTAGTCAAATATGCCACACGTGCCACTAACTGTACAATTCAGGCAAAGATTACTAGGTGGCCTCGGGTACCCCAGGCCGTGGTGACCTAATGGGAGGACTCGAACCTTGTAAGAATTTGACAGACACTATAGCATTCCATAAACTTGACCCCACCTGAGTAGGCAATGGGTAGCCACGTATTCTTAGAAAGTTATGTGCTATTTGCTTCTCGTGCGCATTGAGGGATGCCTGATTGTTCTAAATCGTTCCTTGATACACTCTACGTCGCCAGTGGAGGCCAGATTGAAAATAACCTAGGGACTGGTATGAGGATGCTCTACCCTCCCACCTCATTCCAACTCCCTGCCCTACCATTGTCCTGACCACCCACCCACCACCAGGCTCCACCTACAGTGAACCTTGTACAGAAAGCATTCTAGACCCAAGACCTGTCCACTTTCAACTCTGCTCACCACCCCCTACTCCCCATTCTCCCCCTCCCCGGCCCCCATCCTGCTCCTTCTCCCGCCACAACTTTTCACCACTCTCCCGACCGCCACCACCCCCCCTCCAACCTTCTCCTCCCCATCGACCCCCCTCCATCCAATCACACACCACCCCTTTTCAACACCCCCCCCCCCCTCCATACAACTCTTTGTCCCCCTCCCAGCCCACCCTCCTGTTCACATGTGAGTATGTGATAGATTAACACATCTGGTTGTAGTATAGAAATGTCCAAATCATGCTGAGGATAATGTGCCGAACTCGGTGTAGATCATGGTCATTTTTGGTCAAGGTTATTTATACGTACTCCAAACAATTTCAAATTTGACATTTCTAGCAAATTTATGTTATAATTTAGGTCACCTCAAGTTGACTACATTGAACAGTGGGAATTTTCAATTGGGAACATTACATTTTGATCCCTTGACTAAGTCAGAGGATCCATCCAGTCATGTCGTGTGTGTATGACACATGCTTGGTAACTGGATGGATGAAGCTCATACTTGGTAGGTGTGTTCCCCATTATGATAATGAACCCTAATTGGTTTCAGGGTCAGGTCAGGTAGGTCAACAGAGGTCATATCTCAAAACCGTGCATGATAATTTCAGGAATGTTTGTCAGATTCAGTTTAATTTGGTATATAGCTTTTCCTTATGGAGAGTACAGAACCCTATTGTTTTTGGTTAGTTTGTGGTGAATTTTTGTCAAATAAAAGTTTGTGGAAATCAATATAATCGGGGCGGCCAATTTTGATAATAACTTGACCCCCCTGAATTGATGAAGCTCATATTTGGCATATGAGTTCCCCATGAGTACATGAACCCTATTGTTTCTGTGTTGAGTCAAAGGTCATCCAAGGTCAACAAACCAGTGGGTCAAGTCTGAGAATGTGGTACAAATGATAAATCCAGAATGATGTCCTGATCAGGTTGAATGGTGTGGTACTTCTTATGTCGAGTACATGAAGCGATTTATTTTGGTTTTGAGATGTATGTTGGAATAAAAAATATAACAAAGTAATGTGAAAAATGGAATGTGAAAATGGACCTTTGTTTGGTGCGAAGGTCTTGAAAACACTTAACCCACCCCCACTTGGATGGATTGAGCTCATACTTGGTATGCTAAGTTGTCATATGAGTACTAACCCTATTCATTTTTTGGGTTCAGGTCAAAGGCCCTCTGAGGTCACAGAGGTCTGAAAATCCTTGTAAACGTAAGTCAAGAATGATCAGGTAAAATTTGGTGTGTAGCATCTTTATGGAACAACTGTTGGCGAGAGTTTTGGGATCAGTACCCTATTCTGGAACCAAACAGATTTGGAACACTTTTTGCATGCGCTCTGATCAATATGGTTTGCCCTTATGGTTTCCTCCTGGGACAAGTCAAACGTCATCAGCATGATCTGCATTCTTGCCTGACATTACATTGGTACACTCCTTCTGCCACAAAGTGAGTGGTCTGGCACTCTTGCTTGACATTAACATAGTTGTGTAATCCCCTTGTCCCACAAAGTGAGTGTCTGCACTCTTGCTTGACTTACTAGTTGTATCCTCTGTCCACGAAGTGATGGTCTGCACTCTTGCCTGACATTACCATTTGTAGAATCTCTGTCCATAAAGTAGTGGTCTGCAACTCTGCCTGACATTACTTTGTGAAATCCTGTTGTCCCATAAAGTGAGGTGTAATGCATTCTTGCCTGACATTACCTGTAAAATCCTCTGTTCCATAAGTGAGTGGCTGCACACTTGCCTGACATTACTAGGTGTAATCCATAATCCTCTGTTTCCACAAGTGATTGGTCTCATGGTCTGTGCGCTCACTGCCTGACATTACATTTGGTGAAATCCCTTGTCCATAAAGTGAGGGTACTGCACCCTTGCCTTGATCATTATTCAGGTCTAATCCTCTGTCCACAAGTGCTCTTGCCTGACATTACAATAGGTTGTAATCCTCTGTCCACAACGTGAGTGGTCTCCATGGGTCTGCACTCTTCGCTGACATTTACATTTGTTAATCTTCTGTCATAAGTGAGTGGTTCTGCACCCTTGCCTACATATCTAAGGTCCCAGCCTCTGTCCACAAAGTGCTCTTCCTGATGTAGTTGTGTAATCCTCGGCCACAAGTGAGTGGTTCTCATGGTCTGCCCCTGCCTGACATTACATAGGAGTATCCTGTCCACAACGTGTTCTCCAGCCTGGTTCCATGTCTGCACCCTTGCCTACATTACATAGGAGTAATCCTGTCCACAAAGTGTTCTCCTCGCCTAACATCAGGTAGGTGGGAATCCTCTGTCCACAAAGTATTACATTAAAGATCTAAACATAAGCCAGATTCGGGACCATATTGTAGATTCATTGGTATTTGCACTCATCGCATATGAATTATTGTTCATATTTCGCAGGGAGGAGGAAGAAACGGTGCAAGGGCAGCCGAGCCAGCCGCCGAAGCGGCTGAGGGGATAGTGACCTGAATACCTCATGTCAGAAGGTGCTCTTGCGCAGCATGGTCGTGCAAAGGTTCTGGGGGAGATGATCTTCCAATTGCCACTGCAGCATAAATAAGAGAACAGCTCAATTCAGATGTGCTGATTAAGTAGTATAATTTTCTAAATTCTTTTTTAACTTATTCTTCACGTATACTGAGAAATATTTCTTCTACTTTAATTTTGGTATTTATGGTCTCTTAGAATCATTCCTTACCTCATCATTGATTGTAGAATACTTACTGTGTTGTGTTGTTTTACTGTGCAATATGCTAACCACATGTTCAAAAAAATATGTACTTCCTGTTATTAGCTAATCGATAATAGATAGGGTTATTCAACTAAATCCAATATAATCACCATTAAAATTGGTTGAACACAGAGTTTATAACGAGTATAAGAGTTGAAGTACATACCCGTGACATTTTCAAAAATGAAAAGTAAATGTGAAAAGCTCTAAATATACAATAACTACGGTAATAATGATATTTTGAGCGACATGGCAATGCCCATGTTCGTTTGAGTTTATTAACAGATGGCATTACCAAGCAGAACTACAATAGGTCGGCTTTTATTGTCACCTTGAACGTGCATCCAATTATGTCATTATATTTATGCCTGAATTTGTTTATGCTCCTGTGAGAGAATTCTGAAGTTTCGATTGAAAATCATGCGGAGCGATTATATGGACTGGGAAGAGCTTAGTTGCCTTTATGTCAACTGGAGAGGCATCACCCAAAATGTCAATGCACCTGAAGAACTGTGCAGAGAACACAAACCAGAAGTGGTATTAAGGTGAAATGCTGATGCACGTCCCCCAGCTATGTTGCCATCCCCCTGTACCAATTTTTGTGTTAAGTCCAGTGTTGTGCATGGCCCGACAGGCCCAACGCTGCATTCAGTGTTCCCCTAACGGTGATTTTGACAGATACAGAAACCCCACTTCTTCTGGGTAAATTGCAGCCCCTACATAGTATCTGGTGAAGGGCATAATTTGAGTTTTTCCCTTGACAGGTATGTCTCATTCCACCACCATTCCACTTTTACCCGAGTAAGATAATTGTGGAGTCCTGTGCATTGGAGAATCTGCATGGGTCTGTCCAAAAAGCAAGAGGTTTGTGCTGAAGAAGCCTGTAGGTGGGCCGTGAAAGTGATGGATTACGCTGAAGAGGGTCGAGACATGTAGAAATTAGTGCCACCCCCCCCCCCCTTCTCACGATAGTATCAATGTTTGGGGGAACCCCCAAACATTTCTGTTTATTCACAAGAGGTTCCCGGATAGCATATAGGTTTGAGTCCTAGACTATCAGGGTTATGACTAGTTTCTGTGTTTTTTGGTACTGTCACACTATGGTAGCAGTGTGTTAAATAGGATATGGACCTATATGCATCTTTATACCCAGATTAGTATTTAATATTATTACAATGTTCTAATAAAAATTTGAAGGAAGATTGTTTGGGTAACCCTTGTCCCCCTACTGAATCTGAGAGAAATTAAAAAGAAAAGCATGCTTACTTTGTTGAGCAAATTTCAGTTCTCATTCAGCGAGTTCTGATATTCAAAAGTAAATGGTTTCCGGTAATTATAGGTTGTATCATTCTCTTTAGCATATATAAAATCTATCAAAAAATTTATGTTCAAAAATTTATAGTGGTTTCTTCACAGTTTTATTAGTATATTGAAATTGTTAAAAAAAACAAAGCTCTCTGAAAATCTGAATCTGCCCCATGATCAGCTTCCTATGACTGTTCTCATTTTTTTTATTTTGTTTAGTTTTTTGGTTTTGGGGTTGGCTTTTTGTTTGTTTGTTTTAATAATGTTGGTATGCTCAACAATCGATCAACTCTTGGGCTGACTAGAAATGGAAGTTTATTAGAGGTATACAGCCTACATTCGACTCTGGCATTTTTTCAGTTATATTATGTGATGCTAGGAAATTATGAAATAGTATCAAACAATAATTGTGTTTTGGTTTTCCAGTCGGTCGGTAATGTTGGAGATTTTTCCTCCACACATCTTTTGTTTTGTGGAACGTGCTGGACTTGTAAGAGTATTGCCTTTTTGCTGGGAGGGTCGAGCGCAATCCTGTTAGGGAGCAATTTCGAATGGTACAATCACTAAGAATTGACTGAGGCCAGATTCAAATATATCTATGTTTATTTCTATAGCCTTAGGCATGCAGCCTCGAGCCTATGGCATGCATATGCCTACATCAACGCTCCTAGTGCAAGTTCTCCACATTGAAACTGATCAGAGAAACGTCAGCTCTGGCAGCAGGGGAATGACTGGATGCCTGAGGCCACTCAGAAAGCAATGATAGCCATATCAAGCTACAAAATGATAACAAAAATGTTTAGATTGCCTAGTTCATAGACAAGTTGACAGTTTTTATAATATAAAAAAATCTTGTCACAGGTCCATTGCATCTAATAGAACAATCAGGGCCTGTGCATGAAGATTTTATTTAGAGTTTCTCCACCAACACTGCTTTCTCTGCTGATGTGGGATTTTTATGGGTACCCTTCCCCCTCTCAGTTGTTTGGTTGAGTGACACTTGATAACGAAATAGGAGTTTGAGAAACGACAACGGTTACATTAATGTACACTGACTCATTCGAAGGTCTGCTTACTCTCCACACATCACGTGCACATCATTTACTCTATTTAATGTGGTACACCTAAACTGGCTCTTATTATTTTGAACCCTCGAGTAAAATCTCATAGCTGTGACCATTCACACTCAGGTTCGGGCCAGTCACTTGTGGACCTTTTCTGGCCTGAAAATGCTCTTTTTGTTTCTGTGAGTTATCATTTATATTGATCCGCCTTACACTCCTTGGCACGCTGGACACGAGTGCAGGTTCTCTGGAACAACATATGATCATTAAGAGACTGATCTCAATAATCCTGGAAAGATTTGCATATGAGACCGGAGGAAATAAATTGTATGAGCTAATTTCATACTTCCATACTGCCATCCCTCATCCGAATCATTACTCTCCTGAATGATTTTACAAACCTTTTGCAATTGTGTCTTTGAAGACAACTATGTACCTGTAGTGTCGATCTACTTCATAGGGGTCGGACAGACCTTGCTGCCAAACAATTCACTGTGTGAAATTCAAATTTCCACATGTACCTAACACTGCTATTAGGTAGTTTACCTCTGTGGCCAGACTCCGGAGGCATTTCCTATACAATCACCTCTGTAATTGGGCTGTTGAACAAGGCACTCGGCCTCATATACAGAATATTTGTAAAAATGATTCAATGGCTACTACTTTCGCAATCGATACTCCTCACATGGCCACCAACCTCGATCGATAATAATTCACTTACCCTTCTTAATAATCCATTATTTTCAAGTGTAACGTGCACCAAATATGGCATTCATTGCTTGTACTGTTTGATAATTCCAACACTGAAACATGCTCGTTCTGTATTGGTTGCTGCTCTCAATTTCATGATACACTATACATGTGTAGGCGGGTAAACCGCCCACGTGTCTATCCCCGCTTTTGAGGGCATCATTGGGAAGAAGTATGTCTAACACCCCATAAAGACGCCCCCATTTTGGTCAGAAACCAATTCAAGATAAACTTCATCCACCAAGTTTTGTGTAATCCATGTTAGTAAATTATGCAAAGTTGACGCTCACGAGGGCTTGAAATACTTCCAACTTGTGAGGAACAAATGTCGCTCCCATCCATCAATTGTTTCGTTCAAATCTGACAAAGTTTAAAATCGCATAAATGCACAAATTGACCTCGATGACTTGAAATGACCTCCACATTTTTCAGGTACAACTATGGTCCCGACGCACACCAAGTTTCCGTTTCAAATCCGACTAACTGAAAATTTCACGTAAAGTTAATGCACTTAGTGCCCCCAGCTTGCAGTGCTGCCCACTTTCGAACTTCATCCGAGATTTTTTCACTAGTCGGATTGAGCATTAAAGAGTTATTGCGCAGACGCCTAGATTTTTTTCCGGCGGGGCGGAGCCTGGGACAGCGGCGGCAACACACCCAAAACCAATATATCCCCGGACACTTCCAGGTGCGGCGGGATAACTGAGGCCTGTCTTTCGACCAATCGCAGTGTCTTCCCCTATCATTGTGGCACCTGTATTGTGGTGGTCTAGAGGGTGTGGATTAATATGGGATTAATTATCAGGATGTAACTCTCAGATGCACTTTGTGATACATTCACTCAGAAAAACATTGTCAATCTGTTGGAGCACTCACCATCTTTGAGGGATAAGCACAACTCCCATTTTGAAACCTTACAACTACACTAAATAATAATACCAACCACACAGATTTCATTTCTGGTGACGTATTCAACAGTTACATGGTGAAATAGATCATTTCTGCTGAGAACTCCATCTTTTCCTAACATGATTTGTATGTCATTGCATTAACGTGGTAGTTTCTATATTGTAGAGCATTCTAAAATAGTCTATGCCCATTTGGTGGAATGCCAGGGACAGTAGAATTCACAGTTGTCAGCATCTGAATAAAAGGATACTTTTCTTACACAAATCTTTTCTGGCTGTATTGATTTATTGGCCAACCAGTGGCAGGTTGCTTTTTGGATTCCTTGTTGGAGTCAAAAGAATTTTATGTAGTAATGCAAAATGTGTGTGTTTGTGCATGCGTGTGTGGTGGGCCCCGTGTAATGTCCGTGGCTTGTAACACGATCACTTGATACCGAATGGATGGATCAGACTATACTTGGGTTGTGTTTCCCTATGAGTACATGATCCCCATTGTTTTGGGAAGGTAGAAGGGAAAGTTTGGAGGCTATGCTGTGAACGCGCATCTCGCTGTCGAGGGCAGTTATGATCCCAACACCTTGGGGACTGTACATAGGTCATGTAACGCGCCTTTTCGATAGTTTTTCTGTCAAGCATGGCAGGCATGGAGCCATTCTGAGGATGATGACTAATTTGATAACCCTACTATGGTCATTTTGTGGGTCGAGCTTTCAAAATGTACTTTCAACCCAACCCGCAAATTTATTATTGCTTAAAACAAATAGTGGTTAGTATCATCAATACATATGGAGTTTTCAGGAATTAGAGGTCAAGGTCCAGCTGTAATCATTTGATGTGTGCACAATACAAGCACTGTCGGCGGGGGCATGGTCATCTAGTCTGTTGGTTTTGGTACCTAACCTTCCATGAATGGAGTGCTTGGTGGAGTAGTATTGCGTCTTGTAGTAGTTACTAGGCGTGTTGGAACCGGTGTTTGACTTATCACCTCGATCAGGCCTGACTGCACTATATATGTGCAGGACGACACTTTAACCAATCGTGATTGCCTCAACAAACCCCTGTGCACCTTCGTTTAGTCAGAAAAAAAAGAAAAAACTAAAGCAAGTCAACAGAATTATGGTCAGGACTAATGGGGCAGTGCGACTTCAACGTTGATTCGATCAAGATTTTCTCTTTTACTAAATCATGGGAAATGTCTTCTGGAAAATTACTCATATTGGTCTAATCTCAGAAGTTTTTTAGACCAACCTCCGACCGTTTTTGGCATACTTTAAATATTATTTTCAATTCCGCATTTAAGGATCAGATTTTTCCGAACCCCCTCGTGGGGGATAGCCAATTATCAACACGCTGCATTATGCCTGCGCAGAGCTAAAACAGTGGCTCTCGTTCATCTCGTTGGCGGAGGGCGGATGATCCACACCCCCCCTTGGGACTGTACATATGTCATTTAACCCCTTTTTGATAGTTTTTCTTGCAAGCATGCAGCATGGACCCATCTGAGGATGATGCTATTTGAATCACCCCCCCACTATGTCATTTGGGGTCGAGCGTTCAAAATGTACGGCTTTGCAACCCAACCCACAATTTATTATGCTGAACATAGTGGTATATCATCATCCATAGGATGTTCAGGAAGGAGTTCAGTGAAGGTCATCAACTGTAATCATTTTGATTGTGGCACAATAGGGCAAGGCACCTGTCCGAGGCATGGTCTCTAGTCTGGGCTTGGTTTGGTAAACTAAACCTTCGCATGGATGAGTTCTTGGCGTGAGAGTGTTGGCCTCTTGTCAGGTAGTTACTAGCCTGTGGAACGGGGTTTGACTGTATTCACTCGTCATCGCCTGCACACTCACCAGCAGAATCATATGTGCCAGGAGAACTTAAACCACCGGTGAGTCGCCTAAACAAAACCCCTGATGCAATTAGTTATTGGTTTATTTACAAGGAATTAGATCTGACCTATGGGTTCATTTCACCCACCACAAATGATAGGGATCATGTAGCCCTATTCATATGGTGAACAGGCATACCACGCATGAGCGGAACCATCAAGCTACTGGTCGAGTCGTGTTTAAGTCAGACATCACAACATACACCACAGCGCGACTCATATATTCATCAGGACGTCGAGGACTCAAAATCCATGACAGTGCATCCAATATACACAATACATTACGTCAATATAGAACTACTTCTGATATACCTCGGTCATTTTGGCTGTACATCCAAGTAAAGAGCACCCTCCGTCTTTTGCATATGCTGCAACACGATGATGCCTTTGAAATGTACTCTGATAAGTGGTAGTGAGGGTGGAACTGTCATATGGATTCCATTGTGAAAAGTAGTAGGATGGCTATGACCAACTACCAAAAGACTCGTTCTTCGGCAAGTGGGTATCAAAAGAACTCCAGATAGAGAAGAAATATTCAGTTTCCAAGTTGAAAGGAGAGCTTGAACTGGGTCATGTTCTGAACCTATATATGGAGGTAACTAGAAAATGTCGGAGCGGGTAAACCGCTAGGTTATATCCCGCATCTATTTTCAAGAAATTGTGAACTGAAACCGGACAAATTCGTGGAAAGAAAGACATTTAAAAGACTTGTGAAGCGGACATGTACAGGTAAATGGTTTCCATCCATTAATGCACTTGTTATGTATGAGGCCACCCCTACAGCCCCGGACAAGGTGCGTCCCTAAAATAAGCACATTTATCACGATATGACTTGTAACAAATGGCCACCCGACAGAAGTCAAATTCAGGTCAGAGGTCACACACATGCAGGTCAACAATTATATCACAAGTGGGGAACACTTCAGCCTTCGCAGATATCAATTCTCCGAGTTAGCCAAAAAACAGTTTGACCCCTATGACCGAATGACCTTTAATGAGTATGGCAGTTTATGAAAATTGTACTCCAGGTGATACAGCCACTCCTAGGAGCATTTGCATTTGAGAAACCCACCCAGTGCTATGCAGAAAAGTATAAAATCAGTTTTTGACCCCTAAGTGACCTTTAATGACTCTAAGGACATGTCGGTTTTTATGAAGATTGTTACACTCCATGTGATGGATCAACTCCTAGAAGCATAGTGCAATCCACGAACCATGTTCAATGTTATTGCAAAAAAGTTATAAAATTGAACTTCGACCCCTTGTAACACCAAGTAAGTGTCGATGAAGCGGCAGTTGTTTCGCTCCATAAGCACACAAAGCTCAGTCACATATCCAAAAAGAACCAACTTACAAGTAAGTGTCCGATCGGAAGCGGCAGTTGTTTCTCTCCATAAAGCAACAAAGCTCAATCACATATCCAAAAATTAACCAGGTTCGCTTTTTTTTGCCCGTAAACTCCTTAAAATAAGCACATTTATTAAGATTCGACTTCCCCCACATGAGCACCCGAAAGAGGTCAAATGCAGGTCAGGAGGTCCACACACATGCAGGTCAACAATTATATCACAA
This sequence comes from Sclerodactyla briareus, assembly GCA_026419785.1. Taxonomy (NCBI): domain Eukaryota; kingdom Metazoa; phylum Echinodermata; class Holothuroidea; order Dendrochirotida; family Sclerodactylidae; genus Sclerodactyla; species Sclerodactyla briareus. The sequence continues at coordinate 213,872 of JAODTK010005796.1, read as the reverse complement.
TGGTGACCATCCAGCCTTGCAGATATTCAATTCTCCGATTATAGCAAAAAAACAGTTTCTGACCCTTCAGTGACCCCAAATGACCTGTCTGATATGACAGTTTTATGAGGAATTGTTACTCTCATGGATAATCCACTCCTAGGAGCATTTTGCTTTATGATGAACACACCCAGTTGTATTGCGAAAAAGTACTAAATCAGTTTTTGACACCTAAGTGACCTTAATGACCTTCATGACAGGCGGTGACCTTTATGGAAAATATGTTGATCACTAGCAGTGATGCATCCACTCTAGAAGCATATGCATGCCAATGAATATGTTCAATGTTATTGCGAAAAAGGTATAAATTCGAACTTTGACACTTGTAACTACCAAAGTAACCGATCGAAGCGGGAGTGTTTCCCTCCATAAAGCACACAAAGCTCTATAAAATATCCAAAAAATAAACAGTTTCTACTTTTATTGCCCGTAACTCCGTAAATAAGGAACATTTAGTCAGATTGGACCTGAACCACATGTGACCACCCGACAGAGGTCAAATTTCAGGTCAGAGGTTCACCACCAACATGTAGATCAACAATATAGCAATGGTGAACCATCCAGGCTTCGCAGATATCCAATTCTACGATTATGGCAAAAAAAACAGTTTTTGAACCGGACTATAGTGACCCAGAGCATGACCTTTAATGATATGACAGATTTATGAGAATGTTATCTCATGTGATACATCCACTCTAGGAGGCATTTGGCATTCTGATGAACACACCCAGTGCTATTGCCGAAAAAGTAAAAAATCAGTTTTTGACCCCTAAGTGACCTTGAATGACCTTCAATGAACTGGCGGTTTTTATGAAAATTGTTACACTCCTGGATGCCAGCCTTCCTAGAGAATCTGCATTCAATGAAACATGTCCAATGTTATTGCGAAAAAAGTTGAAACTCATCATTTGATGGATCAGGACAAACAATATGCAAATAGTCCACAAATTTAACCTCAGTGATCTCGATGCTATTTAATAAATTATCAGGACTGGTGGGGGGGGGATAGTAGGTCCATCCACAAGTTTTCGGTCAAAATCCCTAAAAGTGAAGAAAAATAAGTGCATTAATATTCTACTTTATGCTAACGGAAATGTAATTAGAACACACATAGGAAGGACCTTCCAGTGATTCAATGCAATGAATAAATATAGGGACTGTTAGAAGTTCCTACTCACCACGTTTCGTGGAATCAACAAAGTTTATAAGTTTGCCTTATTGCTAATTGGCCCAACTAATATGCAGAAGGGGTGAGTCGAAGTGCAAGAGACCTCGGCCACATTAGGAAAGTTCATCGGCACTAATAGTTGGCCCTAGTCACCAAGTTTCATGAAAATCCATGAAGTTTGAAATTCACATCCATTATGCTATAATTAGGCTATTGGCCCAAAAAAATGCAAACTGACCGTCCAGGATGACCTTGGAAATTGTCCCCATTTGTTTATCGGCTCCAACAACTACCCACAACCACCACGTTTCTGTAAATCGCAACGAAAGAAATTTGCGAAAAACCTGCAAAATAGAGGGCAACAAATATACGATATAGCCCATTTTCGAACTTATCAGAGATTTTACTCATAACGGACATGTTGTACCAAGTTTGGAGTCAATCGGATAAAGTGTTAAAGAATGAGGAGCGCTAACGCCTAAAGTTTTCGGCGGCGCGGCGGGCGGCGGCCAGCGGAGGCAGGAGCCAGTGGCACACGGCCAAAACCATAATTCCCCGAACACTTAGTGTGCGGGGTATAATTAGTGACTCCACCCGATACTGATATTAATTTCATCAAAATCGGCCTTCATACCGTTTATGCTCAGGAGAAGTGGGACACCCATACACGACAAAGGATCCGCCTAGTCCTAGTCACTTCCTAACTTTCTTTCAGACGCTGACAACAAGGAAACTATATAATAGCGGATTGTATAAAACTACATCCTCAATTTGAATCTGACATTCACACGACTTCCCATTACAAAATTCAGAGTTTGTGTCATGTGTAGGGCACAAGTTTGAGAAGCTCCATCAAGCAGTAATGAACGATGTCATACTAGCACAACCATGCAGTATTGTTTCCATTATAAAATTACACACATTGAATTTCACTTTGAGGGATTGCGGTAGTGTGAGTTGGTAGGTGTTGATGGTCTGTGGTTGAAAGACAGTAGCATGGGGAATTCAAGTTCAGGTAACACATGAATACTACAATATCTATGTGTGTTGTCGCATCAATTATTGCCCAGTAGGGATTTCTCCCCCATTTCTCTGCATCATACTGGACCAAACTGAAGGTCAATAATTCTCTTCCGAACATTGATTGGAAACGGGTTTGAGCCAACAGATGTTTTTCCATTCCCCACCAATATTAACTTCATATTGTATCCAAGACAGGAGGGTTCATCATCAGGTCTAAGACTTGGTGTGCATGTTGCCCCCAGCCAGTATGGAAAACACTAGTTGGTGTTTGCATAGTAGACGACAAGACAAAGACAAGCCGTACCGAGTCTTTTAAAAGTCGTGTTCCTCAGCTCCCTGCGGATAGGGTGCACAGTGCTGCAAGCGAGTGATAGTACTTTTTGGACGTGCCTGTGCGGTGAACGGGATGGCTAGATAAAGGGCAGCAGTTTTTTTTTTTTCATACCTAATGTTCGTGGCAAACTGGTAAGTCATAATATGTCCAACTCATCTCAGGGGCAGCATCGTTATCATGCCGAGTTGGAAGTACTGACCGTTCACCTTAAAAACCAAAACTAATGAGGGAGAGCCAGGATGATGTTGAGACTTCAGTGTTTATTCACTCTTCCTCTCCTGAAAGCTTGCAAACCACAACAGATAACAGTAGACAGGACAATGATGATGACTACGGAGAACCTAAACGAAAACAATCAACCAACTATGCCAGACCAGATTCAAATAGGGGGAGGAGAATTATCTTAACTATGACCGCATCAAAAAGGAGGTCATAACACACTGATTTGGGGGAAAAATACCTAAAAAAGGGCCCGAAAAAAATGCCCAAAAGTTCAAAAAAAATCCAACATTTCCACCGAGTTTTCACCCAGTTTGAGCAAAGGCGGAACCTCTGCCATCAGAGTACCGTTTCATCACCTCAGTGATATGGATCCACATCAAGCTACTCTTGCCAGATTTTTGTTTATTTTTTTTTTTTTGGATGTTTCTCACACAATAATTTTTCAGACATCAGACTCACCAGACAGCTGGTGGATCCATGTCCAATTGGCCACGTCATCAGATTCGTGACGCTTTTAATTCCCTCCCCCCCACACCGACGGACACGTGGTGTGTGGCCCCCCTGGGGGAGGCTGCGCTCCCTCCCCAGGGACCTGCTGCACCGACGAGGGCGACTGACCCTCCAGGCAATGGGAGACGTGCTTCAACGACGACTCCCGTACAAATCGGGCCGGACAATCAACAAGATCTGCGCGCTAGACCATCGCGTTGATGGTAACGCATCTTCTTGAATGGAGCAACGTAATCTCCCTTTTATAGACACATACGGTCCATCAACGAACCTACCCTTCCGTCTCCTGGTCAACAGTACGGACACTTTTTTTAGCAAATTAGCGAAACTAGTTCGATTGTGAATATTTACCAGACCCCATTTCATTAGTGTGCTATTGCGGGATCAACATCCACCAGCTCACTACAAGCCACTTGAGGGGTTAGGAGCACTCAATGTGGACAATTCCATGGACCCCCCTGTAACCCATTCCTATTGTGCTTGTTATGCATATCAACCGTCAGACCCCATTAACGCACTCTCAAACAAGGGTTGGAAGCCCTCTATGTGGACCATTCCATGGACCCTCTGTAACCCCATACCTATTGTTGCTCGTATTATAGCATTGACTGGTCTGCCCCATTAACAGCCCATCAACAAGGGTTAGGGCCCTATATGTGGACCATTCATGCAACCCCGTGAAAACCCCTTTCTATGGTGCCCGTACGGCACGACTGTCTATCCCCATTAAACAAGCACACTCAACAAGTCCAGAGCTCACTAGTGTCCAGACTGTGGTGGTCCATTCCAATTCGATCAACCATTGCCTATCCTATGTTGAGCTGATGTGGTCGAGACCGTGGAGTACCCATCATGTCCTCTATGACCAGTCCGGGAGGTAGACACCACCCAGTCGGCACCAGTTGAGTAGTTGGGTTAAAAAAATTTTTTTGGGTGACTGCAGAGTTGCTCTGAGGACCAATCATTGGAGGGCTCAGAAGCCCATTCAGTGGCCTGGAAGGTCTGCATTCCCCCGGCGGCAGCGACGGCAGGGACGGTAGGGACCGTGGGTACGTCCGGCACGGCAGCTACGGCGGCGCCCTGGCCGATGGATGGGTGTGGCAATGCTAGGATCAGCCCACTGCAAGGAAACAAGAGAACAATGATTGGTGAATGGGATGCTCCCAACTGGAAACGTCTCTCTTCAACATAAAACAATTCAAGCAAGCCCACAACAAGCAAGAGACTGTGGGGCGATACATTCTGGGGACCAGACTGAATTGAGTGATCAGCGGAGAATATGTAATACACAATCCTCCCCTTTAGTTGCTCTGAGAGCCAAGTATGCAGATTAGAGGCTGTCAAGGATCAATATCAATAATGCAGTACGATAACATTGAACTATAGTTGACCCTGTCAGCCAGAGTCCATAGATATATAGGGAATTACTCTATCACCAGATGAAATGCTATATGTTTTGATTGGTGATGATCCTGTCAAAATACGAACTCTCTAACTTTGTGCAATTGAACACTTCTTTCCTGGAATTGAGGCTAATCCTCAAACCTACAGAAAATCATTTCACTGATATGTTGTAACGCTAATTAGAAAACTGAGCCAAAAATTAATAAAATGAAATATTTCTTATTTCCAATGTTTGTGGTTTGCAGTTACAAAAGTCCATAGCCACACTGCCAATTCTGTGCAATTTAGCTTTAGCTCATCATTCTTGAAAAGTTCGACATTTCATCGATTGTTAGGTGCCTCGAAGTTGTTGGAACAATTAGAAGAAAACGCTAAACAACACCTTATGCAGAAGCACCATTGCCAGCTGCGGAGAAGAAAAGGGAAAGCAAATTTGTGCAGAAATGCTCCAGGACAGCCTCCAACTGACAAAAATGGGACTGTCTGTAGCATTCTCAATCCAAAATCTTTTTGGTGTCTCTAGTCTGGTAGTTACAGACAGTCTATGTACAATTATGGTTTATTATAGTGGTAGGGCTGAGTAATCACAACCCAATCACTATAAGCGGGCGCCCAGAGGCTATTATCCCCCTAAAAATCATCAATAACCCCAGGTCAAAAGTGAAGCGTATAAACCAGGAGCTATTGAGCGAGGGGGGGGGGGGGAGGGGGCATAGACCATGGGGTCTTCACCTTAGTAGGCCTCTAACTAATAAATGACGGCAAAGCACTATTTCCAATGTTTGTTGACGCCCTGACACTCCGTGTATGTGGTAATGAATCGTGAGGCTAGTTTTTATAGCCTCTGGGGTCAATTGTTCTCGTTTGAAGCCCCTCGGGTCCTCCTTAATGTAGATGTCGTGAAAGGATGGAGCCCTGGTCCTACCAAAAACCCCTAGTCCATGCCAGATTACACGAACCAGGGGCTATTACTTTGAAAAGTAACCTCTGGACTATGATCCCTTATCTTGATCCCGACCCCGTGACCCACTTCTCCATCTTCTTCCCAATTGATCTAGACACTCGGCCTAGGAATCAAAGGGTCAATACAAACTTCTTCACAGGCCCACTGTCACCACGTGACTGTTGGGGGTCCTCAACCTCACCTTAAAATTACATCATTCACCCATTAGGGATATGATACTGGTACAGCCCGACATCTGCCACCAACTGGTCAACATACATGGCCCTTCCCCCATACACCACCTCCAACCATTATACTTACAGAAGCCACTCTGGCTGGTAGGTACCTGGAACAGCCCCTTTCATCTGCCAAACACCGGACCCTATAAAGAGGCCTGATACAGCTGTTCATGCGCTTCCCCCCTACCCCACACCCATATCTATTATATTTACATCACCACCCTCTGGGGGCTTGGTACCCAGTACAGCCAGGAAAATCTTCCCCTCCACTGGTCCCCATACAACCCCTGCTAGGCTCTTCTCCCATGCCCCCCCCCATTGATGTCCATTAAATTTACATCAGCCACCTCTGGAGGTGTTTGGTACCTGATTAGCGGTACCTGATAGAGCCAAGACATCTCCCGCCTCCCCCCAACTGTCTACATACAAAGCGGCTGAGTCTTCTTCTCAATGCCCTCCCCACCATTTCATTATTACACTTACATCAGCCACCTCTGGGGGTTTGTTTGGTACCGGGTACAGCCAGGACATCTGCCCCCCACTGGTCCACGTACGGGGCCGCTGGGCTCTTCCTGCTGGGCAGCTCGCTCACGAGCCTCCTGCTCATCCTTCTCAACATGAACGTGGCGGTTTGAAAGATATATTGAATAGTTAAGCCATCCTAGCCCACAGTATTGGAATGGATAGAGAAGAGTTCATCAAAGAAGCATCTCAAAAACATCAGACATTTCAAGGGCTAGCTGTATTATGTTGCTGCCGAGGGGGACATGCCTAAATGAATGGTGTCATTGTTGCCTGAGGTCAACTCTTCACCAGAGATACAAATCCTAATTCATGAGCACTCTGGACTGGGTCTGTTGACCAAGATGCCCAACCAAATGCGCCGGAGCTATCCAATTTTCACAAAATAAAAAATTCCTAAAAATTAACTGACCAATCAGTTTGACTCGTAATAGGGAAAAGTCACGCGATTGCTTTTTCTGCTTAAGACCCCCCCCCCCACTCTTCTCTCCATGGTACAGAAATTGCTCAGTCCAATCACTTATTTACCCAAAATCCAAAAATTTCCTCATGATTCATTGCCTCTTATTTTTCAAGGCAGCCAGACATTGCCACCCTCCCCTGCAGGCAGCAAACACCCTCCCCAGCGCCTCACCCACACACCAACAACTATTCCCAAGCAGCAGTCAAGGATGTCCAAAATCATAAACTTTGGAAACCTCCACATTTGTATCGATTAATTGCTATTTGTGGGCTGCCGTAGTAAGAAAAAATGTTCTATTCAGGACATAGCAGCTATGGCATTGTATGCATCACTGTAGCACATATGGTTCTTGTGTAATCTTGCTAACGAGCTGAAAAATTAAATTACATAAAACAGGCTAATACCCAACTTAATTAAGACTTTGCTGCCCAAAATCCAATCAGATCGTTTTCACCAAACCCCACCCCGGGCATGAACAAAATTACATCATAATCGGCCTTAGCTTGCCGCCGTTTAACATGTACACGTTAAACGAACGATTGCGCCGTTGAACGTTTACAATTTACCGTAAGTGTGAAACGGAAGTGGGAAAATTCCTGAGGACTTCCCCCACATTGTGTCACCCAATAATGAAAAATTGTTTGCACACTGTGTTCAGTCCTAAAAGAATTCCACTGAGTCTGTAATATCCAGGAAACCGGACTATGCAGTGTATAGCCTATTTATGCAAGGCAAAAAAGCACACACGCAAGGCAGGGCTTACATGTATACGGTCCAATGTGTCTCTCGTACGTAACAAAACACTGGGAGAGACGCAATCTCACTTAGAGACGTTTACTAAATGTATTGAGGTGCTAGCTCGGTACCGGAACTCAGTCATAAATGGCAACAAATCATTGAAAACTTTCATTTTTAATTGTTATATGCACCAATTACCCAATTCGCCAGAGTTATTCCAATGCAAATCATATCGCTGTAATGTTTATAGAGGATCGCGAGCGCGAAATATCGGTTGTATATACAACAGTCGATAGAAATCTACCATTGACCGTTAAGTGTACGGTCGAAAGTTCCGATTTGGTGGATCTTCTGTGGCCCGACTTGGTATTTGTTGGCGTTGTGCGCTCAAATCTTACGATGTACGTAACCCTGTATCTTGTGATCCACGTGCACTGCATGCATGCATGCATGAAATACTGTTGAAACACTACTACACTAACAGCATACAGAATCACCTAGCGTGTAACCCGTTTGGTGCTTGTAATGCAGGCGTTAGTATATCATTCCATGGTAGTAGGCCATACTGTGTAGGTTTCGCACAGCAGAAACCAAATGGAGATCGTTAATACTTCTCAGGGACCTATACTATTGAACCCATAGTCGTCAGATTCGCCGCATATACAAACAATACCCACAGTCGATAATGTGGCGGAACACACCACACAGTTTGCTGCATGATTCGCGGTACCGGTCGGGGAGGGAATCGACGATGTCATTCAGATCCGAATGGCGCTATCCGTGTACAGGTTAAACGGTTGAGATACACGAATTTAATGTTTTTCCTTATTAAACGGAAACCGACAAGGACTAATGGCCCTCACGGGTTGTGAGAAAGTGACCACGAAGTCTCTTCATGATTCATTTAGGAGACCAAGTAGGCAAAGAGGACATGCTTGAAAGCCTGTTGTACTCCCCATACGGAAAGCTGGCTACCACATTTCAGCTTTGCTCGGACTGGGCATTCTGGACGGACTTTTAGTGTCACTGCCATGGGAGCACATGCCCAAATGTCACTCCCTGAAGGTAAACCCCCCCCCGAGTGAGCAAACCATAAGCTAAGGAGGCGTTGGCAGTGGCCTCCACCCCACCAGATCCCGGACCGATAGTCGACCGGACTTACCTCCTGTGGATCACGGTTTAGAAGTAAGTCAGGCATCACCTACCAGGGGACTCCCGGCTGATGGGCCCCTAGGAGGCGGGGACCCCACGGGAGAAGCAGCCACCACATGAGCCCAATGGAGGGTATACCCTGAAGGGTAGATAAAATAATGGGCAAACAGGTGACTAATAACTCGTGAACGTAATGGCATAATTGAGAAAAATTGTATGTGGAGAAGTAGAAATTTTAATAACGTTAATTTGTCAGGTTTGGCTTGTGCATAGGTTTCGTATAGCATTTATTGCAATTGAACCAGAATTCCTATTGCCGGCTTGCCTACAGTGATTTGGTCCAAACCAGAAGTCATTTTTTAGTAAGCCAGAAAGACAAAAGGCTTCGTGATCTCTTGACTATTTTGACAACTCTAGCCAGACACAGGACAAATGGGAGTTGTACCAGCTCATTGAGGGCAACAAGTTTTACATAATTTCCATTTTTTCCAACCAACAGCGACACACAAATTTCTCGGTTTCAGACTTTGACCTCTGGTGACCTCAGATACCTGTGACCCTGACCCCAAAACCAATTACAATCATTTACTAATTGAGAGGAACACACATCCAAGTATGAGCTTCATCAATCCAGGCCGGGTCGAGTTATGTGCGTTTACAAGCCAAAATTGGCCAAAATATCGACTTTTTCAGATTGGCTATTCTTGGCCAAAAGTCACCTCCGAGCTACACAAAAACAATAGGGTCCCTGTACTCCCATAAGAACGCTACACTACTCAAGTATGAGATTAATCAATCCAGGTGGGGTGAGTTATCGTATTTACAAGCCAGTGCACATACAACAAACATGTCATGAGGCATAGTGTCATTGAATTCGTCAAGGAATCAAAATTAAGTTCATTACCTCATGAACTTATTTGGAATGGAGTGGAGTGATCCTTTGTGGAGAGCCAAACCAAAACAAGCTGGAATTTTCAGGGACTGGTATGAGTCACAGGGGGGATGCGCAAAAGGTGGCTTCATAGAGTCTAAACAGTAAAGCAAGTTCGGGCATTGGGACAGAAAAGATAAATGACGTATAGATTGGGGAAATTAAAGAGAATTTGTCGAGTTCTTATTTGGATCCAATCGATAGTTTCTTATAGGACTTTTCAAAGTAGTTTTACAATGGACTTTGTACTAGGATAAGACTAGTTGTAATTTAGCCATTTCAATATTTAATGATTTGGTCCCAAACCGGAAGTCATCATGAAAATTAAATTCAGTACTGGAGTAACCATTAGTTGGACATTGAGCGTCTCCGTTGTAAAAGCAACCAAAAACAAGCCTGGAATTTTTAGGGAAATCTATGACCTCCACAGGGGGGATTGATTTTTGCAAGGTGGACTCATAGAAGTCTCTTACAGTAAAGAAATGAACATAGAGTCTATTACAGTAAATGAATAAATGAAGTATCGCCTTGGAAATTAATGAGATGTGTTGAGTTCTTATTTGGATCCGACTATAGTTTGTTCTTATAGACTTTCCAAAAGCAGTTGTCACATTGATTTTGTTTATTATACAGGGGATCCTAGCAGTTTCCCCCCCTGTGGACATTACCAGCGCGAATTTTGCAATAAACCAGAATTTAGTCTGGGGACTTGCCTGCCATGATGTGATGAATAGAAAGTACCAAAAGTCGATACATATTTACATGGCCATTGGCCTGGAAAATTAAAGTTGAGATACTGGACTGATGGATACCAAATATGCACTGTGAATCCTAGAAAAGTTACCACATCGGATACCAGGGATCATCCTCCAGGTCCTAGAGCTGGGCTGGTTACCGCTGTGCTCGCCGTTGAAACAGGCGTTTGACTTTGTTCACATTGTATCAGACTCATTTCACTCATATGCACAGGATGATGCTTTAACCACTCGGTGATTTGCCTAAACCAGCAACGCCTGTGGGAGCTTCGTTCCATCGTTGATTGCACAATCGCCCATATTACCTTTCCCTAACTTTTGGGAAACAGTCATTACCTGCAGAAAAATCACTCACACTGATCTGAAATTAGGAATGGTTCTAACAACCTCCAACCTAATTTGACATAGGATGATTTTTCTTTAATTCCCAATTCGAAGGGCTCCAATGTTTCTGAAACTCGGCGGCCTTGACCCACTACAAAGCAAGCCTTGGCAAACACCTGGTGCAGAGCCTCTAAAACAGCAGCTGCGATTCATTTTTAGGGCTTTCAGATCCATCATTCTTGAATAAATTCTCGTTGTCGGAGATTGTAAGAGGTTAGAAAATAGTTTTCTATCAAGACTCATGAACAAAATGTTGGGCCCATGTAGGGTGAGTTCATCATCAACGCCGTGTGTACTGATGATTGACATCTAAGTCACCTGAATTGTAATGAGCCGAATCCCAAATTTTTGGAATTGTCAAACTCAGTCCTGACACGATAGGTGGTAATATTCCATCATGGTATATACTGAAGAAGGATAGCCCCCTCATGTGAGGAACAGCCTTCCTCATATCCTAGCTTTAGCAGGCTACCTCTGTGCTGGCTATGTTAAGTCAACTTGCTGACACAGCAATAGATATGTGATTTGGTTCAAATTTCCGGGTCCAGGAGAGCGAGTAGGCTCACAAGGAACCTTGGGGGCCATACTGTATGCTGGGGAACCTCTCCTTCTCCCGACCAGTTCTCAGTTAAATATCGAAGCAGGGGGTGAACCATCCCAGCCTTATCATGGGCTCGTTTTACGTACCACTTGGAGGACTATCATTTGATCCAGGAGGAAGCAAAAGTTTTCCAATGTGACCTGCTCACAGCCGACTGACAAGACTTGTTGAAAAACATTCATAACAATCACAGTAACCCCAGGAAGTGACTGCATTCACAACAGAACATGAGGTGAAGAATGAGGACCACACCAATCGCAACTGCAGATAAGCACTTGAGAAAACACTGGATTGCTGATTGCGAAGCGTCACTGTTACCACTTCGCTATTCTTCACAACAAAAAGCCAACATCTCCTAACACTAACTCACCTTGTTGTTGCAGGGAATAGCAACGTCCACGAACCGCAGTGGCGAGTCGGTGTTGCAGAAAGCAACACGGGAAGGTTAACATAGGAGGCTCCCGGATTTGGCGTGGTGCCACGTGGGTCGGGTCGCGACCAGCAGGCGCGGCTCACGGAAAGCGCATGATCTGGTTGGTGAAGGTACCAGGGGTGAACCGTCCAGCGATGGGGCTGAGAACGGGTTGTGATGGGCGAACTGCAGCACAGCCCTCTGAAGAAACAAAATGTTGTTGATCATCAGCTGTTTATAACAGTTGAATAGCATATCTAAAGCCAAAAACGTCAGGTCCACATTCCAGCTAAGTAAGGCAAAAAGAGGGAATCATTATTAACCCAATAGATTTGCCTCTCCATGATTTTCCACCTCTCCTAGATGCTTCAGTGAGGCGAGTAACCAGCTATGATGTAACAACTTGATAATGTGATTGGAGTAACCAGCTCGATGACTTGATAAAGTGATACCAAGCAAGCAAAAACCTAGGTTTATAGCAAGCCATAAATTTGGCCTGTTGAACTGGGATTTGATGTTAACCCGCCTCGTAAACCTGATCCGCTTTTTCATTTTATACACAGGAATGATCGCGGTTTGGGAAATCCCTGTTTTGTAGATGAAGTTACAATAAATTTGATCACTATTGATTCAAGTATTCACATACTATTGACCGGGGGCAGATGGGCAAAGAGTAATGTTCAATGATTGCAAGGAATTGGCCAAGCCCGCAGACGATGTGTTGTGCGGTGAGTGATGAATAGCCCTCCTCTTGTTAAACGATGGCTTCTCGCATGTTGTCTACTTGACACACGCTTAGCCATAACAGCTCGAATGATCATCCAGTGGACATATATGGCAACACAAAGTATTGACAAACCACTAAAAAAGCTGACCACTTGAATCGGCTGTCTCAGAGCAACGGCCATGACAAGATTTTGCAGGGAGAGTCAGGGTGGGTGAATTAGGTCAAACTTCTGAGTGACGGACCTGCAACCACAACACGATTTTTCTCTTTTCGGGGGGTGCCACTCACCCTACCCTTTTCATTTATTCCATGTTTATCCACGTTCTGCAACCTTCTGATTTTTCCAAGCTATCCCTCCTGGTGGCCACTGCCAGTTTACTGCCCAACTACCGCATATGGTCCTAACAGCAATTGCTCCTCCCTGCAAAGAGGGTACTACACTGCACCTTGACAAAGTCATCACCAAGCACAATAAATGTATTTGCTCTCACGAGCACGGTTTCTAAAGCACAGTTGCCAAAACCCGTGTGAACCTAGCTATACTGTATAGTATTAACAATACAGGAACCAACAGTGCACAGCATGCAAGCAGTGTGGTGTGTAGGACCATTTGGGGTAGTACCCCCACGTAGCCTCGAGTGATGCCACATACCTTGTCCCATCAGGGCTTAGCCGAGAGAGTGACGCAAGATATCCCTTTGGGTTTTTTTCAAGGGTAACGTTGATCGGGCAGCAAGTAGGCAGCTTCTCCCATTGTCTTCCTCAGGTTGATTGATGTGGAACTCCTGAAACATTAGGTCAATAACTAGTCATCAGGTAGTGGATGTAAACATGTATTGTCCATCTGGGAAAGCTGGAAAATTAAACAGCTGATTGTCAATCTGCCCAAATGAGACAATGGGTGCATTTTAGTCGACTGTTTGTGAGAGATACTTTTGCATGGCGACTCCTCAACGCAAACAGTCTATGTGATCAGTAATCAGCTGGTGATCAAAGAAGGTGTTGTAATTCTGTACAGATACCAAAATTAGTGTCGCGTTGGGTGTGGACTAATATCGAGACTCTGGAACGTTTAGTTCTGTTAGATGATGTAGTGGTGTCAACTGACTTGTAGCCAATCAGGTCCCTTTATTGAAGGAATATGACATAACAGTTCTACCACTAAAAGTGACGAGGGACACACTCATTGATTACATGGTGAACTGTATGACGTGCTGCGTTGGGTGTGGCCTAACTATCGGGGACTCCTGGAAACTGTTACTCGGTTAGATTATGTAGTGGTGTCACATGACTTGCCAATCAGGTCCCTTTATTGGAAGGAAATTACATAACAGTCTACACTAAAAGTTGACGAGACAACTCATTGATTTACATGTGACGGTATGTGAGGGTACCCCAGGACCCAAGCCTCATGCCAAAGGCAAGAACACTTGTCGAGTGTTATGATGACAGAGTGTAGTTATGAATGCCACGTTGGGGATGATGGGTTGTATTCACAGCCACCAGTTTGGTTTTTGGTTTTCACATGGCAGCCACTTTTTTTCTCATAAAAAGTTTACTCAAATTTGGGGGGGATTGGAGTTGAGATTTGTTGAGAGGGGATGGATGGAGAGGATTGATTGTTTGGGATTTTGGTTTAATCTTGGGGAATTTTTTGTTTTTGTTTTTTTTTATTTCGTTGGTTTGGAGGAGGAAGATTCGAGGTGGGATAGTTGTTTCCCCTTTGGAATATGGCCAAATTGGGTATTTATGAACAACTTCCATGTTTATCTATAGGGCATTTTGAGGCAGTACTTTTTTTCAGAACATACTCAGACTCCACAATGGGTCCCAGCCCAGCAGCTAATTTGGAATTTCCAACAAAAACTAATTTGCGGCCACCCAATGAGGGCATTTTGTTCAATATTTTCTCTTTGAACCAACTTTAATTTTCGCCTTATGGGGAACTGTAGCAAGATGATTCTCATTATACCAAGGAATGATCAGTGGAATGCTGTAACACAGCAAGCTGCAAGCAGGCTAGTAGGTTCAACATCTAATTTACAGCATAATCAGATTCCCAAATTGTTCATTACGGAGTAATTATCACACTGCGGCAGAAAATCCCTCCACAAAATTTTGAGGAGGAAATTGCCTCCAATGTGTGGAGAATTTTAACAATTAATTATGTAGCTGATGGGAAATCATCCTTGATTTAAGAGAATCCCTCTTGGGAAAAAATCAAAAAAAGGACTTTCTTCCAGATTCAATCCTAGCGCTAGCCACTGGGCAGACACAACGATGATGAGCAAAAATACGAGCTGGCGGCAGCTAAACCACTCCCAGTTCTCGTAAGTTATCAGACCAGGATTGCGATCACGCAATGTGCGCTATGGATTACACGACACAGGGCACAATATTGAATTAGTCTCTAGCTGGCGGGTTGTCTGACAATGCTCAATAGAGCACCACACAACAGTGATAATGCTGCTAGTTTTTATTCGTGAATCGTCCGAAGAGTGAGTTGTTGGAAAATCACTAAGATGCTATTGTAGGTTATGAAATATGTCTTTCTGTACATGTTCAGTTCAAGACGATCATGCGCTACATTGCGGGCACATTTTTGGGTGTTTTTCAGCCGATATTACATTTTTCTGATTTGGCCCAAGACCAATCTCAAGATTACGCAATTCATCGATATGTATGAGCTTGAAAGGGCGGCTTACCGTCTGATTTCGTTTGTAGGGACATACTGAAAGCATCTGGTAGTCAACGCTGGTTTGACCTAGGTGAGTGCATGCTGACAAGAACTTAGCAACATCCTCCTCACGAAGGACAGAACTCTAAACCTCCGGACATTGCGAATGTTGATCTGTGAAGGTACGATGGTGGACCAACCTGAATAAAAGAATGAAATTAAAAATATTCAGTGATTTTCGAGGTTTCCTCGACTGCCACAAATTCAAATATCAATTTAACAGATTGCAGATAAAGTTGCTATGTAGGCGGCGGCTGGGGTCGGCAAAAAATACAAGTCTGACAGCACTGGATTGGTAATTTCATTGTACCGTGAGTTGGTAGCCAATACCAGTTAATAGTAACTGTGCATTGACTGTCGGTACGGCGGAGTACCGGTGCTGCGGAGTAACTGGTGACTAAATGATACTGGTATACCGCACAACCCTACTGTGGGATATATTGGGTGGGCATGATTGAGTGCTTGGGGAAGAGGGCTGTGGCGAATATTAAAGTGGTATAGTGGTGCGTCAATGTTCTAAAAACACATGCGTCCCAGGGACGCGAGGTTCTGCATGCCATCTGGTCCCTGGGAATATCTGTGCGTCATGTGGACCCGGAAAGGGGAAAATGGAACGCAATCAATGCATATTGGGCCAAAACAAAACTAAAATAATTGCTTGATCAAGTTGGACAAAAATAAGATTTCAATCAGAATTCTGCAATTTTTCTGTGGAGTAGGAAATAACAAGAACATACAATCAGATTTTGGTGCATTACACCACAAAAGAGTGAAATATTTTAAGTATATGGGCTATGACATTGGTTCACCTAACTGTCACGTGATTTCTGTGTTATAAGCCAAAAAATTATATTATGGCAATAGCCCTTTTCGCAAATAGCCTCTCGCAATGCATTGTGGTCTAGTCAGGGGGCAAAGTAGGCAATTTATGAAAGGACGAATAGGAATTTCAGCCGATTTTAAAATCATTTTCCTGGTGAGAAAAAGCACATTCTAGTCAGATTGGTCAATGAAACCTCGTAAAAAATTATCAGAGAAAACATAATAAATGTTAACGAATATGTACAGGAGAATGAGGAAGATAATTAAAATTTACAAGTTTTTCCACTACATGCTAACACAAAACTGCCCCTGAAGATCCAGCATGAATTCAAAAACTATCCCCACAGTGCCACCGCAAACATGCTATATAGTATAATTGCGAAAAAGGTCATGACCAAATCATTGATCCACCGCTGCAAAATATCCTAAATTTCGTGGGCACCAAATTAAGACCTTGGATTTCTAAGCATGAATGATCGCAGTCCTGGGGGACGGGGTATAACCGGGGATGGGGGTGTCCCCTTGGAAATTTTAGCATTGTAGGGTGTCCTTAGATGGATTTGGTGCCATTAGCCTCCTAGGGTTGATGCCACGTGTCAAAGGTGGACGCACAGTTCCACACAGTGGAGTCATCCATCAGAGGTTAGTCATAAAAATTCATGATCATTGTACGCACCCCTCAAATTCGCTCAGGTTACTGACAATTCGAACTTGGCAATTGCTCGTAAATTGACGATCAATAGTGGAACTGTGGACATTGGGCAAGTCCCACAGGTCCCCACTATCGAATGTCATTACGAATATTAGCTTAGCCAATCATAAATCAGAGTAAACACCTTCCATCAAACTCAGATAGTTTCAATAAAATTTAATATATTAATATTTTTATAGCCTACGTTTCCTCGGAAAGAACAGACATATCTGAGCACGATGACGAGGATTAATAATGGTCTGTGAGTTTTGATTCGATCTAGCCGACCTTTAATCCAGTGGGCCCGCTCCCGATCCCATTGGCCAATCGGTATATTCATACTTTTGCAAAGTCCACTGGGAATTCCCACGTATGTACGCTGACGATGATCGCTACAGTGCACGTAAGCACGTTCATCTGAAGTGCCGTGAACATTGAAGATTTCATTCTATTCGTGGGCCTATTCACTACTTCCAGGTAGGTATGAACAATAGTTCGAAGTTTCAAAATTCCCTGGCTGGCATATCTGCTTGCCGCATGCACGCATATGGGACTATAGCCTAAGCATAATTACCTTCAAAATCTGTCCGATAGGTCCACACGTGCAGCGGCAACTTGTGCGAATAGAGTAAGGCATAATTTCCCGTTTTGTAAAAACTGTAAATTCTGTTTAAAAAGTTTTATGTTTGCCGTTTTTCCGTTTTGTAAAAAAAACACATTGTTTCAATTAATTGGAATCTCCGAAATACAGAAGAACAAAGCAACCAGTTTTTCTGTGCCTCCTCAGTATGTGTTTTCATTGTGGAGAATGAGCCTACAAAACGTAGCCAATTATGCCTGGCTATATTGTATGCTAAAAGTAATAATGAACCAAATAAAACTTTCATTACCTCATCACTGATTAGGGTTGCGCTGGGGGATACCTATATTTTTGAACCGGTACTACCGAGCTCGAGCACCGGTATCGGTGCGCTCCGGTATCATGCCTTGCCTAAAATACTGCTAGTGATTGTTATACTACACTGCATACTCGCAGCAAACTGTATGGGGCATCGATTTTACAATGTTTTTCTTTCCTACATCCTTATTTTGTCATGTAAAAAAGATTGCCCCCCCCAAAAAAAAATGATTCGTGTAGTCAATGGAATGTTCATATGGTTCGTTCGTTTTCTGAAAAGAATTCATGACAACGTACCTATGGCAAACAGCATATGTATGTGACCACTGTCGTGCAGGTAGTACTAGTACGCAGCAGAGTACATGTGACAACTCATTCTTCCTAGTAGTAGCCTCAGCCCCGCCGAAACAGGACGCTACTCGCTAGCGCAAATACCAGCTGAGTAAGCCTACACGTAACGGATATTTCAGCAAGAAACCCGAAGCAAGGCACGATCTAAAATTAGTCGTAACAAGCCACAGCAAATCAATGCTAAACATTAATGCATGATGTTCATCCACCAATTTTAATTAACACGTTCGTTCATGCTAGAAGGTGGCCAACGCGAATTATATTGCGGTACGCTGATCGCGATCGTAAATAACATCCACTCCTTAACCACATAGTCAATGGGAATCCTATTGAAAGTTAAGTGTGTGTGGAAGGATCGTTGCAGTCGGCACATAGACTTGGTAGCGTTGTGTAGCGCCTGTGGGATGGGAGAACATTGGATGACCACAGTTCCAAGCAGGGCTAGGTTGAAAGTAGTAGTGCACAGCATTGGGCGAGTGACTAGCAACATTCAGGCTTTGCATGTTACATTACGGTGAAGCTGCTATGTCTGCAGCGGCTGGGATAATCGGCAAACAAGTGCAATACACAGCTCGGCAACACACGTGGGGCAGTTGTATTCAATTTTAAAACACTTTTTCACATGAAATGTAGATTTAGAAAAGGTTTGGTTCCATCAAGGGTGACATTGCCGTTGATTATGTGACCTTTTAGCGAAGTCTAGTTTTACAGGCTGCGGCGCGAGCTTCTGTACGTGATGTATATTAAAGTTACATCGTGGACAGGATTGAGGAGCAGCGTGCCTTCATGACCGCTCATGTTGTGAAAAAGACGTTGCCGACGAAAACAAAGGGATAGGCTTCAAACCTGTGTGCTCAGCTCTGATTTTAAGTGAAGTGTTTCGGTCGCGGTGAGGGTCAGTGTGTAGGTGGTCAAAATATGTCTTATATTTCGCTTATCGTACTTATTCGGTAAGGAG
Source organism: Sclerodactyla briareus (assembly GCA_026419785.1). Taxonomy (NCBI): domain Eukaryota; kingdom Metazoa; phylum Echinodermata; class Holothuroidea; order Dendrochirotida; family Sclerodactylidae; genus Sclerodactyla; species Sclerodactyla briareus. The sequence continues at coordinate 194,848 of JAODTK010005796.1, read as the reverse complement.
TTTCCTGAAAAATGAAAAATAAAATCTTTTTATTTTTTGGTGTGCTTAACGTCCAATTCAGTTTGACTTTAGACTATTTTTGGGACAGATTCTTTAAATTGTTTGAATCGTTTCACTGCCGATTTCGTGATTTTTCTCCGTTTCCGACATCGCGGGTTAAAATTATGCCCTTTAGAATAGAGGACTGGAGGTTCGCGAGTGATGATTCGCAACGATAGTAATCTACGTACACATTCTGATTCCGTGTGTAGCGTCATTCAGGTGAAGTACAGTGTTGCTTGTAATTGGTTCAGTTCTGAGAATCCACTGTATGAGATTACACATGTGCCGTTGTGGCAAGTTCCGGTTCTGAAAGCAGCGTAGCGGCTGGCATAGCCCATGGTATGGTTGTGTGGCTACTGATAATATACCATTACACATCGCTAAATGAATCATTGTCATAATTTGATATCGAAGTCGGATTCATTGTCGACGATGTCGCCGCGTCTCAAAGTCGCTTACCAAAGGGTTCTTTCGAGCCATGTGTCGAGCAGGGCGGGTGGTGTGTACTAAGTTTCTACCGCAGGCAGTTGTGGTTAGCTGGGAGTTTTCGGAGGGGAATGACTAGTGTACTTTTCTGGGCGCTCAGCAGGTGAAATTTCTAGCTGGGACCAACAATTTTCGCGGGCGCGATGCGCCCGGCTTTTTGCAGCCTTGCTCATGATACTGACCGACTTACGATACACACACTACGCTATATTTCCACTTCACATTAAACTTGATTCTGATTGAAATTCATTTTTCCAACTCAAATCAAGCAATTATTTGGGTTTTTGCTCAATATGGATTCCATGGAGGCCTAGCCTTCACGGATTATCATGATAGGCTGTGTTTTCGGCGATCAGAAAAACGGCCCTTTTTTACAAAGAAAAAGCAGATTTCAATCGGAATTTTGGCAATTTTCATGTGAAGTAGAATACTAACAACTAAATATCAGAATTTGGTGGCAATGCACTCACAAATGAGTGAAATATTGTAACTTTCCTAGCTTATTCCATTGACTGCTAACCAAGTGCCGCTATGAAATGAGCTTTGCACGTTGCCTAGGCTATAAGGCAGCCGGAAGCAATTCTAGGTAGGCTAACCAGAAAACAGCCTTGCAGCCGGCTAAATTCATGAAGGCAAAAATGCTGAGTTGTCCATAAATCCTGCACCATGATTGGTCAATGGTGATTGCGTATAATGCCCACAATAAAAAATGAAAAAAATTGTGTCATACTTGGGACTTGCTCTAGACACCGGGATGTCTTGAGACCAGAAAATTCACTCCAACACCAAGACTATGACAATGTGTTGAAAGAAAACACTGCAGAGCTGATTTTACAGCACAGATCTTCCAGGTGAAGCAACTTTTTCCTCCAAAGATGGTAGAATAAGCTCATATTCGAGTGTGAACCGGATTAAGCGGCTGTTTAACTGTTAGGGCCTAGTCAATGGCAGAAGAGTTGAACCTTGGAGTTTTTTATAGGCTATTACTATTGACCGTTGAGGGGGCCTGTGAGTCTGATAGGAGTTCAAGAAAAACTTGCCAGGCATTGATTGATTGACTGCGTCAACCAGGGTTCAGATCTTGTTTTCACTGGCCAGCCTAGGGATAGCTAGCTAGCCTAGGGGGCCTAGGCTAGTTACGTCAGTGGTGGTATTTCACGACTGTGACGTAGGCTTAGGCAGTTTGCGCGTATCTCGGATCAGTGATTGCCTGAGCCACGATGTAACATGCCAAGTATGCTGCTAATAGTCCAGCCTACCTAGGCTAGGCGGCGTAGCCTAACGTCAGTCCTAGTGTTATGCTAGATAGTGTTACTCTCTCGTTGGCGTATAGCCTAACAACACGAGATCCCACTTCCAGATATCGTGGTTCCCGCGCCTGCAAATCTGCCCAAATTAGGCACGTTAGACAACGAAAATACAAATCAGCAAAAGCAATTTCAGTATTTCGAAGGTTTATGCGTAACACAGTCTCTACTCAGAATCACAGTGTAACTATTAAAGTGCTTTTTCATGTAATTTAGAAGCTGAAACATTACTTGTGTCAAAGCCAAATGGAGCTTAGATAAAAGAGGGCGCTCCAGGAAAGTTAGGAATTCTATGCAGCATTGACATTACCAACGAAGTCTCGCCATTCCATAATGCACAGGTATGACACGCATGCGTGAGCTGGATGCCAAAGTTATTATAACAGCAGGTTTAAGTGACCTTGGACCTCATCGAAATTGTAAGGTAGTAATCTAGCCACATCGGCGTAGATCGCGGGGAGGGAGGGGGGGAGGGGGGAGGGGGGAGGGTGAGGGTGGATACCTCCCCAACATTTGATGTTGGGGGGTGGCCCATATGATCACCCCTCCCCCAATGGTCCAGGCATGCATTTCCCAAAATAATTAAATGGAATGAGGTATTAAAGCGCAACAGAGGTACAGTAGGTCTACAGCCATAACACAAAGGCCCAACACAATTTCTAGCGGATTGCTTAAATTTCATGTTCAGGAGACCAAAATGCTAAAAATTTCTCGCACTGCGCGCGCTGTTTTCTGTCTTTTCCGTGACATGTGTAATAATATAGCAGGCCCATGCACAATAACTTCATCAGCAAATATGATTCTTCTCCATACGTGTCATCTACAACTAGTGCGGTGAACATATGGGGAGGCCACAAGGAGAATGTGGTTTGGGGCATGATTAATGCTGCCCCGCCCCCCCCCCCACCAATGCTGGACAAAACCGTACAAAACCATTGTCTAGAGTTTAGTCTACTTCAATCCTTCCCTTATTGTTTATAACAGACTGACTTTGCCAGCCTGGCGTGCTGTTTATCTCCCGCAACAACTGAAGTGTTCCGGGATATTATGGTTTGAGGGTGTATCCGCCGCTGTATCCGTCCCCGCCGCCGCCGCTGGAAACTAGCCGTTAGCGCACTAACTCCAAGGGCGCACACACAAAATGTTTCCCATCACTGCCTCGGACCCCCCCCCCCCCCCCCCCCCCAATTGCTCTTGACCCCCCCCCCACTTTCAGACAGTGGCTGTGCCCCCTTGACTAACTCTCCAACACTTCAATCTGATGATACGAAACCTGGTACACATGTCCGTCCTAGTTAAATCTCGAATGAGTTCGAAAGTGGGCTTTACTGAATGTCTGCTGCATGGCCTCTCTTTGCAGGCTTACACGAAAGTTAGTCCGATTCACACAAAAACTTGGTGGGTGGGGACAAAAGTGGCCCGAAGAACATGACAGAATTCGGTACCAGAGGTCTTTTAAAATCTAATTTAAATAAACATTGATCAGTTTTATAAATTTATTGTAAATTTCAGTGATGTTGCTCACTGCCATAAGGCCCGAGAAGTGCCGTTGTCTGCGGCGGTGCAATCTAGAGGGTTTGTAAAACGAAACTTTTAGTTCAATGCCACGCGCCAACCGATGTGGCGCTCGGCTTAGATAGTACTAACCACATCTGCCCCCAATATTCAACACAAATCGCCACCACTGATATTGACGAAACCCGCACTGTCCAAGTTTTAGCAGATAGCTGCTGTGTACTATGATTTCAAATTATGGACAAATTTGGGAAATGTAGGTCCATGGGCTGATGGACAAAGGTAACTTGCGATATGGAGGGCTATGGAAAGGGAGTGCATGGTAGATATGATCCTGTATAATCTCGACTCATCGGATATGTATTAAAATTTATATAGATTGATTATTTTCTCATTAAATTAGAAATTAGCCACAAACAATTATACGACTTTTTTACCGAATCAGGGGTAGCATTACGCCAAGGTGCATGATCCTTCTACTTCTCCAAGTAAATAGTTATCGGGCTTAACAGGTTTTAAGACATCGACTGTCGTTGAACTTGACTTGGCTCAATAATAATAACAATAATACATATAATATTATAAGCGCTTTCCAAAAGTCTCGAAGCGCTGACCCTAATAACTGCCTCTGACAACAATACTAGCGGGGATGATATACTCCACGTGCAAAACCAGCCTACATACGAAGTATGAGCCATCTACCTCAGGTTTTTTTTGTTTGTTTTTTCTTTCTTTTTTCGTGACACATTTATTATGTTTACAAGGTTTCCAAACTTCGACCACCGAGTGTTGACACGTACTGGTGACCTTGAACCTCACTCTACTCCACATGACAAACCTATACATGATGCCACCTTTTTGTTACACAGTCATCGTGTGACCTTCGGTGGCCTTGAACCTGACCCCAAAACAGTAGGGATCATCACGTCACATGACCAGCCCAAATGCCAATTACACGCACCCTCTACACCTTAGGTTATCGTGTTTTACAAGGATTATATAATTAACCTCCGTTGACGCATTAAAACCTCCGACCTGACGTCAAAACAATAGGGATTATCTGATTTGATTTCTCTAACGGTTTCAGCAGGAAGCAATCAGGCTCATCTAGGAACCCTGGTCGTATTGTTCGTGAATGAGCACCGGCGATAACTCGCCTTCTCTTCTCGACTAGTGCTCAAATGCAGTGGCGTCGCCAAGGGGGGCCATGGGGGAACGCGCCCCCTATAAAAACCATTTCCCCCTCCCCCTGGTGTCCCCCCCCCCCCCCTCAATGAGATTTGTGATTTTTGAAAAAAATATTCTGTAGTCAGTATATGACTACCAGTTTGATATAAACTTGGCTAATATGTTGTTTTTAATGACAAGAAAGGCAGTAATTGTGCCAAATTTGCCTCGAATTCACTGGAAAAGTGTAGAAAGTTCGCGCTTCGCGCGTGGTACTATAGTGGTGGAATTTGTCCCGTTGCTCTCCCGTCTCCCGACATCTCCGCAAACTTTGTGGGAAATTTCTGCCACATTATCTGTGAGGTGAAAATATGCAACAACATTATCGTTCACCTTGAAAACTACAATCAACCTCTTTTGGATTTACTCAACCCTTTACCCTCTTGTCCGTTCTTCCTCTCTCAACCACGCGCAACTTTGAACTGCAGTAGCCTGGGCTATCAGACTTGGATTTTCAGCGCGTTTTTTCCAAGGAATCTACTCGGAAATCACCTGCTGTCCATGGCATGACGTTTATATCATGGTTGGGACAGTAGAGCTAAAGCTGGCTAAATGTCCAGAATGTTTGCTGAGATCCTGATTTTTTGCAGATGTGCTGTGGAAATCTGAAAAATTGCGCTTCGCGCGCACTGGTGGTTATAGTGTGGCGCAGCAAGTGTTGAACACCCTGGCCAAAAAGTTTAAAGTCGGGGCAATGACCAAACGACAAAATGTCCAAATTTTCCACCGATTACAAATTTGTGATCATAAAATGCTCATGCTTTGAAAGCTTGATACTCGCTAAAACTGCCCGGTAAAGGCCATTTCCGCCATCTGTGGGGCTTGCATAGCCCCTACCTCTCTTTGAGCTCCTGAGTATTCTTTGGTTGGAGAATGCTCATGACTTTTTCGCATTCAGTTCATTAGCCATAGTATTAACTATTTGGAAAATTGTTTCAGAAAAACGGGGCACCTGTATGGCAAGGCAAATATACGATCTGGGTCCTCGAACCGCATCAAATAGCTTTGATCTTGTTCCCTTTGAATGTACCCCTTTCGTCAGCCGCCGAAAACTAAGCCGGAGAAGAAGAAAACTGGTCAAAAATGACAGTTCCACGATCTTCTGTCATCTGGAAAAATGCCCTTTGCATTCCCCTCGACTGACACCCCTCTGACGCTAATGTTTGACTCTTCCACTTTCCTTTCTCACCCATCGTCGACAACCTCCTTAATCAGTGGCGGACGCAATAGGGGGGGGGGGGGGTCAGTACCCCATGACCGGATGCCCATGTGACCAATGAATTAAACCACGATTAAGTAGACGTTTTACAGCTGTTGTCCATTGAATATTGCAACAGCATGTGTCTAGACGCGATAACGATTTCATCTGCCAATAGGGATGGTGAGGCTATAAATGAGAGCACAATCCTCATGGGTCTCGAACTCAACCCCCTCCCCAAGGGGAATCCATCGGTACGCCAATGTTCCAGATAACTCAGGCAGGCTTTCCTTCTCCGGTGGGGCCCGTCAGTGGGCCATTCTACCTCCCGACGGATTCTCCGTCATATACGCTCTGTAGCCTATACGCCCACTGTAATGATATCTCTTCGGTCTTACTTAGGCAGTTAGGCCAAAGTGGTGATTTTTATGCCAAAATGTAATCTCGGTGATCTGGATTTTCTCCTAGCCGTTTCGCGCCACATTAATATGTCGCTAAAACCATATTACTACGCTTCTATGTACATGTATGGCACTTCACTCGGGCAAACGGCAAACGTCATGCACACTCAAGCAATTCACTCTTCTGAAATGTTGTTTCCCATGCTCATTGGGATGATAGCACTTCGATCTTAGATCAGTGTTCATTTGTCATTTTAATGCCCAGAAAATGGTGGGGGGGGGGGGGCATTTCCTACATGACTCTAGCTACGGCCATGGTAGTGTTCACCACTAACAGACTATAACTGGTGATGCCATGAAAGTTCCGAGTGAATGACGATTTAGGCCTACCGTATTCTATCTAAGCGTATCGTCAACATGGGGGGCGCGTAGCGTCCAAGACGTTTGTTTTCACCCTTTTTTGTCACCAGATTGCCTGAAATGACTTTCACCTGGCCGTTTATTTTATTATTAGGGGAAGGTGGTGTCAGACATTCAACCATATCTGACACATTGCGCAGGCCACAAAATGGGCCCATTGCAAATGACACCTTGAAGCTACAAGCTCTTACAAGTCATCATACTCTGTGAGACGCGTCCTGTCTCACCAAGTACGCGAAGCAGTTGATTTATATTAGATATAGCTCTACCACATTCGGATCGTGGTAGTTGTAACATTCAGACATTCGTTTCGAATAGCCTGATAAAAGGAACTCCTGCCTACATAGTGGTCGGGGGTTTCCTCTTCATTCCACATTTCGGGCAAGTTGATGTCCTTGCTCGACCCATGGTTTTACGGTGTTCTGAAGATAACAGTGTCCTGTGAGGACCTGTAACACCAGATTTAATTGATTTCTGCCAAGACAGAGATTGTTGAGTCCCATATATCAGAGCAGGCTGATTCCTTGCTCGATCCATGGTTTCTGTGTTTCTAAAGATTACAATGTCCCATGAGGACTTGTTACCCAAGATTAAATTGATTGAATTGTTCAGGTGGCATATGAAATCCTCCTGTTTTAGTAGTGTGGAGGATTTGGAATATTGCGCCCGACTATCTCCCTCTCTACTTTTTTCTGAAGGATGTACAGGTGGCACATGAAATCCACATGGAGTGAGGAGGATTCGGGGTATTGCACCCAACTGCGCCCGACTTGCTCCCTTTTTTCAGCATTTTGGTTTGCCAACCAAGAATTGACAATTACCAAAAGTTTAGGTTTGGTTTTCTGACTGGGGAAACTCCAAAGCCATTAGACAGCGCCGAAGGTCAATACAATACAAGCTAGCAGAGCTACCAAGAGGACATATGATGAGTGGACTTGCCTGCGGAGGGTGGCCTTGAAAATGCCTCCCACACACAGGATTCCAATCAACTCCTAGCAGCCCCACCAAAAAGGCAATTGCCACACCCAATACACCAACTGGTGGTGCCCAGTGACAGAACCTGGATAAATAAGATGGTCAGAACTCAGGATACACAGGGAACTCGTTTATAGCTTGTTCCCTGCACCTTTCTACTTTCCCAACTCCCATCCTCATTCTATCTCTTCAAACCTTCCCCCTCCCCCCCCCCCTTCAGTACGCTTTTACGACAGGCGGGGAACACCGCAGGCCTATTCTACAAACCCCCCCCAGCCCCTGGCCGTTAGGTTGACATTGAAACTAACTATAAATCATGATCTCACGGTCTGGAATTCTGTGATACTAAAGCGCATGGGCGCACCGTAATTCATTGCTATTTGTTGTTAGGGGAGAAATTACTCTTGTCCTCCTCAGCCACGGCAGCTAGTTCGTGAAGGTGGGTGTATCTCAATGACATTTTGGGAGATGTGGGTAATTTGCCCTGGGCAATACTTCTCTCTATCACACTACCAACAATAATTATCTGCAGCCTTTGCCTGTGAAATATGTTTTGCGGGTCGTGTTCCTGCCATTCAAATGTTACATTTTCGTGAGAGGAGGGGGACCGGTAGCCACTACCCCTCCCCCTACCTTGAATTACGCCCCTGCCAGATGGAACACCTAAATGCCAATTGTTCTTCAAGTAAGTAAGTAAGTAAGTAAGTAAGTAAGTAAGTAAGTGAAACTTTTAATCCGAAGGGAAATCCAGGCACTCGCTCATATATTAATAAGAATGTTACAAAAAAATAGATGTGTACGTTTGTACAATAAAACAGTAAATATGTATAAAACAAGCGCACGTAGAAACGTCTTGATAGCTGCGGACGGCAAAATTCCTTTGGCTAATACACTGCATGCGTTCTTCACCAATCCACATTTATTGCTTGTTCACATTTAATGACCTTTTTATTGATGACATCTGTCATAACCTTGAAATGGCTTGGAAATGTTCAAACAGGCTTTAATATTTGCTATCAGTGCCCAGCACAAGTACCCAACTTAAATCATTCCTAGGCCTGGTTATAAGTGTATGTACTCAACGAAACCCAACACGTGGAAACACTCTATTTCTGGGTCATCAGCCAACAATCTGGAGCGAGAGTGTTGACAGACAAATCATCTCCTGAGGGATGGAGTAATTTAAACAAACCTCACTCACACTGCCACAGAGAGCTCGATGGAAGTGGGAAATTTGGTAATAAATTGGGATTTAATTAAAATCTAATCACACTATGCGAACCTAAATGTAACTCAGCATAGCCAGTAGCAAGCTTTATCCACCTACCAAGTTTCAACCTGATCGCATGTACGATTTAGAAGGTATGAGTGAAAGTTACGAACAGAACGGACGAACGAACGACCTAACGAACGAACGGACGACGGAGAGACACGATGACTCGTAGAGCTTGCTCTCCCGCAGCTAAAAGAGGGGGGGGGGTGTCGATGTTTAAGTCAACGTATTAAAACGTCATTAAAAAACGTAATTGCACGGGGGATAAAGGAATCTCTGTATCTATTGGTTTTGAGACACGGAAGTCTCAACCTGTCACTTCCTCTGGACATCTGTCTACTGGGGAGGGTGGGTGTTGTCCTTCCACACGGGGCCAGTTTGGATTCGAGGAGGCACGGGTAAACTGAATCAATCGTAGACAGGGGTCCCTGACAACTCTCTCAGCATGATGCTGTGATACGCACTTTTTCGTTATTGGGTGTTATTGCCACCCCAGCAAATCAAACAATATCGCCAAACCCTGCTAATAGTACAGTCATGAAACAGTTTTCCAGCAATGTCTGGCGAACATAAAGTGCTGACATCTTACTGAGTCAAGTACCGTCTAGAACTTAAACTGTTTTAACCATAATATCAACATGATCTCCCCATGTCAATGATCATTCAGTACTACCCCAAGATACCTATGGGATGTACCGGTAACACAATCCCCTACACTTCCTTTGATAACAACATGGGGTGGAGGATTAGCTTCACGATGAAAATCAATCATTCTTTCTTTGGTTTTAGCAACATTGAGTTGAGGAAGTTTCGATCACAATAGTTTACGAAAGACTGAAGTCGACACAGGTGAGTATGGTCACCTATATCATCGATTAAACCGACCATGGCGTATCGTCAACAAACTTAATGAGTGGGCACCCTGTGCTATGACTTGGCATCATACGTGTACAGAGTGAATGGAAATGGTGCTAGACCTGTTTCCGGGGGCGACCCGGTATTCGAAAAAATGATGTCGGGATGGCAAGAATGGCTAAGTTCAACAACTGAGTTCTATTAGTAATATAGTTAGTGATTCTCTCTGTGAAGAGGAGGAACCAACAAGCCCAGTGACCGCGCCAACTGACAACCCGGAGGTACGGGACCACCCGTCGAAGAGCAACCATCCCCTCCGGCGGGGAACTAAGTTCTGTGGGGGAATCCTGCTTAAAAACGGTTGTCAATTGTAGGTACTGACATTTTGTTTAGAGAAAGTTCCCAAAATTTAACAAAAGCGGGAAGAGTTAAATGGATCGGTCAAAAATAATATATTATTGTTGGTCTAGGAGGTGACGTTCGCATGTCGGGGTAGGAGATGATGAATCCCCATCGGAGTCCTCTGTCAGAGGCTCGCCGATCGGCCTGCATGGTGGATCAACGGGAGAAAGCAGAGTGGTTATCAGAGACCTTTGTCAGCAAACATCCCAGGTTCGAACTCCAGCAGTCACCTGAGTTCCAGTGGCTGTACTTGCAGCTGCGATACGAATCTATGTCTTCCCCTCCAATGGTTCCCCTTTACTGCAGTGATTCTGTGCTGGGTTCTGAGGTTTGTTTCGTGATATTTGCAATCAAGTCCTGTCAGTCGGCTGCGAGCAGTCGCGTTGAACTCCGAGAAAGTGGTCGGAAATTGGAATTCACTGATCGTCCCTTTTGGATGAGACGTACAATAGCGGTGCCAGACAGTGCCAAAAGTGGGCAAACACGTAGATGCCGCTCAGTCTGGCTGGTCTTTTTCTTCACAATTTGTTTTGTCACTTTTCTGTTTGTGCGAGTCTGACTGTGGCTGGCATTCAGAAACATAATAAAGGTCACTTTAAAAACATCATTTTGTGGTGTCATATTTTATGTATATGAACATTATTTGTCAACATTTTATTCCAATATGATAACATTTTTAAAACGTTGAAAACATGTTTCGACCATTAAAACGTTATAAAAATGTTTCAATAACACCACATTTAAACGTTTAGAAAACATTTTTGGAAGCTCTTCTCAGAATGTTATGAAAACTTTTTGTGTTTGCTTCGTGATAGTCGTGTTTGACTGTTTGTGGTCACGTAATCAGAGCGGTATATAGGCCTGGGAATTATTCAGCTTCCACTGTATATTATTTGCATCTGCTGTTCCCGAAAATTAGCCGCGGCTTATTTGGTGACGGGACAATTTGTAGAGAAACAACGTCCATATTTATGGTGCGTACGTGTGTATGGTGGCGATGATTCGCTGACTTTCCATCACTGACTACAGAACGTTTCCGTATTCGCAGTCCATCGCAGTGATGACGTATCTTTACATACTTGCCTTCAGCTTCCTTTTCAGTTGCCAAATGACTCTTCTTAATAAATAGATAAAACTGATAGTAAAGAGTAGAGTGAGTGGAGACTGTTGCCGTCCATCCGACCAAGGACACATTAAACCATCATGAGCATAATTTTATTTAATAGTAACCTGAATTGGCTCAACTGAGGCAATACGTTACTACCAATTAGCAACTTGTTACCACAGGTTACTGGTTCCAATGATTCCGTTGATAAAAGCACCAATTTGCTTCTAAGGACGTTCCAACATCAAACAAATTCCAAAGAGGGGCGGGGTGGGGGGGGGACTCCCTCCCCTTCGGACTATCCCCAATTCCTACCCCAAACCAAAATACCACCGCTCTTGATACCCCACCCCCCCCCCCCCCCCCGCCCCCCACCAGGAACCCTGTCGCCGTTTCCCGATTTGTACTGGTTACTAGTCCGTCACTACGCATTTCTACTATTCACGACGATAGTACGCGTCTTTTCAAGCTAAGAGCTATACGGTAGAATAAGTAATTTTGACTGGAGTGATGAACTTCGAAAGTCACTGCTATTCACCACTAATCGCAGTGTGACTCATTTGGGGTAATTTTTCAAACCAAAAGTTCTATGTGAACCAAAAGTCCGTTTTTTTTCACCCATATACCGACGGCCCTCTACTCCACAATCCCAGACTATTGACTCTCTGCAGTAAACACATTATATATCGTTATAGCTATATTTATCGCCGTCAGGTTTAAAGTCCAAGTAAGGATCCTTACTGCTCAAAATACCAATTGTTCCGGATAACAGCATGTCGCTGTTCTGTATACGAGATTAATTCCTGACTTATCACGAGTATAGCGAATGCATGCGTAGAATGCACCCGTGGATTGTTCTCACTGTGCGTTAGCCGACACGATTCATGCATCCAACCGCTTTCGGGTAAATTTACATTTTGACTCGCCGTAAACGGGTAAATTGCGAGAAACCGTAGAGGCCAGGGTGTCATAAGAACCGATTTGAAATTGGGGACATTTTACTGTCCTGGCGAGGGACCATAGGGTATGGGTATACCCAGTCCGGGAATACAGTCGAATCTCGACTCAACACCTAAATGACAAACGATTGACATAGGCTGTGTATATAATCAAAGAGCTGGCAGCCTCTTCGCACAGAACTGCTCGAGGATGTACAGATATCGACAATTGGTTTGTAAAATTCAGGCGCAATAGGCCTACATTTAAGTAATTTTGGGTTTTAACAACCCCCTTAGCCTTACTAGTGCCTCGGTGGTAAAAATGCCATGGGAAACATGAACACGTAGACAGGGGCGGCGCCAGGATTTCCCCGACTGACGGTCCAATTTCCCCGATGAAAGTTCACAGTATCGTTCTCCATAGTGCACCTTCACCACCCTGAATATACCATTTTTTTAATTTTTTTATTTTTTTCCCTCTTTTCTCTTTCTTAGAAAATAGCTCAGGATAGAATAGCTCAGGAAAAACATGTTCTGCATCGAACGATTTATTATCAACTGATCGATTGTATGCACCTCTCTTCTCTTGGACCTAACGCGAACGGTATATACTTCACAAAAATGTGTTATGCCAATTTGTTCTGAAAACATCCATCGCGGAAAAATACCTTCCCCACTCCTGCATGACCCCAAATAGCTTCTTTCACCTTAATGTAGCTCATTTCCATGCAATCGTCTCAACATTCCCAAGTCCCGCCTGCATATGTCCCCTTCAATTTATGTCAGTTTCAGTCATGTGACCGCAAGGGAGGGGGGGGGGCACGTGGAGGGGGGGTACGCTGTATTCATCGATTACACTGACATGATAACAACGAGCAAAAACAAGACATGATCCTTCCTTTTTTTGTGTGGTTTCTTAAGATTATTTCAAGGTATAGGGGCCTATACCAATGACTACCTCCTTTAATCCGGACAGACCTTCTGGAAAAGGTTCTTGGGGAAAGTTGCCTTGTGTACAGCAGACTACATCTGGGTACGTACTCGAACAATAATATTCCGAATCAGACTGTCTTCCAATATGCGTATGTCGTGTCCCGGGCATGGAATAATTCATATAAAAACACTTTTACGAAAACGAACGTTTGTTTTCAGAAGAAAACACTGATAAGTCTATGCGAGAAGAATAATAAAATTGCAACAGTCCATGCATATTTCCGTTAATTGGCTTTTAAGGAGATATTCTATGAATACATTCGCGGTGCCCATGCGCTTATTTCGCCCGATCTCGTTGGTTTGCCTTCATTTATCATTAGCCTCTGTAATTTAAATGCCTCTGTGGACCCATTGTCAACTCTTTCAAACAAAGAAGACCATATATCCAACACTGGCCCCTGCTCTGTTCACGTAAATTGACGAATTTTCACATGCGTATCGAACCCGCATACGCATCTTCGGAATCCCAGCCTAATGTCTTGCATCATTTGCATCAGGACAATGGCGAGGGAAAGGTTTCTGTCTCTAGCACGGAATCATTACAATGGCCTGTTATCATTTATATGGCATCAATCGACGCAGAACAAGTAGAGGACTAGTTCGCGGGTAGTAAAATATGTATTGGCAAATGAAGAACAAACGCACACCACTCTTTCCAACGCTCGAAGAAATCAATGACTAAATTGATATACTCTACTCCAAAATCACTGCCAAATGATTTCCGTATAAGATTTTTCAAAACGGAAAAGTTCTCGAAACATGTTGCCAACTAACTGTTTTGCAAAAATTCTAAGACTTTTCCCACTATTATTTATTCTTTTATTACTAATACTCAGCGATATTTTTCTTTCGATATCGGCGAAACTTTAATTTTTTGAACGTTTCGTTTATTTTGATTTCTTAGATGGAGTACAGGACACAAATCGATTCGGGAAGGGCTCGGTGGGTACTTTTATAGCTGGATCGACAAATTTGTGACCAATCAATATTCCCAAGAACACCTCGCATCTGTCGGGTTATACATGCACTCAAGGTGAACAAGTTGGATTTTTTTACCATTAGATAATGGATCTAATATTCCCTAAAATAATGTGCATTAATTGTGAGGAATATAGATTTAAAAAAACCTCCCTAGGATTCCGTTCACGCTATACTTACAAAATATTATAATATTAAAACTTTACACGAATCGCAAGTTCACCTATTTTGTTAGTCCTCGGGGACACTACACGCCAACTTCCAACTGGAATCTTGAGAATAGCTTGTTTTAGAGTATTTTTCTCACTTATTGAACAGTGCTTAACTGAAATGACTAGTTGACAGAATAGTTCGATTTCCTCGCTTTTATTAGGGCTAAAATTCGCGCCACCAGTGGCATAATAGGAATATCGCTTGGTGTGAGTGCTGACCGCTTTCTGATCTTTATCGCCGCAGAAACAATTTGAATCTACTATGTACTTCGACAGACAGTCCGTTATCTCACGGCAAATTTAATAAGTGTTCCTAATTTGTTTAATTTTTCATGTTTTGAAGTTCCTTAGATATTTCATCAAAAAGGATATGTCGCAGCAGAACTGCAGAGCCCCGTGTAGGAACAAATAAAGATCTCCTCTACAGACCTAATTCGACCACGGCACAGTTGCAATTTGTGCGGAACTGCGGACGGAATGCGAATTTCCGTATCTACGAACGATGAAGGGCTGCAGTGATCACAAGACAAACACACACATGCATGCGTTAGCCGAACTAGGTGCGTTATGGAATTCCACTGCAAAGTATTCTATGCTTCAAAGTTGTATGTTCCCACACGAGGATTGGGTTTGCAGTGACCGAACGCTTTAGCTCAGGAAGGAGGCCAAAGTAGTCAATCAGCCAGTCGTAACAGGATAACGTCGATGAGGCAGTGAAGGGACTGAGAACAAGAAATGGAGGTAGCCGGGGACAGTCTGTCACAAGCCAAACAGTGCAAGAGCGAAAAAAGCTAATCGAATTTGTAAGTTTGAACGATTCCATGTGGTCAAAACCCACGTTCAGAAGAGCGTGAGATTTCACGGCCGCACGCAAACGCGTCGCGAGAATCGCATATTGACGGTCGAACAAATGAGCGTTTGGTGTTTTACTCAAAAGTTCGTCGAAGGGCGCGAGGTTAGGAAACGTCGTTATATGTAGCATCACACGTCTAGGCTGCGACAGTTGGCGACAAATCGCGAACGCGTTTCGCGAGAGAGACAGTTTCCAAATGTGATCAAACACGTTCACAGGGGCATCCTAAGACACTATTGTCATATATCCCCGCCACACTGCACGGGATTCGGAATATTATGGTTTTGGGGTGTAGCGCCATCTCCGCTCCCCAGCCCTGGAAAACTTTAGGCGTTAGCGCATAACTCTTTTTAACGCTTTATTCCGTCGAACTGAAACTCATACCACTGTCCGTCCTAGCAAAATCTCGGAGAGTTGCGAAAGGGGCGTCATGCTGTCGTCTATGTTTTGAAGGTTGGAGATCCAGCGCGGAAAAAAACAGAGTTGGTTGATTACAGATAACTGTTGGGGGGGGGACCAAAAAAATGGTCCCGGAAAAAATGACGGTGTTTCAAGGTCACCGGAGGTCAGAATTTGTCAGGTTTGCGCAAACACACGAGTTATTAGTCTGAGGTGGTACATCGAACCACTGGTGGAGTGGGACAAAAGTAGGTTCGAAAAGAACATGACGGTAGTAATTGTCAAGGTCACCGGAGGGTTCAAATTGCGTTTGTATTCGAGGATTTTCCTAACTTTGTCGGATTTGAACGAAACTTGGAGAATGTGACTACAGTTGGTCGTTAACAACCGGGGTTTTAGGCATTTTTCAACGTCACAGAGGTTCAAATGTGACATAACTTGCAAATGGCTACCTTGAAAACGGCCGAAGGGTCAAACAAGGCCTTTCTGCGGGGATATAGGCTACACGTCGGCGGTTTTTCCGCCTGCACATTCTAGGTTCGATTTAGATTATTGCCGTGTTTGTTATATGGTTTACCAGGGTCAGTATTAGTAAAAAATTATACAGAGGGTTTTAAAACTTTGCAGCTAAACGTATATTGCATAAATCCAGAATTGAGGAATCGCATTGGCTTCCCCGTTTAAGTTCAGGTCATTGTTTTAGGTGTTCTGTATCTGTTTCAAATGTGTTAATAGACAACCTAGGCATCTAGGTTGGGTTAAATCTTCCTCGGTTTACCATTAGTTATGTTCCTAGAACTATGTTTATGTTATGGTGATCGGGATTTTTCAGTAGCTGTACCTCGTGAATGGAATAAGCGTCCGGATAGGGTCCAAGATCACTCAAAGTTTTTGATGTGTTCAAGTCTAACTGGGGGTGTGAAGATACATCTGTTTTACGGACTGCTTTATGGTTTCGTAGTTTTTGTGTTTTGTCGTGTTAAAGCGCCGCTGAGTACAACGCTGTTTGTAAAAGCGCTAATAAATTTTCCTGTAATGTAATATCCTGCACGAGTCGCAGCTAGGGCCCGCGATCGATTTGCGCAATTTCTTGAACAGTTTTAAAAACCTCGTGCGACAAATTTCCTCTCCCAATAGTCGTAGAATTGTCGCGGGTGTTCCGCATCCGTCTTGAAACCTTTCTCTTGAGAGTCGCAAAAAGTAGCCTATACGCGGTCCCTTTGGGTGTGCGATATTTCCCGCATTCTGGGTGGTGAATCGATAGCGACTTCATCCTCCCTCGCCAACGACAGGAAAGATTCGTCAACCGCGAATCTTGTTGAAACCCCCATGCAGCGAAGTTCGCCCAGTTAGTTTGGTCGACCTATTGGCGACTTTGGCTGGAGAGACCAGTAAATAACGCGAGACCATGCGAATCATCCCAATGATGTGCGGTTTATATTCGCAAATATGCATAATTAGAGTCCGTGTGTCCCGCGAATTGCTCCACAACACTACTATTTCCCGAGATCCCCCACATTCGTCTTGTGCACCTTTTTAAATCGCGTCGTCATTGGTAAGCTTTGCGATCAGAGGATACGCCTCCTATTCAAGGCCCAACAAGGGTGCAGACATGGATCCTGCACCTTATGTCACTCGAATCCTTCACCAGGTACACGGATGAGGCAATGCTCTTGGGCGGTTCTAGCATGTGGGGTTGGGGGTAATCACACTCAGACGGCAACTTGGCAATTGCCTACCCTCGTTTGTCCATGCTCCTCCCACGGAAGGCAACAAGGTGCCCTTTTTTAAGTCTTTGGTGGACCATACCGGGAATCGCACCCCGGTCTCCCGGGTGAAAAGCCGACCCTCTCCAATTGTGTCCAACCACTCGGTTACTAGGCTGTTAGTTAATCAGACTGACAATCCCGCACGCTATACGCACGCAACATTCGCACAAACGGCATAAACTACACACACTGCGCAAGAATGGTTTACGGGTCACTAGTCCCGGAAATTCAGTGGCAAATCTTTCCCGAATGCCATTTCTCTACTTTGCGAATCCCCTGACACACATTCGCGTGCCCCGTGAAACTGTCCTCTGCATGAACTATAACTATCTACAACGCACGTCCCTATCTTGGTGCAACATAATGGGCTTTCCGATATGACTGATATCTATCTATACCTCTCAAAAACCAGGCCAATTGAACGGAAATCAAATAGAGGGGGAATCGCCAAAACACGATCAACTATGACCAGTGGTTGCCATCCAACCTATCATTTTCTGTTTCTACACGAACTGCCAGAATTGGCAACACTCTTAAAATTTGTTTAACTCGCAACGTACTCCGGTGTGTGTAAGAAGTTACACCATCATTGCGTATATCTGCACAATTCGTTTATTCTGTACGCAACCTTCACACAATGTTTTGTGACTTCTTACACAACCGGGTAGGTGTTATCTAGTTACCAGTGTTGTGTAAATTCCATACCCTTGCAATTTTCAAAGAGTGCGGGCGTTTTCATCCCCTAATGTCTCGGGAATACATAGGCCTACTGACTACAACGACTAGGAACTTGCTGATTGCATAAACTACAGCCATCATCCCTTTCGTTCACTTTAATGAAGGACAAGCTTAGTGACTTCCCCGTTCCACGTTTTCGCCCAACACCTGACAGACCCAGCAACACTGTCCGAGATTTCACCAAACGACTGGACGCTGAATGCGCAAGCAGCTGACAACGGATCTGTTCAGATAGATCCTAGAAAAGACTTTGCCAGGTACTGAGAGAGTGTAACCCCTTCCCTTTCCAGATTGGAACGATACGTTCCCTTCTTCTGTCAATTGGGTGACACCATGCTTCAAACAGGCACTAAGGCCCTGCACAAAACGAGGGCAGCCTGGCCCACCAGCCCAGAGCATCACTGGATGTATGCCACAGACTCGGAGCTTTCCGCCCTTCAACTGCTCCAATGCCCTCGAGGGTTTCCTCGAAGTGGTACTTCACAGACACCGGAAGGTCACTACTAGTGTTGCAACATTCATCTCGAATTTCCAGTCTTGGGGTCTCAGCCTTTTATGTAAAATCCTCAAAATACACAGCCCAACGTGGGCACTCACATCGGATTCTCCGTCAGACCCTGCCTTCATTGCCTTGACAGCTGGCACCGCACCACGAGCCGCTGGACTCTGCCTCACAGTCTCGTCCTTAAGCGCTCTAATTGCGTGCGCCGAAGCTCCCAGCAGCTGAGTCTTATCCACTGAGTCTGGTCCTGCCCCGTCTCCTCTCGATGGTTTCGACTTGTTTCCTAGTAATTGCCCCGTGGTCTCCTCGGACGCTCCAGGATGCGCAGGCTTTGAATTTGCCCATCCCTGATCAGGGTCCCCATAACGCCTCCAGCCCCTCAAACGACTCCCCCAGTTGTTCACCTACACTGCGCTACCTTCGAGTCCTTCGTTGGCTCACGCGACCTTTTTGAAGGCCGACGCAGCTTTCCTTGGGAATCTTGAAAATAAGCCTGGGTGTGATTGACCATCACCCTGAAGGCCCTGTAGTTCATGATCACCTCATCTCCCTCGAGGAGTACATGGTTCAATCTCCTTGACGTAACTCCATCATTGAGTTACAATCCAACAACTCGCCTCAGATCTTTGGAATCAAGAACCAGCAATCTGCGGCCTCGCTCTCTTTTCAAAGTCTCTTCTATCAGCTGTGGAGCAAGTTCGGGATTCAATACAATAACTCATATGCAATAGTCCATGGCAGTTCTATTAAAGTGTGTAGGCGTAGGCGTCCTATACATGAAACTGGAAGAAGTTATTTTACAAGGAAAATGCATCATTTTCTACATATGGTTCCCTTGCCATCCCGTCATCACTGGGTAACTTGTTTAAGCGATTTGCGGTTTGTGTGCAACACGTCACAATTCGTGTAACAAGTAGCCATCTCGTTGGCTCGGTAAGACTGACGTGATAGGTATTGGGGCCATCCGAACACACTGTGCTATGCTCCCGCTATATACACAATCGGACTATATATCTGTTATGTAGGATAAAACTTCCCGTCTGCGGCTCGTGTCGCTGAGATAACAAAAGAGGGCATCCCCCGAGTTGCAAATGTGGATCCAGTCAGTCGTTTCTATCGACCCTGCTAACTCTTTCGTATTTCGCCAATTGCAAAATATGTCTTAAAACGCCTTCCCCCCTCCCAAAAAAAAAATCATATTTAATGAAAATATCGGGGAATTGACAGCATAAATGCTGAGAAACCCTTTGTGTTGATCCTTTTTACCATGTTCGAAAATTTGGAACAATTCAGTCCTTCCAATCTCTAAATATACTGAGAACAGAACGGATTTTCGAAAATTCCCCAAATTCGGCCAAAACTCATTGTTTCCCCCCTAAAACCCACATTTTGGATAATTTTTGGCTGATTGCATGGGAAAATTGTAATTTGTGCCTTTCCTCTTCCACGTTGCTACACAAAGTGTGAAATCATTCAGGCCAACGGAATCAGCGAATATCTTGAGCAATAGTGAAAAATTGGTAGAAATTAGAAATTGCCCCAAAATTTGTTTTTTGCCCCCTTATTTCACAATGTTGATATATTTTCGTTTCCCTGATTCTGAGAGCAAATATGTGTTTTTTGTGACTATTCAGGCGTGTGCAAACTTTTACTGGCGTTCAGCCACTCCAAAATGGAGATATTTGCGAAAACCATCAAAAATCTGACGGATACGCAAAACACACACGCGCACGCGCGCGAACACACAAACGGACACCTTCGCGAGTGCACCATATTGCTGGCAACCCCTGCCCCATGGGTACCCCACCAATGGGTACCCCTCAGTGGATAGTTCCTAACCACCACTATGGTTACCATAGCAATCGCTGCTATGGCAACCAGCATCAGTAATATAGGTGAAATGGCAAACTGACTAGCATAAATCTCATCCGCCCTTCTGGACCGATAGATATGATGGCATATTACAGCTTGTTATACCTGTTGTTGCATATGAACAAATTCACAACTATAAATTATATGGGCTATTATATGTCAAACCTCGTATAATGCAGGAATTGTTTGAATTTTATCTTGTTTTTATTGATTACACGCAGACTATTCAGAAATATGGAGGAATCGACCTGTTGTTCGTCGGTGCTGGAGTTAACCCACAAATGGGCAACATGCTAAATGTGAGTCCAGATCCTCAATAATAGGGTTCTTTCTGAATTGCTCTAACTCGGCTATAGCGGCGTTTGTTTGTTCGCTATGTCGTTTTTCAGGACGGTTCTGTTTGCTTGTTTGTTTTATTTGTTTGTTTGCTTGTTTGTTTGTTGTTCATTCGTTTGATTTGCTAGTATGTGACGGTTTGGCCAGGTGATGTTACAATCAGTTTCATAGAGATAACCCATACAGGATTAGTGAATCAAATTTTTAAGTAGACGATTCAAGTCCAGACAGATAAGGAATAATTCAAAGAGCCATTATCGTCTGCTAGCAATTGGCGAAAAGCGACAACGACCTTCGTATGACTTAACGCGTCATTGTTATAAGTTGATGCAATAATAATTTCGATGTACCGTGGGGAGGTTTTTCGTCGTGGCCGTGAAATTATACAAACTACACCGTCCATTTCTCGACGATGCCGGAGGCGATATTGCCTCCCGGCATATTTATTTATTTATTATTTATTTATTATTTATTTATTTATTTATTTATTTATTTATTTATTTATTTATTATTTATTTAGTTATTTATTTATTTCAAATCAGAAAATATCCCAAACCCTTGTGCCCATACGAGCACAACCTAGATTAAATCTAGATCTGGAATATAGTATTCTAAACAAATAGGCGTGGTGCACAGGGGTGGCGCCAGTAAGATCAAGTGACCAAACATGTTGTGGTTGGTCAAGGTGGAGGAGTAGGGCTAGCGACACGGTTCTTATGCTCCCCTCCCGCCACCCACCCGTCAGTAATCTCCGCCCTCCTGGCGCAGATGTTGGGTGTTGAATTAATTGGTTGTCGCTCTTTCAAATCTTATTTTGTCGATATTCCTGAAGTCAGTGGTATATATAGAGGGGGGGGGGGGGCGCACTGCATGTCATTATTAACACTCGCTAAAGTATATATAGTGAAGCGCCGGGATAAGAATAGGTTACCCATGGTCTCCAGCAAATTGAATATGTGGATACAACTTGTTCAAATCGTCCTATATATAAAAGATATGCAGTGTATGATGTAACAGTTAGATGTGTTAAGTAACCTGTCAGGTGTGCACTTTCACGCGTTAAACAAGGGTTCTCCGCTTGTCCTCGAAACGCTGACCAGGTAAAAATACACGCCTGATGTGTTATCCTATATAGGCAAATAGGTGCGCAATTTTTACACACTAGGCAGGTGTTTTGGTGTGTCCCTAATTTGGCACACTAGCCAGGTAAACATACACACCTAGTGGGTCATCTTATATGTGTGTAATTTTAAGCGCTAAACGGGTATCAGTTCGAATGGAGAATTGCACATCCGTGCTGACATTACTCCGTTATATTTTATCCAATGAGTATATTTTCAACAGAGTTCTATCTCTTTGCATTGTTCTATCAATTCACAGGTCACAGAAGAACAATGGGACAAAGTAAGTTGGCAACACCGGAGGTGTGTACGCACTCGAGGGCATTATCCTAGGCCAACGGAGAGAGCACTTCTACATGGGCATCCTGGGGACCCCTTCTCCTAATTGCCTAACTAAATGTGAAATTCCAAACATTATGAAACATATGCATAACCAGACAATTTTTAAGTGAAGCCTGTCTCTACTCTCAACCATCAATTGATGACTAATTTGTGTTAAGTGCCTGGCCAATTTCAAGTAGTTTTTTCTTCCAATTCAAAAATTCAATAAGCTCATAAAAGTAACTGGTGCTAATAAAATTGCATAACATAACTTGATTTGGCCTTGTTTCGCCCATTGGTTCGTTGTGAAGTATGGCGGCAACGGTATGATATACAGTTTCAAATCTCTTCACAGCTCTTCAATGTGAATGTCAAATCTTGTTTTTGAGCATACGAGAACGCCTTAGTTGTCCCGTAAATGATGAAAGAGGGTAAAGTACAACAACGGGACCCGGAAGGGGGGGGGCGGGCGGAAGAGGGCTTCTTCTGACTTTTGTTAAATTAGATGATTTTTTAAAAATATTGTGTGTCTCTCAGTCGGTTCGTTATCATGAGCGGGAACCGACTGTGATGGTGCAAGTAAGTAATACGAGCCATTCTCGCCCACCAGAAATGAATGCATGAATCGACATTAGTGATAACGGCGATGAAACCGTGGGCGTTTTCGATTATCGCGACGCATGGTCGTCATAAACGGACATTAGGTCTTCTCGTGAGTTTGTGTCTGGATTCAGGTGTTTAGGAAAGCTCTCAAAACACCAAGATGTGGAGGTACGCACTCTTTCATTAATGAACAGATGTGTCACGATCGATTTTGGCGGAGTATATGGGGTGGGTGTGGGGGACATAGTTGTCTGGAACGGTGGGAAGTAATGAAGGACATGTGCAGGGTGTCATCTACTGATAAAGTCCCGTAATTTTATTGCTTTGCGAAGCAGGAGCAACCATATATCGGAAGATAAGACCAAAGGAGCATTATCTGCCAGCTACAACCAAGGTACAGTCTGTCTGGGTCTTGCGCGTGGAGTGTAGTATTTTCAAACACACAAAAAAAAAAATCCTGTGTACTTTTCTCTCAAAAAACATCGGAGAACACGTATGCCTATCAGGAATTGAGGGTTCCAACTTCCCACCCAGGCGCGTACTGAGAGATTTGTCGGGGGGGGGGGGTGTGGTGACTTGATCAAAACCCGAGGGAAGTGCGCCCTAAAAAATTGCCTCACCCTCAATATTGACGAATAAGTACAATTATGGGCCATAGCACATGCTGCATGGCAAAACCTCTACGGAACTGCAAGAAATCCGTTTTTGTGTTTTAAAAAGGGATGGGGTCACTTGGGGGCATGGGGGGCTTTCTGACCCCCCCCCCCTCCCACGTGGGGACGCCATTGTTCCAACCAATGAAGAGTAGTGATGCTCGAACCCCTAGTAGTCGCCAGAAGAAAACCTGGCCAAAATGGTTAATTCTTCCAATCAGAAAATGGCGACATTACTGTAGTATTCACCTGCCAGTTAGTTGATTCACTCTTAGTTAGTCAGTAGCTGGTTTGGGGTTACGCTACTTTATAGCTTTAGGCTGGGATTCCATGAAATGCGTATGCGTCCGGGGCTGGATGTGAAAATCACATATTTCAGTAAACGAACGTTGTAGTTCAGAAGAGAAAAACATATAGGTGGTGTATGCGAAAAGACAATAAAGAGGCAACCCAAGCCATTGCATATTGTCGTTGCTTGGCTTTTTAAGGTAGATATTCCATATAAATTCAGTCGCGGTGATACGCATCCGCAATTACGCATATAAATGTGCTTATTTCGCGATTAGGCTGTTTGTTTACCTGTATTTAGGATTTTTTGGCTTCTGTTTGAAACCAACAGCTATCTTTGGAAGCTAAATAGACATATTCAAGCACTAGCCCCGGCTCAGTTCACGTAAATTGGCGATTTCCACGTAACCGCTACGAATTAGGATCCCAGCCTAAGTTAAAAATGTACGAGGTATGTTATGATTCGCGTCATCAAGAAGAACCAGGTTATTTTAGGTTCTTTTTCTTTATAGATTTATTTACTCGTTAGTAAGATATTGCGTTCATTTTTCTAATATCATCGATATCTTCTGCCACGGTGGTGGTTTCGATTGTTCAAACAATACAGTATGGCGCTGGACCTGATCTTCAGGAAGGGGTGAGACGAGAGGAACAAATCTTCAACTAAAACATCAATTAAGCGAGATTAAACTGATGAGGTTAACTCAGGGTTGGCGGCGCCGGGTGTCACAATGGGGGGGGGGGCGGGTGGGGGGGGGGGGGGTGGGGTGATGATTGACATCTAAGCGGAAGCGCCACCAACAGATTGGGTCGGAGCGTACAAGAAAATTTTTGGCCCGTCTGAAGCTCCCAGATGACAGGAGATCGCCTATCTGGGCCGTTTCTCGACGCTGAAAATATCTTTTAAGTTGGCTTTTTTTTGTCCTGTCATTTTGGATAATGGGTAATTTTTTATTAAAATTCTCCTCACTTTATGATGGAGAGGGATGTCTCGACGACCAGCATCGACTGCATAGCAGTCAATAAACTGATACATACACAAAAACTCGATCGTTAACGGAGGCCTTCATACGTGCGCCTATGGTCAATAAGTCGTAAGATTGTACTGAACTTTTTACTGCCGATTGTTGGACTAAATACCGCTGAGTAAATATTGCTACTGGGGTGGCGGGAATTGCGTTCCCCATACGAAGACTATGACGCCTCCCTCTGAAGTCGACAGCCCAAACGGTACAATTAGATATATGCGTGTTATACAATCGGTCAATCGGGCGCGAACATTTTTGGGTTTTTGATTCACCACGTGTTAAAAAACTTCACCACAACATGTTTCATTGGGGATTTGGGTGAACATTTCCCTTTCCCCCCCCCCCCGTCCCATCTACTAAGATTTGTTCGAATCCGCGAACCTCATGTTTTGTTACATTTAATTGATGCGTGGCATATAACCGGGTCAAATGAAAATTGACGAAGACAACACAGGCACGCGCGCGAGCGCCGGAATTTTTTTTTTTTTTTCCTTACTAAGTTTAAAAACTATCACCACAACTTGTTTCATTTGGGGATTTGGTTGGGTGAACATTCCCCCCCCCCATCCTACGAAGATATTTGTTCGAATCCACGAACCTCATGGTTTGGTACAATTAAATTGGATGCGTTGGCATATAATCATCGGGTCACAATGCAAAATTGACGAAGAAACGACGGCCCCGCGCGAAGCGCGCGCGGATTTTTTGTTTTTTTTTTCTTACATATTTTGTTAAACTATCACAACAACATTTTTATTTTCACAAGACTTTCATTGGGAGAACGTTCCCCTGTCCCCCCCCCATCTTTGAAGATGTTCGAATGCGACAAACTTAATTGTCGGTAAGAGTAGATTCATGCGTGGCATTTATAGTCGGGATCGAATGAAAGTTGATGTAGAAAAAACAACTACGCGAAATTTTTGGGTTTTTGATACCTTAAGTGATAAAAACTATCATACAACATTTTCAGTGGGGATTTGGGTGAACCAGCCCCCCCACCCCCGCCACCCCCCCCCCCCCACCCCAATCTACGAAGATTTTTCGAATCCACGAACTTCATGTTGGTACATTAAATTGATGCGTGGCAATATTAATCGGAGTCAAATGAAAATGACGGAGAAAACACAGCCAGGCGCCGCGTGACGCGCGAAGATTTTTGGGTTTTCATCCCTAATAACCATTAGCCGATTTGATTGGGGGTATTTAAGTGGCCTTGCCCATCTGCGAAGATTTGTTCGAAGATCCCCCGCGAACGTGATTTTGGTGACATTAGATCATGCCGTGGGTATATCGATCAACATGAACAACTTCTGAGAAGAAAGCAAGAAAACACGGCACACGCGCGCGAAGAGCGCGAAAAAAAAAAAAATGGGTTTTTCATTTACACAAGAGTAAAATACTATCACCACAACATATTGTTATTTTTCACTAGGATTTGATTGGGGAACGTGCCCCGCATCTGCGAAGATTTGTTCGAATCCGCGAACTTGATTTTTGGTACATTAGATCAATGCGTGGGATATCATCGGCTCAAATGAAAACTGACGAAGAAACACGGCCACGCGCGCGAAGAGCGCGAAAAAAAAAATGGGTTTTTCATTTACACAAGTAGGAACATACTATCACCAAACATATTGTTATTTTTTTGTCCACTAGGATTTGATTGGGGAACGTGCCGCCTCATCTACAAGATTTTTCGAATTCGACAAACTGGAATAAACTCACCCCCCCCCCTACGAAAATAAGTGCGTTAAACTCGTTCAACGATTTTATTGCTCGGCCCCAAAACCCATAGGGTGGGGGAACAGCCCCCCTGCCCCCCCCCCTATGGCGCCACCCCTGAGTTAACTGTATTTGTGTTGACCCATGAATACTGAAGCCAATATAGGCTTCATATACCTGCACCACCTCCGGGCCGGTGTAAGCCACGTGTTCATTATCTTCGCCTTGCTTTAAGATTAACCGGATATTATAGTTTTGTGGTCCCGTATCCTCGAGTGCAAATTTGGGTCCTTCATTCAATGTAGTCTTCTCGTGCAATCTCACATATACCCACGGATTCCAGCAATGTTTCATTGAAGTGCAAATTTGTATACTTAAACTCCGATCTGACCAATGTATACTCGATTTTTTTCTTCATACGGTCGGTGTGCACGTATGAATGTACTCCAGCATGCGTGTGGCCACTTATGTCAAGTAGTTATCCGCGTCTGACCTATAGTTGGGAGGCTCGCGTCCCATTCGTGTCAGGCTCCTCTTTTCCCTAATAATACAGCATAGATCTATCCCCTATGACAAACATTTCCCAATATTCTCTACCAGACTTACGCAACAGGCCCTCGGCCCAGGATTTTTGGTAGTAGTTCCTAAATCAAATATTTATTGAGTGCAACTTTGGCGTGGACCGGGTTGAAAAAATGTTGGTTTCTAAGACCTCCCAGATGCAAGAAGTTGCATTCCTCCACTGCGTAAATTGTATCCATTGAAGTCCCTGTTCAGTGTTCAGATGTTGGGGCATTCGCAGTCTTCAATTTTCAAACGAATGTTAAAAATCTCCTTCGGAGATTCATTCTTAATTTCGTCTTTATTGAACTTAGTGCTTACGTTTACATGACACCAAGTTGTTTTAAATAAAACCCATCACAGACTAGGCTGTGTGATTTTACACAAGGTAATGTCCCAACAACACACGTGTGTAAACTGGTGATGCGGCACACGTTTTAGGCGTTTCATTGCATGAAAGTGTATACCGAGTCTTCAGCATCGCGAATCAGCGTTACTGCACATGCGGGTGTATATATACCGAACATTTCGGTACCTAAACTCGCTCCCTGTGTATGTTACACAATTTGCAATGAACACTGGCCCACAACGAGTCGCATTTGAACAATTCTCTTCTAATCATCCCAACTATTTCCAACAATGCAATCTGTGTAAAAGGTAATTTTCCACACCATTTTAAAAAAGAAAAGAAAATCTGGTGTTGTTTGAACCATTTCACTCCTATGTCTCAGTGGTGGTTTTGAAACAGAACCATTATCTTAAGCCTTAGTACCGTCCTCTACGGAAAAAAAGGGCAAAACTTTTAATTGCGAAAATGTAGTTTCCTCCATAAATTTAGCTTCAGAAAATCCCTCATTCCTCGCCAACTGGAATATGACATAATTGTTTGTTCATGTCATCAAAGTGTACTCAGTTCGCTTCTCTTTAGGACTGAGAATTTTAGATTACAAACTCTCTTCTCTTTAAGAAATCTGAGCGCCTCATGCTACGTCATGAACCCACTCTAAAAGATTTTCACAGATGCGTATGACCAAACTTTCTAAATTTTTATTGATAGAAACGGTGAGTAAAATCGGTCTCAATCAGATTTTCTGGATATTTATGTGCAGTAAGATATCAATAGCAAGGGTATCCCTTATTTGGTCATAATAATACCCACAAATGTAGTGGATCATCCGGATTTCTTCTTCTCTGGTTTGGCTCATCGCCTGCTGAAACAATTCCCCCCTGTGAAAACAATATATTATATAACGGAATTAAGGCGTCGGCTGCGGAAGCCCTCTTCTCCTACTACGGCGGATTCGAAAATGGCAAGTATGACAATTTCGCACGCTGCCTATATTTGCCCTCAATAATGTAAATTAAATAGTTAATTGCTATTTTGCCCTAAAATTTTGTCCTCAACATGGAATATATCTACCATGGCGTTCCTTAATAGTTTATTCAATAATCCTGGCGAAATGGAATATCTGCAGTATGCTCCTTGATACAATACGTTAATAGACTTCTGAAGTTCTGACTATAGTTATTGTCACTGATATACACTGTTGTCATCTGATTGGCTGATAAGGAATGTCTTACCACTGATTTATTATTTAACGTTTACACATTGTCTGGGTATAAGCAAATATCCTGAAACAACCCACAGATCACTGCATTACAGCGGCGGAACCATGAAGTGAGACCAAGCACATCACCCAGACAGCTGCAAGTATAGCCACCTAGGGGAAAACGTCCATGACGCGGGGATTCGAACCCGGAATGTTTGTTCGCGAAAGCGTCACTATACCAGTCTGTCATCCTCCGCCCGTTATTCCAGCGATAATATGAGGTTTTCTTCTAGTTACAACCACTTAATTCATAAATGATGGATCCCCTGCCACCCTGCATTGGTGGCATATTTATGTTAGTAGTAAGGTCTAAAATGAAGAAGGTGTCTGGTGACTCATCCTAATCATGTGTGACACTTTTCCGTCTTTTTCTATTTTAGTATATCGGAGCTTACGCAGTTAGCAAATCCGCTTGACAAGTGATCGACGTATTATCACCTATACTGGCTCGGGACAATATCCGAATCAACTGCATCGCCCCTGGACCAATAAAAACCAACTTCCTTG
Organism: Sclerodactyla briareus; assembly: GCA_026419785.1. Lineage (NCBI taxonomy): Eukaryota > Metazoa > Echinodermata > Holothuroidea > Dendrochirotida > Sclerodactylidae > Sclerodactyla > Sclerodactyla briareus. Next base: position 165,638 of record JAODTK010005796.1, on the reverse strand, counting down.
AAGGGGTAAGAGTATGGAACCTTCTACACCTCCAGGAAGTTATGTGTAAAATCTACACAACACTGTGTAACTAGTTCATTATTCGAAGAGGGCTTTGAGACGATTTCCCCATCTTTAAGGCCGTGTTAAGGACACAATATAAGAGAATTTACTGCGAACAGCGGTAATCATACAGAGAAATTACTGCAACAGATTTTCGATTTGTGTAGTGATGTTCAGTAAATGAACTTGCCAATGGCTGAATGAGTATGTGGTGAGGAGATGGGAATGTGCTGGAGTGCATGGTGCAATACGTTGCACGATGCAAGCATTATCTTGCCTGGATCTCTTTATAGGATATCCATGCACAATGCAAAAACTCGAGTGTTATAAACAAATATTCGCTTCACCGGTTTAGGAAATTCGCGGAAACATGTAGAATAACTATCACACACGATCATCATCAGTGAATGGAATTAATTATAGGCCAAGTAAAATGTAACGAATGGGTTTAGGTCTACGCGGGGAGCAGTGGAAGATTACTTGAAAGTTAATTCATTAATTGGGTTGGTCAACTTTTTTTAATTTTAATTATACGGCGAGGCTCTAGGGACACGCGGGGATCCATGACGGAAAAAACTGCCTGCCGAGGATGTGCCATATATACACTCGTAATTTCTCCGTTAGAGTGAACAGTTTTGTCTTCGTGCTTCGGGGTTGACTGCCCGCGGCACGTTCTCCGTTCTCCATTCAATCTCGTAAATAAGTTCAATCATCCTTTGAATATCGGAAAGTTACATCAGTGATATTGAAAATGAATGCCAATTTCGATACCTCATCTACAAGGAAAACTTCAGTCAAAAATTAACAGCACTAACTATTTCTATTTGGAGAAAAAAAGTGGTGATTATTCCGTGAATTTTCAAAAGCGCAGGCCGGCCGTAAATAATGTATTTGGTTCCCCGCCCCCCTAGGGGACCTATCCACGAAAATTACGGATTTACCTCAGAAGGTGATATATCGTTCGTCAAATATTTTTTCGATTGTAGTTTTAATATTAGTCAATACAATAGAGTACTGCAGTATGGATAGTTCGTGGTGAAAAAAGAGGCGACATGAAAAAAGGCTGAATGGAACTTTTCTTTTGTTCCGGTCATCGCTACAGGACAGTGGCTGCCCCGATGTTTCTGGAGGTGTTAATATGTAGGGGATTGGGCGGTCTTGGGTGCCTTCTGACGTAATCTGTAATCCCCCACTAATACACCAACTCGTTCTTAGCTGTTCCCGGTTGTGGTTGTTCCCTGTGCAGTGATGAACATTGAAACAGGGGCGTCGATCCGTTTTGAAAAGTGGGGGGGGGGGGGGGAGACACCTCGAATGCAAATGAATCATCTAAGCGGAGCGCCACCATGGGTTGCGCGAATCGTACCAAGGAAATTTTAGATTTCCATACAAGCCAGACGCCAGGAAACGGCACTTGCCCGGCTCAATAGCACCCCATCACATGTGTGATTTTTGAGTAAAAGGACAGACAAAAAAGTTGTTATTTTGCATACTAAGATTTGATTACCGAATATCACGACATGTATGTTATTACCTTTTTTACTCTGACTTTGTTTGCGGGGGATCCAGGGTTCTACCGAACGCGTCCCTGGTGGGATCGAAGGGGTAAGCCATAGCGTGACGGACTATTCAATTTGAAAGCTAGAAAAATGTCGTTCCACGAATTGACAAAAACAGCCAATGGGATCTACCAGCGCATGTGTTTTTCCCGGGGCATGTAGTCGAAAGAGTCTGCAGAAAATTCAGGCCTTTTTTTACTTTGCCTTTTCCTCCCAAATGTGTCCAAGAATTTTTGCCCGAATTTTCTCTTTAGAAAAATGAGCGGAGGAGGAAGGGGGGGGGGGGGGAAATAACAAAATTTTCTCTTTAAAAAAAATTATTTGAGTGAACAAAATGATTCGAAGAGAATTAACATCGCCATATTTACAACGTCTGGAAGAAAAAACGCCATTGCGCGCGAACACCTTGAATTATGCACTTTTGGCTATTTCGATTTTTAAAATTCGAAAACTTGGTATGAAGCATGGTAATCCTTCCACTTGGGCCAGAGTCGAAGGGGGTCCTGATCTTCCCTGGGGTCGCACCTAGAATTAGAGACCTAAGCGGCCGTTTCCATGAAACCATTGGTCTGAAAGGCAACGATACGGCCCCCACATTAACACTCACAATTACCGGGTTTTTTTTTTGTTTTTGAACGCTTTGCTTTAATTAGCAAATACTTGACATATCATGGTTTTTCAAACAGGTAAATATGTGTTCAAATAGGGGTATGGCCGTTGATGAATATAGACAAATCTGTATAAAAATTCATCCCTAGTGTTTGTGACTGAAACAGTTATGAATGTTGTTTGTTTGTTGAAACATTATTGAACTGAAGTCCTCTACTATCTTATCCGGCTTCAAGCCGTAGATTGCAGGGAATCCCCCCCGGAATAGATTACGAAATTACCACGCGGGACCGCGGGCGGCGGAAAAAATCGCTACATGAACCGATCGAGAAAACCCCCCCGCCGCCGCCCGCGTGCATGGAAACGCTCCATGAAAAATAACGAGGGAGCGCTTTACGCCCGCCCTCCCGCCCGCGTGCAGTGCAACGCGGCTTAAGACACTTCCAACGCGCTTATTTTGGTCTAGACCAAAAAATTGATCAGTTTAGAGTGATACAAAATAGGGCATGTGCCTATTTTTTTTTTATACTGTCCGGAAAAAAAAAGGTGGGGGGGGGGACGAGATATGATATTGTTCTCCCCCGCCCCCACCGGGTTGACGCCCAGCATTGCCATGGTGGTGTGGTTCGCAATATACCCACTGCAGTAATAGAATGTTACTTTTTCTTGTTTATTTCAGACGTAAGGCATGGTACCCCAATAGGATAGTGACCATGTTTCCTTCCATTGAAACTCGCGCTCTGCAATGAAGGTATGTAGTAGACCAGTGAAGGGTTCCATGATTTTTTTTTTTTGGGGGGGGGGGGCAATGTATAGGTTGAAGAAAATCGTCTGTTCAACCGCCTGGGTGATGCAAGTATTTATACTTTACTTTGGGTGCCCATAATAATAATAATAATAAAATATAATAATAATAATAAATAAATAAAAACAATAATAATAATAATCAGATATAATAATCATAATATACAAGTGACTTGTCTACACCCGTAAGATACAGAAACGCCACCTATGGAGGGTTCTCTCCAGATAATATAATAAGTGAAAATAATAAAATAATCCCCAGAGTTGCAGTATCTCATCGGCCAATGGGAACTATTAATTTGTTTCTACTTGCTACCTTTTCGCGAGTTTGCAAAAGACAATTGATCAAAATATGTCTGAAACAGCCATTTTTTTCCCTTTTCCCCAAAAAGATCATTTCATGGAAATTTTCAGTTAATTTACATCATAAAAGCTGGGAAACCCTTTGTTTTGTACTTTGTACTCTTCTGAAATATTTGGGATCATTCATCCTCCCAATCTCTAAATAAAACAAACTGAAAAGTTTTCAGACCTTCTCAAATTTGGCCCAAAATATTTTCCCCTTCCCCCTCCCCCCCCTAAATTGGCATTTTGGTAATTTTGGGCTTTTTGGGAACAGCGTGGTTATTTGTGCCTTTTTAGATAACATTGCACAAGGTGAGATCATCAGCCATTGGAATAAAGGAATAATCTTTAAAAAATAGTGAAAAATTGTGAAAGTGAAAATGCCCAAAATTTGTTTTGCCTCATAATTCCGCAATTTGGTGATAGTTTTCCGTCTAATTCTTGAGAGGCATTATGTGTTTAGTGACTATCAAGCGTGTGTCAAAATTTCACTTTGTTTCAGAGCCACTCCATAAGGAGATATTTGCGAAAAAACAATCAAAAATCTGACGGACACCAAACCGCACACACACACGCACACACAAACACACACGCAAGCACACAACGACAACTTTTCGAGTGGCACCTCATTGCTGATTCACCCGGCACCCATGGGTACCCCACCAAGGGGTACCCCTCAGTGGATAGTTCCAACCCAATGGTTACCATAGCACGTTGCTATGGCAACCACAGTAATATAGGTGAAATGGCAAACTGACTACAATTTCTCATCCGGCCCTTCGGACCGATAGATAAATAATAATGGATGATGATGATGAGATGAGGAGGATAACAATTAGTTCATACAGTATAAGTGCCCATATGTTACGGCTTACATCAATAAAATCAAATAGCTCGAAACGCCATAGCTAACGCTTTTTCCTCTGTATTTAAACCTTACTCCCATGCCGTAGGTTAGGAGGCGAACCAGCAGAGTGTGCGGCCACTGTGGCGTTTCTTCTTTTCTTCTCTCTCAGGATGCGTCCTTACGTCACTGTTGAAGTCATGATCGGTCGCGGTGGTTTTCAATGAACAAAGACAGCTGCTCTTTGAGATCCTGGCCCTGAACCTTTGCGCCATGAAATGGAGTTAGGCCACAAACTTACCGTGGCTGTTGATTCTCTCGGATAAAGTTTCTCTCTCTCCGGAATCCTCCCGATTACAATTATTATAAATCCCATGACGTCATTACCCGCTCAAAATGTGGGGGGGGGGAGGGGGATATTGGCACATTTCAAAAATTACTGTGTGCAAATGTTAAAGTCAATGGAGGGCATTGTCAAAAAGTGGGGGGGACATGTTCCCACCCGCCCCCCACTGTTGACGCCGCCATAAATACATGTACTTTCGTCGACGTGCTCTGATCAATCTGTTAATCTGTTTCTGCAGCCTCCTGCGGGCGCTCATGGATGACATGAAATATCTAACCCTAGATTCCATGCGGGATGCCTGCATGGCTGTAGGGCAGACGCTGTGGATTGGCCATATGGACCATTTAAGTCACTGAATTGCGGCGTGGTGGCTTCCACGATTCTATCTGGCAGAAGCCGGCGCCGAACTCCGCCTTGGGCCGACCCATCGGATTTTCCAGTTCTGCTATATTCTAGTCAGCTAGTGAGGCGCAATCGCTCACGCTGGGCGTAAGGGGGATGCTGATCTCACGTCGCAATCCTCATCTAACCGCTGGAATGCAGGAAGTAACGTCCAATGTCAGACGTGGTTTTATCTCAATAGCTCAATACTTCTTATTTCTGGGCATTTCCACCCCCTAAACTGGGAAATATCTCACCTTAAACTGTGAAATAGCATTAGTTAAGGCCCATCCTGTGGCAGCACCGCTCCGATTACCCCCCCCCCCCCCCCCCCTTGCTTTCAAAATTGTTCCGCTCATCTGAATTTCGATTTTCAGTTTCAAATTTCTTCAATGTAAGCATGAAAGTCGAGAATGTTTACGCCTATCTGCCATTGGGTATTTCATGTTAATACGATACGTCTTTGGTCGCTATCTATTATCACTTATTCAATAAAACATCTATCGAACGGACACTTGATTGGTAAGCCTAATTGAAACAATTTGGGCATCGAATCTACACGTATGAATACCTTAATACCTATTTCCCTATTCTCACTGTCTGCTTCTGAATCGCCCGTCTCGACGATGTCTGCTATGTACGTAGGACAAGAAGTTCATAACGCGAACGATTTGGCGAGGTTCGAAGATTCGGGCAAAATACTGTGTGGCTCCTAAATCAGAACACCAAATCAGTACGACGCATTTACACAACAACAACGTATTTAGTCTGCTATCTAATCTTAAAAATCAATCATCCCATTGACTGAAAATGTGAAATCCAATGGCATGCTACCCTGCCTAATCACATAGTATTGACCATTAATTGTTTTATTACATCAGTGGTTATGGCTCGGTCGTTTGCATTCGTTTACAATTACAATTATTTTCTGTTTCTTCTCACCAGTTTGATTAAGTTGATGTGTTCCATGCTGCGCACGGTGCCCTCCTATTTTTTGCTTAAAAATGAAATAAACCGATACTTACTGACGACTGCGGTTATCAGCTAATTGAGATATTCTTGAAGTGACATGGGCAATTATATTTTTGAATAAGGGGTATATGTTGAATGTCGTATTACTTGGTTTTCGGGACCGGTTTGCCAATGAGAAGACAACAAATATGTTTTTTTTTTCCTTTTTATAAATGATTCATATCAAGAGATATAACACAAACCCAACAATAATATTCCCGTTATTTTATTTATTTTTTTTTTTTATTCAGGAAGATGTGTATGCCGTGAAACGCGCGATACAAACCTCTACCCGGACTAGAAAAGCACAGTGTGTTGCCATTCATTTTTTGCTTCGAATTTTTCGGTCAAACATGATTGCACCCCACGAAGTGGAGGAATCAGTTTTAATGCGATTGGCAACTGGATAGGTGCAGTGGTTCCTTGTTGAAACTCGGTAGAGACATTTGATATATTGAATACACGCAGTATAACAAAATTCCGAGTGGGATCGTGAACGCTTTTGGAGTGGGGAAATGTGAGGCCACTAACCTAAGCTTTTTTTTTCTCCTGCTTCGCTGCCCTGTTCGGGTAGAGTCTGGCTTATTAAACCTCGACACCTCCCAACTCTCTAGTTCACGTTCATGTGAAAGAAGGGACTATTACTCAATTATCCCCCCATGTATATAAATAGCCATGGTTTACTGTTTAGACTCAAAGCAGGAAACAATGGTCACGAGTTCCCAACGTGCAGATCATCATGAAGCACTGATGGCAAGCAGAATGGAGCCCACACCCGTGCCGACGCTTCATTTCTTTTGGGACTCATTCCAGGCAGTGGAATGGATTACCCCGTTACCCCCAACCTTTCGATGCTGGCAAGGAGGAGGTAGGAGCCAAGCAATACAGCAACCATGTACAGATTAATGTATAAGTTTTGAAACCTGATGCACGACTTGCGGCACGGCTGCGATTGTTACCACAACTGAGGGCAAACTCGTTTTTGTGGATGTGTTGAAATCATTTTGGGATATCTGCATGCGTTAATGGAACAATGCACATTTAGCATAATCCCTTATCTGTTCTAGGACGTATAATCACGCCTGTGGAAGAGAGCACTAATGCTTTTGTAAAGCCCAACGGCCATGTGAAGTTGGATCGGTTATTTGTACTTCTTTAATACATTAGGGCAGCTTAACCCCTACACCGATTTTAGCCGATCTGATTGCGCCAATAAGGCACAATCGGTATTGTGAAATTTCACTTTGTGACGGTCACGGAAATCTGCGCGATCCATCGTATACATATAGAACTATATTTTAAAACCTCATGTAAAGAACGAATTGTAGATGGGATCTGAATAAAAGCTTGTTGTTCAACTATCCCAAGAATTATAGAATTACCTCCTAATTCCTATGCTAACCCCTATTTCCATGGCAGCATGGCGGGCCTTTGCATCGTTCAAACGTGACGTCATATTCCTCGAATTTCACATAAGCAAAATTGAAATAACTCACCAAGCAACAAAATTAGGATTGGGGTGGTTGATATGTCCTCTTTCCCCTTGTTATAGCTTGAAGGATAATTATGTTACATGACTATTGAGACTTCAAATTTAGTATAATCGTATTGCTTCAAGATTCTGGTTTTGCCATCGCATTCACGAATTTTCCAGGCTGGCAGCTTTTCTTGATACGTTGCTTATCTGAGCCGTGTCAGCGCATAGGGATAGTGGGTATATGACCCTCACCACTCCTCAGAGAAGAGGAATGAAATAATTCGGTTAATGTGCATTTAGCATATTTTTCTATAGGGTAGTGGTCACCCATCCCAGAATGTTGTCCCTTGAACTCAGAGTCTCAGACAATGCAGCTGATGTCCCCTGTAGTTGTAGCCACACTTCAAAGTTAGATAAAAATGTTCGTTAGCCATTCTTATGGCCCAAACGTGCTATGTCATTGATTTGGCAGCTAAACCTTTTCTTGGTACACCCCGCGTCACGGAAAAGTCCTAGAACACACATGCAGTCCCAATATCACAAAATGTTGTCTTTAGAAATTCCGGACACGCATCTGACCCTTGCAATGTTACACCTAGTCGGGGTGCTCGTTGACATTTTTTTACCATCGCAGAAGTGTCGTTTCAGTGATCACGGGAGTTCCGAACCAAACTCCCCCATACTGTGCTTCGCCCCCACTATAGTTGCGATCGCTGAGATATTCGTCCGGATTACAACAATTTGACACGGCGGCATGGATTGTTGATCCCGGGGGAACCGGCGGCGATGTTAAGCTTTAGTTGGGGAACATACACATAATGGTCTCCTATCATGTCCGGGAAAGCCCTGAGCCAAACCAAGCCATTACTGTCAATCTTCGTTCTGCTACTTCGATCTTCTTTCTTCCGCTATTGACGGTACGCGCAGTATCCCCGAGTCATGGTACATATGCAGATGACAGAGAATAAGAAAATTTTATTCCGGGAGATCGGATTAGCTCAGTTGATACTTAGGACTTGTCTTAAAAGGTTCCGAGTTCGAAACCCGGCCCGGTTGGCCTCTCCGGGCGTCCGTGGGCAAGGCGCTTTATCTCCGTTTTTTTGGCTCGTCCTACCCAGGCGTTATGAACCGTTTGAGATGTTACCCTTTAATCACAACTGATTACGGTAGCCATGTGATGACATGTCCCCGGGACATGTTGTGGTGGGGGGCAACCGTTGGCGGTTGCCATGAGTGTATAGCTCGAAGTGTGCACTAAGGTGCGGGGCAAACAATTTGCCATTGACCAGGGGGGGTAATGGCCTCATTCAGCGCTTTGATAACTGTACAGTGTAAAGCGCTATATAAAAAACGGTAATCATTATATTATTATTATTATTAGTGTATGCTATCTCCCTGCACGTTCTTGACCTCCTCAGTTTCAACCATGTTGCTCCGTGGCCACATCTGTATTCAAATTCATTTCCAATATTAAGGGACCAATCATAGCAAAACCAATAGAGGGGTCTGAATCTTTCAGGAGTCTGGATGGTATCTCTTGGATTGCTGTGGGGGATTTATTATCCTGACGCCTTTCAGAACCCCAAATTCACTATTCGACTTGAAACCGATAACCTCCAATTATTCGAACCTTATATACTGCCTGTCAACTAAAACAACACCAAAACAACGTTGTTGAAGGCCCTGTCGAAAATATTAATTGTTAGCATATGGTTCGAGTTTAAGATATCGAACAAGCTTCCAAGTCATACTCCCAACTCATACTGTTGATTCCTATGCTGTGAGAACGGAAATCTTTTCTCGCAACTAGAGTGCCGCGGGGGGGTACCCCCCCCCCCGCCCCCCTCCCCCGCTGCCTGCACGGGTGGTATTGACAACGGTTTCTGGCGTTTCAACTGTGATCCTTCTTATATATCATCATATGGGGCCCTCGTCTTCATGACGCATATACAACTTTGTGAAAAAGAGGGCGGTATGGCAATTATCCAGCCCATAAATATACAGTGAGGAAATGACTTGCGTCGGTGACCCAAAACTACAAAACGGGCCATGGGCCAGCTAATTGAACCAGTAGATTACAAATTGAGGTTTGCGTTCAGCTTTTTCAATGTTTATGGTTTTGATGACCTTTTCTTCGATAACTTTTTGATTCATATTACCAATATTACCCAATAGCCTACAATTGTCATCGTTCACTGGCTTCATGGCGCACAACACTTGGACAACACGGAAATTAATTGTCATGCATTTCATTGTTTCATTTCGGGGCATAAGTCAACATTTAGGCAGAAGTTTCCTACTGTCCTTCTCTCACCAAATCGACCTTCTAACACTACCAACCACTATAATCAATTCTCCCGATGGAACTAAATGCTTTTTCGCCATAAAAATAATTTGTGCAGTGAATTTCAATAGAAAACAAAAATGTTCGCAAGGTTGTTTGTTGCAAGTATGACATCACCATGATATGGCAGGATGGGATGCTTTCGATCTTGTCGCAATAACATGCACAAAGGTAAACGGACTGTTAACTCCGTAATGGAAAGTCGTACGACTTCGATTTTGACTGACGCATGCAGTTCTTCTCCAGCTAAAATATATTCTCTTATAATCTCAAATGAAGAACAAATGCGCGTTGAGATCGGCTTTTGGTTATAGATAGACTTGTCTCAAGGCAGCAGCCCCCCACCCCCCTCACACGTCGAGCGGATCCAACTCATTTACCATCTATTGGGATTCTAAATTGAAATTTCTAGGCAATGTGCGGGAGCTGCTGGGAAAGGTAATTAGATTATCGTAAAGCCATTCTTGACGGAGATAGTGTTCTCATGCAGGTGTTTAAAGAAAAAGAGGCATCGTTTCTGGTAGCATCTTTCGAGAAGCGACAGCGATTATTGTATGACATCGTGATGAAAAATCGTTCCTATATTGGCATTTCAATATCTATCTTTAGTCTATCCTCACAATGATAGTCTGATATAAAATTGGTTCTGAAATACCGTTTAGAACGATTTTTGACCGTGAACTCTTGTCATTCACCTATCGCCATCGCGTATCTCCGTTGTCACCAACAGATGCTATTCTATCATTGGTGATACTCACCAGGGAACTCCCTTATTCTCAGAAGAAAAGTGCTATAACTGAGAACACTCGATATGAAGGGCCTAGCCAGAACTAGACGCAGTAACTGACTTATTCCACTGTTGCCTTCGGAGGTGGGGCACAATTACTTTGGTTATCTGCACAATCACGGTTATTTTCTTTGTAATTACACCTACATATTCCCTTAACCTGTTAACGATCGCATCGTGGAGGGGGGGGGGTGAGACCCCCATCAGTTATGGTGGTCTGATTATGGGAGTGCTTATGCACGATAATACGACGGATCTATCGTTTTACATAAATTTGTAGGCGAGATTTTACTATTGAAATAACCATGAGATTGCGAAAATTGATTGTCGTCTGTGTCGGACTGAAACCATATTGCAGTTGTATTGTTAGTCGTTACTTTGTGTAGGAGAATTTATTTATACATTTTTGAAAAAAGTTTTTTACTCCTTCTTTTTTTTTTCCTTTTTTTTCTCGTTTTGACCAATCAATTCCATACACGTTTGAGCAGTGTGAGGTTGATTTCGAAGCCAACAGAAATTGCGAAAATCTGCCGCAAGATTTGGCCGTGAGAAAATGGATGGCGAATTTTCATAATATTTGGGGCCGTGACGCTGATCTGGCACCTAGCTTGCAACCCTGGAAATCCCCCGCGTTGAGTTCTGCCCCACGGAATACGTTTTCTTCTTTCTTGAAACTCTTGACAGTTCTTCAACATTTGGGTCTCACTCTGACCTAAATTAGATCAGCCTGGGAACCAAATGAAAATGTGAGTCAAATTCAGACACAGCTTGGGTCGAACTTAGATTTGAACCTAAGTTGGGGTCCAATCTGATCCAGTCGTTTTTTCAGACTGTACAAATCTGTGTATTGTCAATGCTAGTACCACATATTTTCGCGAAGGGGAGGTGGCAGACACCCCCAGATTTACGCCCAGTGAATAGACCGACCGTGGCGCCAGGATTTTTTCCGACGGGGGGTCCGAGTTCACCGACGGGGGGTCCAAGTTCCCCGACGAGCCTCACCCTACCCCTAGGTCACAACCTGCATTTCTGAATGTTTCAAATTTTTGAACTTTTTTCTCGGAGAAAAAGAACAGAATAAATAACACACACATTGTGGAGGCTTTGTTTACTCGTCTCTCATAGACTATGGGGCATTCACATCTATCTGCTCATCTTGTCTCTCCTGGAGGGGGGCAGCAGGAAAAAAATTGTCTCAAGTATACCTCACTATTCACCGAAAGTGGATCCCTTCTGCCTGGGACGGGGCACAATTCATTGAAAATTGGAGGCAAACACAGCCCTATTTTGTCAAACAAACTACGAACGAGGATCCCTGACACTAGGTATGTGGGATAGCTTTCAGCAATCAACACGTCTTCTTCAGCTGTCTGACTCGGGCATGTGCAACCGCCAGTCCTATTTACTCCAGGAAAATGCAATGATGATGTCTGCTTGTAAACTCAAGTGTTACGCTCACGTTCTAGATGTGAGATTAGATAAGCAATTCAGCAGGCAACTGGGATACATTCCTACGTGGAGTGGAAACCGGAGGAAGTTGGGCGGACAAAACAGGCCGAGGTAGCGAAAGAATTCCGGCTTGTACACACGACTCGATTCGGCCTCGAATGCCACACCATACCAGAGATGGGGGGTTACCATTCGAAAATACTACAGGATTCACAGAAAAACCAAGCGAAACGGGCATTTAAAGAGCTGCCGATAGTCAACAAAGGGACCTTGCTGGTAAGTGGTTCCCGTTCATTTCCAAGCCCAGCGAATGCTAAGAAAGGGCAGTAATTTGCGGTAGGAATTAGGCCAGTAAAAGTTGATGACCGGAGTGCGTATTTTTTTTATACAGAAGGCATAGGCATGAAAAAGTGACTTCCATTTCGGCCGCGTTTCCAAGCCATTTTTGATGAAGACATGCACGGGCTTGTGGAAATACGACCCCGAATTCACCATGGGAGGCCGACCACCGAATCAATTGAGCTTGAAAAAAAAAATACTTTGATGGTGAAGCTTCATGTCCACAGGTTTTATTTCGCTTAATTCACACGCAAAAAAACAAAATGAGCAACCTCCGCCACAGTGAACGTGAGCGAAGTAACGTTTATTCAGGCCTATAACCGTCTTCCCACAGTGAGTGGGACCTGATTTCGTCAAAATAACTCGTTCTCAGCAATAAGTTTATTCTACTGCATTAACTATACCCAATTTTCATTGGAAAACTTATCTACAAATTGCCTAATTCCTCGGAGCGAGGTTCTATATTGATTTGACTATTATTTCAGGAACTCAGCAAATAACGTAGTGATGTAAGTGTTCATTCCTTTGAGCCCGTGGTCCGGGTTCGAATTGCAAGCTCGTCGGAAAAACATTTTGAGTTTTCCCCAAAATCCCAATCTTCTTTTCTCGTTTGTCGAGCTCTTTGCAGCTCCGATCTTGTCTTTTGCGAAATCGTATCGAGTTCTCATTCATATACGAGCAAATTGAAGTGGCAAATTTGTCCCAGAATGAGAGGTTCCAGTCTCATGCCCGATAGGCTGTGGTAATAGTTACATACGGGGGTGGGAGACACTGAAATTCGCCGGGGAAAGTGATTATTTCGATGAAAAAAACGGCGTCGGGAAGATGCCCTGCCCCCTGTCGGGGAAAGACCAACCACACCCCCCCCCCCCGTCGGGCGAATTCTAGAGCGGCACCACTGATTAAACATGTGATGACAAAATGTTCCATATTATCGTACAATACATTGAATAGCAAAAGATTTTTTTATTTTGGTTAATTTTGGGGGGGGGGGTTAGCAGGTGGGATGACTATCTGAGCCGGGCGTCACCACGTTGGCGCGAAATAATAATAAAAAATGTTCGTCAGATAGCACTTTCAATTTACAGTTCCCGTGCCTTATGGAAGTAAAGCACCCATAAAATTACAATAAAACTTAAAACTTTTCATTCGGGAAATGTTCTCGAAAATATTCAGTTAATAGGCTTCTGGCTGCAGTTCATGTTTTTTACACCTCTTCCATAAGCATCACGGAGGATTTACCAGGGGTGCCCAATGATGGGTGTCAGACGGATGGGCTAGAAAAATATGTGGAAAAATTAGTGTGCTGCGCGACAACATTTTCTTGCCGTGCTCCGAAATATGAAGTAAAGTGTCTCGTTGCCAAATGGGAGCTCCAATGCGTCATTTCAATTCAAAGTATTTGAAAGGAAACTTGAATTTGAAATGAGAAAAATAAGTAAATTTCACTTTAACAAACAGTAGTTGATACGATTATACTCTTTGACTCTATGAAAGCCTTGACAAGCAAAGCGGCACCATCGGTGGCCAGGAGCTTAGCGAAACGTCAAATCGTCTTCTCAGTGCACTGGTGAGAGCAAATTGAAAATAAAATTCGCAAATTAAAAGGATTAATCTAGCCACCGTATGTTAAGCGGATCCATAACCATCTAATCGAAGCTGGCATCATTACTTGCCGCGCGCGTAGTGAAATGTTCGAAATTAGGTCGTTTTCAAATGCCAAATGGTGATCTCCAGTGAGCAATTTTTCAGGGGATGATTGGAGAAAAGAAACATTAAACTTGGAGCAGTATGAATTCCACCTTAGCCACTAATGTTCTTGCGATTTCAAGGGATGCAAGCGAAAGCGGCACCATTGGTTGACGCGCAGCGTAGCACATTTTTGAAATTAATATTATTAAACGCCAAATGGTGATGTCCAGATGGCCATCTTCAAGAAATAAATAAAAGTTAACCTTACAGATTTAAAAATGAGGTTCACCTAGCTCTTATGTTCATGCGAATTTGGGCCTATAAGTTGCCAGATGAGAATCTATTAAAGTAAGGTATTCACAGATTGCCAAATGATGAGTGCCAGATACCAATGTTATCTGAAATAAATAAATAAATAAAGAATAAATGAACACTTCACAAAATGAAAGTGAATTTCCTATTAGCGGCATGTGCTATGCAAAAAAAAAACATTAAAAGTGGGTGTTATCAGACGCAAAATGTGTGGGCGGATGGCCATGTATACAATGTATGAATTAAATAAACTTCAGCATTAACAAGAAGATCATATTAGCAGTTATGCGATTTCAGATTAGTGAGGGGTAAGTGGCACATGATTTGTCAGCAGCGTAGCACAAAAATTGTCAAGAGAAGGGAGATCTGTGGGTCGCCCAATTGTTAGTTCTGGAGGAAGCAAGTACTATTCATTACAAACAAAAATATTCCTAGTATCCGGAAAAATATATATCGGGTCACAGTAGTAATTGGACTAAAAAGTATTCTGAGATTTCATTCATCGTGCACATTTTAACACATGCATTGACGTTTTCCCAGCGTTTTTGAACGTTAGTTAACAATTCCGTATATTTTCTAGGGAAAATGACGCTCGCGGTCCTATTATTTGAGGTTAGGTGTTGAATCAGACGTCGGTGGGAGGGAAAACGGACCACAACTGCAAGCAAGGAATGTAATATCTTTTAAAAGTGGGGGGAGTGGGCACGATCGATCACGGGCACTCTCGGGAGGTTCATGTAGCTTTTCGAGGTTAAAAAAGACACTCCCAGCCCTAAATGATAGGGACATACACACCAGATCATTCAAATACATGATGAACTAAGCATGGACTTGATTCTCCATTGTTCAGGTGAAAATCCCGGCGGTACCTCTTACTTAAAGAAGACGAGCCCGGTCCCAAGCCACTCCCATCAAAAACACGGAAAACGCTCCGCGCAGCGGTAGTGGATCCAACCATCGTCATCGAGGCATGTACTTCCCCATTATGTCTTATCTGCCGCAGTCACGACAGATGGAGGACAGACGCAGTCGCAAAAGGCAAGGGAAGCCATTGGGAGTTGTGAGTTGATAGATGCGGTCAACTTTGGAAGCGGCGAAGTTGAAGCAAGACCCCAACCTATTACGCTATATGGATGGCGGTGACTGTGTCGCAATTGAAGTCCGCTACCACAGGAGTTGCCACCGGACAACACGAGGATCCTTTCCAAGGAAAAGTCTGATACGACAGGACTGGACTTACAGAATATAGTCGACCGCATGCGACGATTTCTGCATCACCATTTCCAGAAGAGGGTAATCGAGAACAAAGAGATAATGAGAATGACAAAATTAAAGAAATTGTTCGACTCATTCAGTCAGACGAATCGAGGGTGAGGATTCCACACGCTACAAAGCATGGAGTCTGAAACGGCAGACTGATGAAGGATAGTCCCAAGATTGTTTCATCAGACTGCAGACGAATCAGAGTGAGAAGTTAACTCGATGATCGTCAGCCGAAGAACTCCGTGAGGGATACTACTGATGAATGAGGCTAATCGGAAGATATCCGACTATGACGCCAAATGACGGGGAGACTGAAGGTCAGGAAAAGCCTTTCTTTGACGTGTCGCTACAGGAACGGTATGGAACAGCAATGAGCCTAAAAGAGTCGATAACAAGCATCTCTACAGCGACACTGCACATGGCCCCAAACAGCGGAAGATTGGACTCTGGACGCCGCACAGAACTTGATACCCAGCTAAGGTTCACTTCCTTGACGGCGATGGTAGGAATCTCAGAAGACCCAAAGGACTTAACACAGTTGACGTCGGTGATGGTGAAAGACGCACGGATCGTACATTGCACAAGATATCGCTGTATCTTGCCTCATAATGGTACGGAAGGTGATGCCGAAGTCATTCCAGTTTGGCGATGGCGGTACGGCAAGTTTGAGCGGATCAGCTCGGCTGAAGGGTCTACTCAAGGGTTTTGGCTACAGCGAGTCTCCCATACATCGTCTTGGAGTCACGACACTGCACTAGTCCCAACGGGAAATCAGAGGGGCGGGGACATTATGCCTTCAAGCCTCGAAAAGTTGAAGTTCACAACTTTGGTCTGGACAACAACGACGTCGGGGAACAGACGCTCTCAGGAAAAGGCCACGACACATAATCCAACGGAATAAGCTATCCACCATTCCATGCCTGATGTGAATGACAAATGTTGATCCGTCCCCCGTCAGAAGAAACAAGGAGCGACAATGCCGGTACCCGAGAGGAGCATCGTAAATTTCAGAGGAGAGAAGCAGTCCTCGCCTGGAGGCTTTCTCACAGGATGTCAACCAAGATCTGCTACACAAAACAGTCGATGGATGCCGCAGGAGTAAGATGATGCATTATTCTGGACGAACTTCCAGAGCCGAGGTTGCTACCTCGTGGACTGGCTTAAACCAATTACTCTAGAAGACGAGTCCCGAATAAGGCGAGATAGAGTACCTCCCAGTGGTAGATGCAAGTCCAACAGATCTCAAAACGGTCAAACACTGTGCTACATCGCAGTGTTGAAATCGCAAACTGATTGGATCTACCTGCTGTGTAGTGTAGCTGAAACAGGCAATATTGCGAAAGCGCAGGTTCATTCCGCTGCCCAAACACTGCTGTTCCGAGGAACGATAGTCATTCGTCTCGGGGTCTTCCACACAAAGATGACTTGCCTGGCTGTATAGAGCGTTTACGTGCTTGCAGGACTCCAGGATGTGTTGATTGAAGCAGATGTCATCGCCACTGGCTCTGTGAACGGGGTCATGAATGGACACCCTTTATCAACCGGAGCCTGAGGTGTCACAAATTACTGATGGCAGAGGCTCTCCATCGCTTGAGATTCCAGAGTTTCCTCATACGTTACCGGATGATGCCTGTGACTCAACATATGGTGTCTTGACCATTCTTCAGAACAGCTTCACCAGCGCCACAGAGTTGGCCACGGAAACTCAAGAACAGACGCATTTCCAAGAGAGTGTGCAGGCTGTATCGCATGTACACGACGGGACAGAACTCAAATGATACATTTGCAGTTGGTCTCCTATCTCGAGATGGTGGGGAACATCCTACTGCTGACGAGAGCGACAAGAGAAGGGAACTGGCAACTGAATCTTGAATCAGTGAGAGCCATCCTGCCATACATGTTTGCCTATGATCGCACAAATTATGTCCGGTATCTTTCAGTGTATGGGTTTGAATGATGTTCTGGATCCACTAACCATTTTCATCATGTACTTGCTGTAAGGGGGAGTTCGCCCCCCCCCAGTGCAAAGCAAGACAGCCCATGGCTTCGCACCGTATAGCCTGATGACTGACAATCGAGCAGACAGGCAAACGAGATCGAAGACCGAGGAGGCATGAAGGGTTCATACGACAAAGGGGCAAAGCCAGCCGCTGAGACACGGGCACATCGGGAGAGGGCTGCTATCACCAGGATGTGTGAGATGTGTATGGCAGGAAAAAGCCGAAGGTGCCAAGAGAACGGATCTTACAGAGAGGCGCATGACTGGAGAGACAATCAGGATGTCCAAAACATCATCAGTACGATTCACAGCATGATCAACCCCTTCGAAAACGACCCTGAGACAGATGCCGAAGACCTCGTTCATTTCTGTCTGGTGATCGCTTAGAGGTGTCAAAATGATCTTCTCAACGCGCAAAACACAGGGGACGATGCTTTCACCAAATTTTGCCAAGCACCGTTTGCAGGTGGGGAAATGGATTTGAACAAACCGCTGGAGAAGCTCAACTTGGCGGACGTCTCGACTGTCGACACAATCAAAATCGAAGAGAAAGGGAAGGATCTCGCGCTGAAGAGTGATCGGGAACTACTAGGCAGGCTCTCTCCTCAGCAAGGTACGGAAAATCAACCTTCGAAATATGATGACACATTATCTGGCGCTTACCCCCCGCTATCTCTACGTATGATGGGGCCTCGTGGAAAACGAACCAAAGCAAGCTGGGCACTTTTTGAGGGACAAACATACGAACACGCCTGTGACAGAGGACGCCCCCGAGAGTGTGTGGATAGTTGACGGAATGCTTGCTGCAAAGAGTGAGCCCTAAAATCCATGCGCTACAATGGGCCAACTGCAGACAAGATATTGAGACAGTTAGTGCTACTTGCGAGGAATCATCCCTCGAATCAAGTTTTTTACACTGCGTGATGGATACATATCCCGAAGTCGAATTCAAAGGTGCAGAACGAAGACGCAGGGCCGCAGGTGGGTCTGAGAGGATCAAGGTATCGAAGCCTGACCAGCCAAACCCCAAAAGTGGAAGAAGTACTGGCGAAACAGAACAATAACGAGAGCTTGTGAATTTCCTCTTCCAAACATGGAGTAGCCTGTGAAGCCGAATCTTTTAACGGGGTCAATGTTGTTTGCTCACACGGTGAATCCTGTCACCCCATGTCCGCCAAGAAATGGGATTGTTGAGGTCTGCCGCGATCGACGAACTCCATCAACCACGAGGAAGCGGATACACGTATCTTCTTGCATCCCGTACGTCAGTAAGATGTGCACCAACAGTATCGTGATAAAGAGCCCCGACACAGATGTGTTGTATGGGATTGCGCTCGCATCTGCCCTGGCCAGTACACAGCTATATTTCCACACTGACAAAGACGAAAAATCCCGCAACTAGACATCTCACAGGCGTACGGGACAAGTTTCTAGGGGAGATGTATCCAATGCCATCAGCGACTGCACTGCTCCACAGGAGTGGACTCGGTCAGTGCGTTCTATGGCAACGGGAAAACGAAGGCAATGAAAATGATGATACAAACACTCAAAGTTTTGCAAGCTTTCCTATAAACCTTGCGAAGTCATGTCGTCCATCAGTGACTAGCTCGTTGCAGGTCTGGAGAATTCGTATGCGACTATATAGTCAACAAGATTGCAGCCAAGCAAACGTATGCTCGCTTTATCATTTTTGCATGGCTAATCCAGATCAGAGAATGCCATGCCGACAAACCGGGACTCGCTGTTGAAACAAATCCAACGTGCAATTCAAGCAGCTATATACAAGAACAGCTTGTGCAGCACCCAACACTCCCAGCCCTGTCGGTCATGGTGGAAGCTGATCGATGACTGTCTGGGAATTGATTGGATGGTCAATGCCGCCAGCTCAAGGAAAAGCATATTGGGACTCTCGAGGTGCACGTGTAAGAAGTCAAAATGTAAAGCATCGGATGCAGATGATCAGCAAGAAGTGTGTGTATCAATACATCTCCATGCACAGAGCGGTAGTTGTAAGAACGCGATAACAGGTAATGAAACTCGATGAACAGAGTGCGGCGATGAGGAACTGCGAGGAATTTCGATGGTTGAAGACAACTTCGAGCCGAAGAAACATTCAAGAACATTGAACTGACAAGAAACTTGGGATAACACACCATACCCAAGATGCTAGTCATTTTCTCAGTACATCTAGCATGGACTCCCTCCAGCCTGCCGCCCAGTGACGGGTCGGCGAACTACCGCCACCGAGCTGGGTGAGGAGATAGAGAGCATGCCATTAAGTCATCAATGCGGAACCTGTAGATTCATCGAAGAACCCCTACAGATGAACCAGCAAAGAATGAAGAGGACTCTTTCAGGGGACTGGGGAGAAAACACTCATATACTGATGCGAATCGATCGCTCAGTCATCCAAGAATGGGCCTCTCAAGCCTGCCGCCCAATGAAGGGAGGCGAATACCGCCACCGAGCTAGGTGAGAAGTTAGAGAACTATGTCATCGAGTCATCAATGCGTCACCTGTGGATCTCAATCGAAAGAAACCCCGAAAGATGAACCGCAAGAATGAATAAGATTCTGTTCATCGGTGAAAGTTGAACGAAGGAACGGGGCGTTCCATGCGTAAACGGGACACGCTGATGTGGTAGTGTGCAGAACGAAGTACTGTGAGATAGAGGTGTGTTTGAATCCATACCTGATCGAAAAAGATTGATGCACGACATGCATCATTTCAACCACACCCCACGACACACATATTCCTGTACAATTACCCCCTACTCACCAGCATCAACCGCCGTAACGACTGATACCCCCACCACTCATCCTTTCTTTCATTACCGCCGCGCACACGCTGTAAAACAATGCATCACACGATATGGTATGAATTAGACAGCCCTCTATCCTGATGAATTATCGTCGCATGTTCCTATACTTATAAACATCATATCAAAATGAGTTCCCCTCGGGCGCTATACCGTGCGCCAGCCACCAACTCGGCCCAGACCACACGAGGGAGACTCGTACCCTTACGAGGCACATTCTGCTCGAGGTGTGCAACTTTCACACATTTCACTAAATTCGCATTCTTGATGGGTACCACCCTCACAGATCCGCTTCATCATTTCATGAAAATGGATTTCATGCATTTTTGTCAATTCTTACATTTTTCAACTTCCATTTTTTCTCCAATGTGCTCGGATCTGCGCGGGCCCGAGTGGATTCTTGGAGAAAACGCTTTTCATATGAGAAACACAACTTTTCCCGTTGTGCCCATCCGAAGAGTACAAAGGTCAATTTTTATCAACAATTCGCGCTCTATGCCCCATAGTCTATCAGGCATTACACTCGATTTCAGGCGCTCTCAGTAAAATACATAGATAAAATGCCGAGTAGGAAGATTTGCGACGTGAGAGCACACCAATTAACCAAAGCAAAACAGGGTAGCGGCAGGACGACCATCCTCCCAACAGAATTGTAACATTATTCTTCTGCAGTGACATATCGACCAGTCGATGATATTCATACCTCATACGACTTGTGTTGCATATGAGCTATGCCACGAGTCTAGTCTTTAGACACGCTGATTTAATAGAGAACACTGCAAATAAGATAAATATATGGACGCGCGCGAAACGCGGCGAAAAGGATTTTTTTTTGTATACAGAAGTTGGGAAAAATTGATACTGTGTATAGCTCCTCGTCGGGGTGTGTTAAATTTAGCGTAGGCTACCACTCAGGCGCGCGAACAAAGAGAGAAAAAATTCCCCGACGGGAATGAGGGGGGGGGGGGAGGTCCCCGACGGGGGGGGGGAGGCAGGCCTTCCCGACGGCAGGTGGTAGGTCCCCCTTGCGCCCTCCCCTGACGCCACCTCGAGTTAGAATCAACGAACTTAACACATTGTTCTGTCAGTGTCTTCCCATGGCTGTTGACAACGAACCCAAAAACTGGGGAATGTTGAGTGATATGCTACAATATCCAGTCAAGTGACAAGTGTCAGGCACCTGTTGCGGCTGTCTCCTTTCAATATTTTTTGACGGAAGCTAGTGTAAACTTTTAGCTTTTTTGTCTAACTCGGGGATGTATATGATACGAAGAGATACCTACCCTTTGGGAATGAATTATAAAACACTACTTGGATTAATAGAAATTAGAAAGGTTCAGACAGTTCTTTGGAAGTCCCTCAATATCGATCTAATCGGTGGGATATTGCTGAGGTATGAAAGAAAAAATATTTACAGAAGGCCTATCGCGACGGTCTCATAGATTCACAACACCCATACGCAAATGCGAGTCATGCGCAACTGAGTACAGTCACAACCGTGATTAGGCACTGCCTACGACCTACGTACGTACGTACCTTGGCTAGACTGTACGTTTCCATTGCTACGGAGTGACGCTAATTCACCCGATATGGTTCCGGAGGACAACATACGAAAGGAATATATTCAGCTATAAAGAAGCATCGTGAACATTACATTAAAGGAAATCTTTTGCGTAAGTTTCGTGTCGTTATTGAAACAATGAACATGCTTTTCTAATTTTAATAATCATAGTTTCCTAGCGGAAAAATTTGTGTTCCAATGTAGGCTAGAATCATTGATGATATATTTGACGACTAGGACACAGTGACAGTCACATACAGTGGCATAGGGGCTAAACCATGGCATGAAGAGCTAGCTACTTTTCATTTCATTATTTCATGAAATGAAATTCAAAATATAAGACCATAGGAACATAGTGACATACTCACATACAGTAGCATAGCGGCTAAGCCATGAAGAGCTGGTATTTGTTTCGTTTAGCTGTTTAATTTCCTGAGCAAAATATACGACAGAACATGCTGTGCAGACCTTTTCGCAATGCATAATGTTGCGGTGCACTGTGGGGTAGTTTCGATGCATGCTGGATACTTCAGGGGGCAGTTTTGTGTTCTGCATGTATTGGAAAAATTTCAATTATCTTTCTCATTGTCTGTGCATATTCTCTCAAAATTTAGTATGTTGTCCCCGATAATTTTTTACATCTTTATTGTGACAAATTTGACTGGAATGTGCTACTTTACCCCAAGAAAAATCAATTTTATCTGCGAAATTCCTATTTGGCCTTCCATAGATTGCCCTACTTGCCCCCCCGAGCTAGAGCACAATGCATTGCGAAAGGCTATTTGCGAAAAGGCCAATTATTTAGATGTTGAAGTGTTTTGTAAAGTAGCCTATTTCATTATAGCAATACTGTTAATTTTATTCATGGTTCATAATATGAGAAGAATCCCGAAATTTGGTTAGAATTGGTGAAACGGTTGAAGACATATCATCAGTCAAACATGGCAAATTCACCACTTTTTTCAGCAAAGGCTCATTGACTTAACTGTGTACACAATCCCCAGGATTTGGTTTTTATTATGAACCAAAACGGGTGTACAGCAGGTTTGTTCGACACTCTAGCCTTACACGGTAGCAAGTACATAGCAACTGTGCAGCAACACTCACATTGAGACATTCACATGTGTATATTCATTGGCTGTGCACTTGGGCAATTCCATGAAAACAGGGACAAATCCCAAAATAACTGCAAAGTTACATGGGCTACAAAGGTATTGATTGAAAGGTATCCAGATTCTCTTTCATTTGAAACTGTTTTCAGCTGGATTGGAATTCGTTGGGTATGAATTTTCACTGAAAAACCCACTTTTGTTAGATTTCCCCTTTTTTGGGGTTGAAAACGTTACTTAAGTTCAATAACCATGTACACTCACTCAATATCTTCCAACTAAAGGATTTTGCTCATAATTATCAATTGAGAGTTGATGTCACATTTACTGTGTTTTATTTCTGGTCCCCATTAATGGTTTTTGTCCAATTTGAGAATTTGTCTGCATCAGTTTGAGAGTGGACAAACTGTAACATGAGTCACGTAATGTGAGGCACACTAATTAACTGATATTTTAAATGATCTTGATATTTCTTCTCATTTTCTGCAATCGTTTTATCATTCCCCACATATGGACATGACCCTTTAGTACTATTGATTATTTTCGGTTGTGTATATCTTTGGGGACAAAATACGAGAAAAAAAAAAGAGTATTTTTCTTGTCCTTTTCACGTAAAAGTGAGTCACGCTTGTAATAATTTATCATCAATCAAAATGTGCGATTGCATCCAGTAATCGTCTCACATTGCAATTCCAAGTATTATGCAAACATGTCCTGAATAAAGAACATCAGATGATAAAATGTTAGCTGTGTCTATTTATAGCAAAATGTTAAATCTAAAAATTGGCTTAAAAGTAACGGTAGTCACAGTGTGAATTGCCCACCTTTTAATTTGCATTAATGTAGGAGGGGCAAGGGATTTTGCTAGTTTTTCTATTGCCAGTGAGGCTTTGGTATTATTGTTGATGGTGTCTGCTGTTACAGAACTCAATCAATCCACATTGTGACGAGGCTTCTTTTGGACAAAATTATGGGGACTCCATGTATTTAAAAACAGCTAAATTTTCTGAATAGGCCCAAATGCTCCATGCAATTTCAAATATCCTAAATTCATTCTTGCGTTTGATAGAGATATTGTATTCTCTCTCCATTGAGTATAGCCTGTTAGGGTGAACAGGGTACAAAACCTTTAATACAGGGAATCTATTAGATAGGAAAGCAGAAGGATTTTGCGTACCTTTTCATCATGGAATGCATGGACAGTGCTGGAAAAAAAATGTGAATTTCCCAGGATGGAGAAGCAATCCCAGTAAATGACAACGGATATACCCCAAAATGAAATTTCCCTCCCTATTGCAAGATTCCCTCCAGATGGCTTAGATTCCTGGGAATGAGCTTCCCAAATTCCAAATTTTTTCCACCCATGGCATGGAAAATCTGAGATATTTCTGTCATTATTTATAGTGAATCACAAAAATTGAATACACATGATGAAGGAAAATGTGTTACATTGGATATTATTGTCTCCTAAACAAGTGAGTGTGAAAAGCCCAAAAGTGAAATATGATGAGGTGATTTGGCATTGTTTGGTCATAATCAGGTCAGCTAAAAGTGTGAGGTATCACTTCTGCGAAACTTTGACAGATAGTAAAACGGCACACTTCATCATCCCTATTTTACCTGGATAACCTGGATGTCCATCCTTTCATCTTCCATCGGTGAGATCCGCCAATGATGGAGAGGCATGGCTTAGCCTAGGGATAGAAGGATCAAGACCTTTTGAAGATCCCACTCGTTCCAAAATTTTCCTAAACGTGTTGAGGTTTGGGGCGTACGGCTTCTCGGTAGCGATCCAATCTTTCCATGTTCTGTTGAAATATGAGTTCTTGCTCAATGATGACGTACAGAAGTGGCCTGACTTTCTCTGAGTTACCTCTAAGTGTTGCTGTCTCTCCCCATATCAATAAGGTTCTCATGGGATTCTCATTGCCATTTCACCTATATATAGAAAACATGATCAGATCCTGTCTTGCATTGCCGTTGCTGTGTTGGCATCCAGTCCTAAGGCTGTCAGTATCTGTCATAGATTTCCCTATCCTCCCTGGTATTATTCTGGTAGCCTTAATTCGTTGCATTCCTTCCAACAGGTCAAATCTTTCTTCAAATAGGGTCTACAGAAATGCAAATCCAAATGTGGCGAACTAGTAGGGATTGTACAAATGCAATATACTTCTTATTGGATCGAATGTTGTTGAAGTTCCGTTGCCTAACATAGTTACTGTTCCTATTTGCAGTTGGAAGTTGGAACACAATGCTCAGCACCGACATTTCAGGGCACTACCAGTGGCCAGTTCCACTGATTATGTACAGTGCGCTACACAAACAATACAAGTCAGCCACTCCAATTGACTGCAGTACATGGGTGACAAACACAAAGTTCTTACTGCACACAGTTATCAACGTTCAATGGGAATTTTTCATTGACTCTGTGGTTAATAAGGACTATCTGAATATATTCGCGATCATCAATCCGGGATTAAAATGATACTGCAATACAATCTGCGATATAAATTCTATGGAAGGAATGAAATGACAATAATTAGGTCATAATTTGTGGATATCAACAATTTATACATCAAAGGTTTTAGGGCCCTAGCAAGTGATTTGGTGGCATTTACGGCTAATTTTAGCCTGCCGGCTTCGGGTTTCCTGCTAGGATAATCACAGAAGTTTTTAGGGCAATACTCATGCATGCTGGGGGGGTTCCACTTGCCCATTCGGGCCCATTATAGCATTAGGTCGAGCTCGTTCCAACCAAATTAGTTGCTCCCGGGCAATCGTTAATGTCACAAGCCTGGGTACTGTATTTATCGTTCTAGTTCAAAATTGAATGTTATTCAAATTCACACTTTTTTTGCCAGCGAATCACACAGTCAATTCGGGCCCTACACAAGTACACATACGTGTACAATCCATTTTGGAGGTTAGATTCATTCTTCGAGTCTTCATGGGGTTTATTAAACAAGTGGTATCTCAAAGGTATAGAAATGTGCCTGAATGTCAATGAACGGAAGGGCCGAAAACATTTTGCTAAGTCTGTATAAATATATTTCAATGTTCTTTTCCAGAAATTTATTAGCATGAAAGAAACTTGATGGATTTGAAGATGCCAAGCAAATCTTAATGGCCGGACGACCACAGAACGGTCCATAAAAGTCATCAGGTCGTCCGGCCTTCCCTCCTCTCCTCGACAAAGTCCTTCAGGCGGCCCCCTCCCTCGATGCCTCTGGACAACCGGGGCTGGCCGAGAGCTTTGGTTTCTCCATCGGTGGAGATTCTCCGACCTACATCATCTCGATCGAGCCCCAGAGCCACGCCTACTCGGCGGGCCTCCAACCCGGGGACCAGTTGATACAACTCCAGAACGAGAACGTGGCTGCGCTGTCGGCAGATGCCGTGAAGGCTCTCGCCAGGCAGTGCAGCAACGTTCCCCCGAGTATTGTGGGGGTCTTCATGCGTCAAGACCTGTGAACTGATCAAGGACAAGAATGGCCGGTTTGGGATGGGCCTCATCGGGGCGGGGCCGGTCTTCATCGAGAAGGTGGAGAAGGGGGGCCCGGCCGAGATGGTGGGGCTCTCTGGGGGGGACATGGTCCTCGAGATGAACGGTCTCCCCATCAAACACTGCGACGATGCAAAAAACTCTTTGGCGCATCGGAGAAACTCAAAGCTATTGTCATACCTGGCGCGGGTCAGACGTTCGGTGAAGAAGATAAGAAACTGGCTCAGAAATTTGAAGCGAAGGCACAGGACAGGAAGGTACAAGCTATCAACTTCTTCAGAAGGGTGAGTAGTTGAATGGTCTCCAAATTAACAAAGTTCTGCAATTTTGTGGAGTGCATGTTTTGTATTATAAGTGAGTCAGGTTTCATCACATTGATTGAAGACATGTCTGGTAATGGATGTATCTTCATCAAGCTGCTCTATGCTTTACAACCATGAACAGATGTGCTGTGGCAAGTACACTGTAGGACTTAAACAAATAGGCAGTGCAGATTTGAAACTGTTCACAATATCTCAAGAAGCTAATCTTCCACATGCTTGATATAGCCTTGTCAAGATGCTATCATTGTTTTGTTTCTCTGCACTCCCATAGAGTTATGCATTCCATGATCGTGGTGATCAAAGCGTATTGTTGCACTCTCCCAATACGCTGCCACCACGGAGGGTGCATCATGCACTCAGCAATCATACAGAAAGTGAATATGGGAAGAAGTTTCAATTGGATAATCCAAAGTTGTAATAGTTGTCAGTTACAACACAATCTTCATAGAAGTGTCAAAACACATGAAGTAATTGGAAGCAAATACACGTTATTATGGAGATACAGTATGTTGAACGGTACAAAGAGACATTATTGCTGCGCAATTCACTGTGCTGACATATATGGGAACGAGAGAGTCCACTGTTAGATTTTGTGCATGACGTTGTGTGAGTACACTAATAACAATATAGCCTTAACAAAAGACTACATGTTGATGGACAACTGTCACAACATAGCTTGCTGTGTGTTCACACCATTGAGAGATGGGTCAGTTGGTTGAAAGAACCCTAATAATTTTTTTTGTGAGTTGAGAAAAGATGTCATTTTTCAGCTCAAACCAGCTATGCTGGTTGAGCTATTGAATCTGCATGTCACTCTATCTATCTATCTATCTATCTATCTATCTATCTATCTATCTATCTATCTACTATCTATCTATCTATCAGTGTGTAACACAATGGCTTTTGCCTGCCCGAAACAGTCATTCTGGGATGGATGTCGACCAAACTTGGACACAATGTTCTTGACCCATGAGGATTGTCTGACCTTTGGAGGTCAAGGTCAAAGGTTATAAGAGGCCAATATAGGCCATTATGTGTAAAATTTGAAAATGTATCTCTAATGTACATTAGATTTTCTTGAAACTGTGTCGTGTTGTTCTCTTTTCAGCTGGTTTGCACATCATATAATGTCATTAGAATTTTGGAAAAACAGTAACAAACAGATGAAATGAATCAAAACAGTAATTCTTCAATAGATGTTGACCAACGTGGACCAGTGTTAATCAAACCTTTGCGCGACACTTTGGCCATGTGAAGGTAAAAGTCATAGGTCATCAGAGAGACACAATAGGCCACTGTGTGAAATTGCCTTTTTCTCTCTCAATTGTCCATTCTTTGATGGACGTTGACCGAACTGAGTAACAATGTTTATAGACTGCTGTTGACATCTGTGGCATATGAAGATCAATGTCAAAAGTCATTACAGGGGCGCAATAGGCATTGTTTGAAACTGCCTTCTTGGCCTCATGATCTTGAACATTCAACACATTCATCTTGTTACATTTGTACAGTTTGAGCTACAGCATCTTGGTGCTCTATTTTTTGTGAAGGGAGGGGAAAAGGGGGCGGGTGATCAAATTCAACTAATTTCATCTAGATAAACGATTTGTGGGATTTAACAGCTTGATCGTTATTGAGACAACTTTGCAGAATTTTTTCTTGCAGGATATAGGACGTAAATGGTAAAATAGTTGTAGCATGGATCAGACTGGAGTTGGTACATCTAGTTTGGGAATCCCCTATTTTGTTATGTGATGTGAGTCATGTGAAGGAAATAATGATGGGGTGGTGTATTCTTGTTCATCAGAGGGTTAGGCAGCACAGGCGTCAATCCATCTTCAGAAGTGGGGGGGACATGACCTCGCAGATCAAAAACCATTTCCTGTGTGAAGATTGAAAAAACAATAGGAGCATCTCAAATGGGGGGGGAGGACAGGTCCCCCCGTCCTCCCAGGATTGACGCATTTGACGCCCATGTTGGGCAGGTTTTTGATCCTTGACGAAGTCAGAGGAATCTATGCAGTCATGACAGTGTGTATGTGTGTGACGCATAGCCGGGTAACACATTACCTCAACCCCGCTTGGATGGCTCAAGTTCATACTTTGTATATGGGTTTCCCATAATGAAGTACATGATCCCTATCGTTTGGGGTAAGGTCGAAGGTCATCCTGAGGTCAAGAGTGGTCAAAGTTTGAAAATCATGTTAACACGATAAAGAATCAGAACGCCTGGTCTGATCAGGTTGAAAATTACGATGCAGCTTTATTAGGAGGAATAAGGAATCTAGATTGTGTTTGGGTGAATCGGGGGTCAGGATTTGGGGAAAAATCGGGAAATTGGGAAAAAATTGATGATTTTGGCAAATTTCAGCTCGTTTACACAATGACTTGACCCACTTGGGTGGAGCAAGTTCATACTGGGTTGTGTGTTCCCCTGAGAGTTACATGAAACCCTATTGTTTTTGGGGTCAGGTCAGAGGTCATCTGAGGTTCAAGGAGAGGTCAAAGTCTGAAAAATCTTGTTATCACAATAGTCCAGAATGCCTGGTCCGATCAGGTTGAGAGTTGGTGGTGGGTCTGCCTTATGGGGAGGACAGGAACCCTATTGGTTTGGTGTAGGATCGGGGTGGAATTTTGGTCAAAATTGAAAATTTGTGTAGCTGATATTGTGCCAAATTTTGGGTTTTGTGAAAGTCAGTGTGTAGCTTTTCATCAAGGTAGAGGAACCCTATGGTTGGTTGGGATAATGGGGAATTTACGTGCCATAAGGAGCTGGTGCAATCTCCCTTTGTCCTTGTGTCTACTGTAGGTTCGTCAAATGAGAGTCAAGGGATCACTAAAGCCTTTTGGTTTCTGGGTTCCTACCAAAACCACGTGGCATCACTGTTTCATGACACTGCAGTGAATCTGCTCCAAATTCATAAAATAAGCCCCTGATTAATATATTTCTTATACGGTCCATGCCCCACCCCAAAACCAGACTTCTTATGCCGAAGAGATTATTGACAGTGTCATGGACCTAATTGTCAAGGTACTAATGCATGTCCAGTGATTCACTTTAGCGCAGCAAAGTTTCTTTAAATAGTATATCAAAGCTTCTATGATGCACGAGGGATTTTGTACACATTGAATGATGCACACACCGCTAACTGTCATTACTAATTGTTGTTTCCACCCAGCTGACTCATTCAGTTCCCATACGCTCCCAGTGTAGATTGAACCAATCAATGGCTCTCATTGGTACAATAAATGCACCTGTGGCTTGTCATTGTGACAAGACAATTGGTCTTCATCTCAGCTTGCCAGAAAATTGATTTTTCTCTGCAAGGTTAATTTCACGGACTACTGTTTGCTCGCTAATGTCTGTGTTGGTGAGGGCACTCATGTGGCCTCAGAGAGTTGATGTGCCACTGGACGTTGATGATACGCTCATGGCAGGAAATTAATTTGAAGCAGACAGGGATTGATTCAAAAACTTGAACTCGCTGCCAGAGGTGTAGGGATATGATTTTTTTCGGCTGCAAATTGATCGATAAGTTATTTGCCAATAGGGAGAATTAATGTTGTGTAAAATTCATGAATTGAAAATGAAATGGTCTTGAGTTTAGCTGCCAAGAGTTAAAAGAGTAGATACAGGAGAAATAATATTTGTGGCTTTTTTGCCTTTTTTTTTCTTTTAATTATATTTCAAATATTTTCAAAAGTAGCCTTCAGGCTAGAAAGGTAGATAATAACAATAAAACCCCAGATTATTAAATCATTTTTTTTATGATGTGGCTAGTTTGCAGAGCATTTGGAGTTGGGCATTCCTCTGGGTTAGTGTTAAATAAAATTTTGAACCCTTGTTCCACTACAACTGGCTCTTACTGCTTTCTTTCCATAACTTTGCCTGCTTTTGTCCTTTGCGGCTCATATAGTTATGGATGCAAGTCATAGGAGACTGTGTGTGTGTAGTGAAGATAAGTGTGATTCACTCCCCATAACTTTGTGCACCAACCACAAAGCACACCAAGCTTCAATGCCCTCCCAAGGCCCATGCCCAGATTCACCAACCGTCTGGCTCAAATTTAGTACAAGTGTGGAGTTGTAACTTCAAAACAGGCTGGTGCTGTTAGCTCTTCCATGGCTGTAGTGTGGTCAGAGAAACCCCATGAAATGATTATGACGGTGCTATGGTTCCAGCTTCCCGTAGTGAAGCTGTGGCAATGGAGATCACACATGGGCCTCCTAAGGCATTGGGGGTACCAATGGGTCTGATGCCAGAGAATTGGGGAATGAGGCACACTGTGCTGTTGGGAACTAAATTCATGGACAGTACCGGGAGTTCTGGCCAAGGGTTAGGAGGACAGGTGTAACTGTTGCTTGTCTGTAAGAGTGGAAGATGCTGTACTGCTTAAAAGAGGCCAATGGTCTTGCGATTTCCTTCAGGTTAGAACGTGAATGCATCAAACACCCCTTCAACCGAAGTCGGGGTTCAGCATGTTGGCCTTGTATCACAGGGGAACGATGCAAAGGCCACCAGAGAATCTACCAGTGAGTGTAGAGTATTGCCTTGATAACAGGAAATGCAGAAAATTAGGTGATTAACTCTTAATATATAAGAATTATTCTTTGATATATACCTTGTGAAAGTAAAAAAAGAAAAATTAGATCCATTTATACCTTGTTCAGGGATCTCAACTGTATGTTTTCACATTGAAACTGAACAGGGGATCATGTCGTTCCTCCCCCCTCCTGTGATGTCACCTGTCAAAATTTGCAACCGCTGAGATTACCTCAGGGCACACTCAGATTGGCTGAAATTCAGTCTGGGGGTTTGGCTGCAATGATGTCAAAAGGAAAAGACCATAGTAGTAATATTCACATTGACTATTGGTCTTTAACCTGGGGACTAAATAAGCTTGTATGGGTTTGGTAGAAAACTGGTAAAATGAATGGAGGATTTGGGTGGAACTAAAATGATTCAGGATGATTTTTCAGCATGACGAGTATGCATAATGTGAATGCCTGAAACTGTCACTATATCGATATGTGGTGAATATGCTATGCCAGCTAGTGGTTCTTCATAATTGGTTTAATTGGTTTGTAGGCCCTATTTGAATTTTGAATAGTGGCTACACAGTTGGTTCGAATGTTTATAGCATCATGGGTTGCCTGTCTTACTATCTAGTCATGGCACTCCTGGGTCTGTGTCGTACATGTAGACTATGGCGGTGACCGGGGAACCACCTATCACTTAATCACTTCACCACGTCATCCTTGGTTACAACATGACAGGACAATGTGCCAACATGAGGGTGCCTGGGGAGACGTATATTGAGAGTCGTGGTGTGGCAAGGGAGCCAATTTAGGCGCTAGAATAGCCTCTTGCAGTACAGTATCTCATGGTTGATTGGGCTCATGGGTATACCTTCAGGGAGGTTCGTAAAAAAAATTAATGTGGGGGGGGGGGTCCGAGGGGATGGAAACTGGAGGAGGGTCCTCACTGGTTCCTGATGATCCTGATCCAAGAAGCAATGTACTTATTTCAACTTGTGCTGATCAATAGTGTTTATGACCCTCAACATGGTCCTCTAATAGGATTCGATAATTTACATGTTGTATGCATATTCATTCTATTAGCCCAAAATAACAATTTGATGGAAGAAGCATGGGGCTTCCATATCAAAACCCATCCTCCAGGAATTTAGGTGTTTAGCATGGTTTAGGTATTCAGTTAATATTTGAGTTACTGTATCACGGAGGAGTTATTAGGCCTTACTCATAGACTCTAAAAAGTGATGCTGCAATTTTGCACCCTAAACAGTGACGCACAAATATGAGTTATTTTACTAATAACTGCCGGCCGTACTGTGCCGAAGAATGCCTCAATTTTTCATGGAACCCAAAGCTGTGCATGACCTGAATTATGTGATCTGTGATCATTGCCAGCGGAATGTCAATCATAAGTTGTTGTATCCGATCAAAATAAGTGTGTGTAAAGTTGATGGAGTCTCACGCGTCTGATACAAAATCAATGCGAGTGGCCAGAGTGGCAGCGCACTAGCTGTGCATCAGTGGCAAACAGCTGACTACTGGTACGGTTGATGCTGCTGTGCACGCAGATATGTGTGGTTAATTAGCCATCATAATGCAGTAAAATCACTTGTGAAACTTCACTGGGTTTGTTAACTTAACCATTCTCGCAGTACAGTATAGTGCTATAGCTATTATGAATACCCACCTCACTAACCATCTTCAGCATTTGTTTTGTGCAAACATGAACATCCCCTCTGTTTATTCAGTTTAAATGGAGCTCATCAGCTCCCATTATTTATATTGTACAGTCACTGTCACCGCACAAATGGAGCTTTCTAGTGCAAATAATTCAATTTCCAGTATAAAGTGATTGCCTTGTTAACGTTACTGATTTTATACCAGATGTGCATTTACGTAATGTGAATTTGCTCCTTTTGAGGAAGAGGGGGGGCATGGTCCTGGGGTGGGGTGTCCCCTCTCCCTTGGAAATTTTCGGGTTGTTTGAGAGGGCTGAGTTACGAAAATGGTTGACTTCCTGACATGAATCCAGACCTGTCAGTGATGTAAAAATGAACTTGAGCGATTGTGCCTGAATATTTGGAGATTCAGGCGGATCGATGATGTCGGTGATGTAGGACTGTACGGCCTGTTTATTGGAAGGTTGGGATTTTTAATCTGAGGGATTTTTGTATAATACCAGTTTTCCAGTTTCACGTTGAGGCACTTTTATTGTGTCAGTGATGAGAAAACAGAGCACTCAGCTATAAATATCAAGCACTCAGCTACAATTATTCATTTGAATTCAAGCCATTAGTAAGATTTGAAATATTGCCCATATTTTGGGAGAAAAGACCAACAAAATGAATTGAAACCAAACTTTATTCTAGGAACTGTTAGACCCCCAGGAAGATCTTTGTTCTCAATGGTATATATTGATTAATAGTTGATGAAGAGTTGAAAACCGTTATTATATATCCCCTAGAGCGGAGATGTACTATAAGGCGTGTAAGCGCCCATATATTTTTTCTATTTTGAAGAAGAATACTGATGTCCATTTCGATCTCTTTTTGTGTGTTGTTTTCATTTACGAGCAGCTAATAATTATGACAAATGCTGAAGAATAAAAGTTGTATTTAAATAGCTCAGAAGGATGGAGAAAGCAATTCATCTAGATTTCTTTGAGAATAAAAGACTAATAATTCAGAATCCTAAGACAAACCTGCAGGAGTTGAGGGCAGTATGTTAGGAATACAGCGTAATATAGCTTCACTGCTTTCATACTACCAAGGCGTGATGTCCATAATGCAGTAGTATAGTTGGACCCGGAAACAATTCTAAATCATCAGTCGAAAAAAGTTGTGTAAATTACCTTTTGTGATCAAAAGATAACTAGACATGTGTGGCGGTAAACCCGCCCACGTGTATATCCCCACTTTTGGAGTAATCTGGGAAGAAGTATCTAACTCCCATAAAGACCACCAATTTGGTCAGAAACCAAGACAAACTTCATCCACCAAGTTTTGTTGTTAATCATGGGTGTTGATAGGCACATGAATTATTGCGAATTTGACACATTGATGGACATTGAAATGCTTCTAACGTTGTGAGGAACAAAAGTGTGAGCCCCATCCACAAGTTTCGTTCAAATCTGACAAAGTTTGGAAAATCGCATAAATTTTGCAAGTTTGACCTCCGATGACCTTGAAATAACTTCCACATTTTTCGGATTCAACTATAGTTCGTTCCCACCAAGTTCGTTCAATCTGACAAAGTTTGGAAAATCGAATAGAATTTCAACAAAATTTGACCTTTTGATGTACCTTGAAAGGATCTCCACATTTTTCGGAATTCAACTATTAGTCCCTACCACCAAAGTTCGTTCAAATCCGAATAACTTGAAACAATTCGCGAAAATTAGCAAATTAGCGGCCCCCGCATTGCAGCGTGCCCCACTTCGAACTCATCCGAAGATTTCACCTAGGCGGACCAAGGGTACCCCAAGTTTCAGATCAATCAGATTTAAAGTGTTAAGAGTTATTGGCCACTATGGGAAAAATCTTCCAATAGTGAAATTATGCCAAAACGAGGATCCCGTTAATGTGGCGACGCCCACTTCGAATCATCCTGAGATGTAACTACAGGCGACATGTGTGTGCAAGTTCGGCTTCAAACGGACAAAGTGGTGGAGAGTTATTGCCGCTAACAAGAAAGTGGAGCGGACGCGGCGGGCGGCGGAGACGGCCGACAGCCAAAACCAAAATATCACCGAAGTGGGGGGGGGGGGAGTGATAGGTCTCATGCAGGGATTGGTTTCAGTAAAAGTTATCAATGGATGTTCACCCCTGGCTTGGCATGATTATTATTATCCATGGATTGACATTGATTTTTTAGCCAGGGAAGGTGGGGACCTTTGCGAAACAGTCCCTCATGTGTCGGGGTTATGCCACAGAACCAGAGATGGGAACATTCTGTGAAATACAGAATTTGAGGTCTGGTCCAAGGTCTTATAGGGTCAACAAGGTGAAGTCTAGAAACCTTGTAATCAAAATAGCTGTTGATGCGAAGCAAGAGAGGTGTGATTCCATACTTGGCCAAAAGAAACTAGGCCTAATAGCATCAGGCCAAAGTGGTAGGGGTTCATACTCTAGTCAGTCATATAGAGTATATATATCAGTGAACGAATTCAGGCAACTATGTCTGGTAGTCCACATCCAGAAACCCTTTCAATCAGAACTACCTGCCACACTGTATTTGTAAAGTTCTGGTTTGTCCTATGGTATTGCTGGGCATTCCAGACCATGGACTACTGCTCAAATATTCACTGATCAATGGTATATCTATAATGAATGAATAATATATAATTCCTAGTGATTTTCAATCTCCAGTTGAAGGTCACAGACTGAGTCAAATTCTAGAAGAAAACCTTGTTAACACATTACCTGCTTAGTTTGTGTTCATGAGGTAATGAGGATTTGGGAATTTTGTAATATCATTTTGTCGCGTATGAGAAAGGGAGTGAGCCGAATTTTGTTGGGGTTGTAGGACTTGGGAGGTTGAGCACCTGCAAAAAAAATTACCCGTTATTGCTTCAAATAATGGCAACTGTGAGGCATAGGGGTAATATGCAGAGGTTTGTATTTTTGAAATGTGAGTGTAGAATTGTAGCGCTAATACCATATGAGAATGCATTTCACCTTATTCTAACCCTCCGTTACAAGCTTGATAAGGTATTCTTGACCAGCCAGACCAGATAGGATACCGGTCGCACTGCTCAAGCAGTATTCCATGGACAGGCACGGCGACAACTTCGGCGGGCAACGCCGCGTTAATGGAACGCAACGAGAAGCAGACTCCTAACAACATCAGGTGAATGTATGGGGCGATTACATCCAATGGAGCACATCCATGTGAAAGGGTGGAGGGCGGGGGGGGGGGGGGTGATGGGTCTTTTTGAACAGATATTATGTGTAACGAATGTGAATGAAGTCAATGGAACACGCTAAAAGTGAGGGGCTAGTATATATATATTCTCCATCCCCGCCAGGATGGGTGACCAGGGTACCATCTAGTCTAAACTGCCAGCATCCCTCAACTAACTTATAGGGATCAGGAGGTAATTTTTCACTGATCAGAGTTTTACAACTTTTACTTATCACTGGCAAGACAAGAATGTTGTTTCTCCCCAAATTAACCATGCGACCATGCGACCATGCGATCTAGGTCTAGCTAACATGATAACATGAACACCTCCATCCTACAGTACAGTTCTTTGATTATAACAGGCCTACTGGTTCAGTATTTTATACACGTAAATGGATGAGCTGTGATTTGCATGTAATGTATACAACGTTGCTGTCTAAAACAATCAACAGCATGGATAAAATCAATTGGAAGCCTTTTGTGTGCTGATCTGCTGCGATTTCACTCCACCACCTACTTTCAGATGACCTTGCATTTATTTTATTCTCTGATACATGTACCTGCACAGTTTTGATGTCATTCAGGGGAAGTAGAAAGAAAAGACATTGTCAATAAATATAGGTATGATGACTGTGAAAAAAGGTACATGGTGTATAAAAATAATAAAACAGTTACATCTTTATTGAAAGTAAACGATGTTCCCACCACCTGGATGCATCTTCGCTAATCCAAACTGCTCATATACCCAAACTCTTCCTGCCTGCTATGATACTCTCGAAACCCTTGAAATGACTGAATGATTTCATTCAAGTCTTCTTTACTATATACACATTGAATGCTAACAATCTCAAGTCCGCAAGCAAAACAGTTTTTTGCTGAACTCACCAAATCTATCACTACCTCAAGACCCTGCACCCCAATCATGCCATATATATATCGAGCATCTGGCAATTTCCAGCATACATTCTGGCAACCCCATCATCTTTCTCATTTTGCCAGACCAGTGTCTGCTTGTCGAGCAATTTGGCTTTTCGCATTAAACTTTGCTCAAGATGAGCGATACCAACATCTCAAGCTTCTTCGCTGGCATGCCTGCAGCTTGTGGAGTGTATCCTTTCCGATTGTTGGGATTTTGGTGAAAATTTGAGTTTATTTAAAGCCAAATTCTCAACAAGCAGACACATTGCCTATCAAAATTGTAGAAGGATGATGAGGGTTGCCGGCAATGGGTACGGAGTCGATAAGGGGTGAGTATTCGTTGTTCCACAGATTCACAAACCACTTTGGTTCTGTGCATTCTTTGACTATATTATGCAGAGATTCAGCACTCTTCTGTTTTCTAACCATTAACCATACCCCATCAGACAATTTTCACCGAGGCAACTTGTGCCCAGCAGGTGCATGTTGGTTAGAGATTCTCCTGTGGGAAGGGTAATTCGGAATGGGGGGGGGGGGACGGGGGTTGGAGGGCAGAAGTAAGATCTCTTCTTGACTAGTGCTTAGATGATATCGATGCAGAGGTGGTAACCAGTCACAGCCCTGCCCTGGGAAAGCCTCTTTATGCCCTCACCAAACTCGTTATATTTTCGAGAAGCATCATCAAACCTACCTATGAAAGTAGAAGTTGATTTTTATTTTTTTGAGGGGGGGGCAAAAAAATGTGTCAATATTGGCAATATCTTTCATCACCTTACATTTGAACTGCATGCTTCCAATTTGCCATCAATTATATCAGCACAAAGTCTTCAGGAAAGGCAAGAATAAAAAACATTAGATCTTCTTGCTGAGTTTTTAAAGCATTTCATATGTGAACAATTTATGGGACACCAAAATGACATGTTGATTTCCATTTTATTCTTCCATATTGTCAGGAAAAACGAACATTTATCATGGAATATAGGAATTTTACTGAACATTGCTCCCCCATATCAAATATTTAGTTGAAAATAATAAATAGGCCCCTCTAAAATGAAGATATATCTCACAATGAAAGCTCTAGTAGAAAGTGGCATAATCGTTTAACATAAACAGTCATTTTTTGCACCTTTACCCTCCAAAATTTACCTGTTCAATGTTGTGTTTGATTTAGTTTCGATCTCATTGGGTACACTGAATTAACCAGTAACACAATAAAATCACAGAAATGAACATGTGGCACGTATGAAATTGATAATGCCTCTTGAATGCATC
This sequence comes from Sclerodactyla briareus, assembly GCA_026419785.1. Classification (NCBI taxonomy): domain Eukaryota; kingdom Metazoa; phylum Echinodermata; class Holothuroidea; order Dendrochirotida; family Sclerodactylidae; genus Sclerodactyla; species Sclerodactyla briareus. Next base: position 127,094 of record JAODTK010005796.1, on the reverse strand, counting down.
AGAAGTATGACATTTAGCACTGGCCCTCTAATTCATAGCAAAGCATAAACATTATCTGAAGCCATTGTTGTGACTCCAGATTTGTGTTTTCAAGACTGCTATAATGCAGTCTCAAAACATTTTTCATGTCAACCTAGAACACTTTTTTGGAACAAATTACTGAATAAATTTGTAGGTATTACTGTCATCTAATCTTCATATTTTAGAATGTAGTGTATCAGAAGCTGGTGCCAACCTTACACAGCGTCCCTGTATGCCTCCATTTTCCATCACCACCTTGAAATGTTTCGACAGGTGCACATGTGTATGTGTAGGAGACAAGATCAAGCTAACTGGCTGGCTTGTTGAATGAGGGAGCATGTACCTCTGCCCAATAAAAATTCCCTAACGAGACGGTATGGTGCATGCTGTTTGTTCAATTGAGTGAATAAGATTTGCACAACATAAAATCATTATCGTAAACTCTGAATGTGAATATGACCACACCATCTCAAGGAAAAATATGACTTGATCTAAGAATACATAGGGAGGTGGATCATGCAGTGTTATAACTGGTGCAATGTACAGTGCCAAAAGTGAGGAATTTAGGTTCTTTTTGATACTTTTTCAATAAACGGTTGTGATAGGGTAATATAAAATTCTCAATGTAGATTTCACTGTGTCAATCCAAGACAAGGCACTCGCAGGGTAGCATGGACCCGCTCTTCCAGTATTCACTCCACTAGATATGAATATATGAGAAATGATTGGCATTGTTCAATAAAAAAAAAAAACACTTCCTTGGTCCATGGCATGATAGAGTAATTGATCGGTATAGTTATCTCACAAACTTTTTAATGGAAAACCTAGTTGTTCTAGTTGTGATGCTCATGGTATGTATAGTCATGGTATGAACCATCTCAATTATTCCTATTTTGTTTCCTCTTCAGAATCTTTGTCCCTCCTAAGCACAGAGACAGGTTTGACTTCCTCATAACGAAGAATGCTCCATCGAAAGGCAGAAGGTAATGTATTAAGAAATGGCATATATGGACATTATTTTAACATTACATGCAGCTCATGTATGTCAAATGTCAAATAAAGTGACACACTCCTCAAACCATGCTTCGCTGTCCAAATTGAAATGAAAAACAATGACTTGCCCTAACTTCAGTGACCGTCAACACACAATGACTCACCTTATCTGGGTTAGTGCATATACCTGACTGTAGCTGCCAGTTAGGCCTATTTTTGTTGATGACCCTACAATGACTCACCTTATCTGGGTTAGTGCATATACCCATCTGTAACTGCCAGTTAGGCCTATTTTTGTTGATGACCCTACAATGACTCACCTTATCTGGGTTCAGTGCATATACCTGAATGTAGCTGCCAGTTAGGCCTATTTTTGTTGATGACCCTGCAATGACTCACCTTAATCTAGGTTCAGTGCATATACCTTCCTGTAGCTGCCAGTTAGGCCTATTTTTGTTGATGACCCTGCAATGACTCACCTTATCTGGGTTAGTGCATATACCTGACTGTAGCTGCCAGTTAGGCCTATTTTTGTTGATGACCCTACAATGACTCACCTTATCTGGGTTCAGTGCATATACCTTGACTGTAGTGCCAGTTAGGCCTATTTTTGTTGATGACCCTACAATGACTCACCTTATCTGGGTTCAGTGCATATACCTGACTGTAGCTGCCAGTTAGGCCTATTTTTGTTGATGACCCTACAATGACTCACCTTATCTGGGTTAGTGCATATATACCTACCTGTAGCTGCCAGTTAGGCCTATTTTTGTTGGTGACCCTACAATGATTACATTGTCAACCTGATAGATCAGGCGTGCCGCGCGGTTCATTCAGCAGTGAAGACAGATAGAGACATTTCAGAGTGAATTACAATAATCCAGTATCAGGGATCTCACAGCATGAGCGGCAGTAGCCCGATAACTTAAACGGCGGATTCTACGGCAGATGAAGATGGAAAAATTAAACCCTCTGCAAAGAAGAACTAAACATAGTCGCCATAGTGAGGCGGCGATAACAAGTCACACCAAGATTCTTTATAGTGGCAGATGGGGTTATAACAGAATCACCCACTTTCAACTCGATTCAGAACAGTACAATGAGTGGAAGCATGTTTGGAGGAGTAATAGCAAAAACCTCTAGTCTTGGAGTCATTCAGCCGTAGTTTGTTCGCTAACATACTGGAACGGATTACAGTTATACCTATCCTTAGCAGCCTTATGTCTGCTTCAGACTTTGGGTCGAAACTAGTGTACAATTGTTTGTTGTCAGCATGAATGTGGTTAATGCATGATATCATGCTGTAACTCCACCGAATCACAGAAGAATAACTGTTAGTGAGGAACCGTCGGGTTTTTCTTGCCGATCCCGATTCCCGATTTTTTACAAAAAATGTCTACCGATACGATCCGAATCTTCTGTATGTGCTGTATCATGTAACTGGCTGCGGGGTACGACCAACGGCAAGCCCTAGGCCTCTAGTGTTGTAGCGAGACGCCGGTGGGAAACCCCATCTAAATATGAATGGAGCTGTTTGGAACATTATCTTTTTGTTGGTTCCAAATCAAATGACGAATGAAAATATGTAGAAACGTTATGACTTTTTTATTCAACAAAACGTTCACTTGAACAACAGCACAAGACAAAAATTGTTAAAACGTTAACTATCAGCAGTCGGAATCCGTACCGGCTTGCGATGTGGTGGTACGGCCCAGCCAGGTATTAACCAGAGCACTTTGCTACGCTAGCGTTTCATATATTCATACATGCATACAGTGTCAGGTACGCGATATCCCGCCAGAGCTGCAATCCAATTACTGTCTCTCCGGACCCTGTCCTTGCTCCGCAATCACTGAATCGACTTATATACAGAGCACCAATCTGATTGGTAGTTAACGTGAACAGCTGAAGTCTATTGCTAACACTGTGCGTGAGTCTCAGCAAGTACTGGCTTGACTGGCCCCGCTGAATTCGACTCGCCGGTCTCCCGTATTATTTGGGAATTGAAACTTTTTATAAACTGTGATTATTGGATACCGGCCTGTGAAAGCAGACAAGTGTATCATAACTGGTATGACCGCTACCCTTTCCTCTTTCAATCAACTAATTGTCCCTGTATTGTGTTTGTAGGGGCGAAGAATCACAATTTAAAAATCGCACGAAAAATCCTAATTTCTGAACGTGACTTGCAGAGACACTGATTGTGATATGCTGTGGTGCAAGTGGCGTGCATATGTGTGTAACGAGATCAATGTATTCTGACGTCGCCTGTGTCTCGACGGACTGATTTGTTTACGTATTGTCGGGCTCGAGTTCACTCCGCCTGCTGGCCTCAGAGATTACAGAAATAACTGAAGTTATTTGCGTTTTCAGTGACTCAATGATTGATAGCTGTTTCAGAAACAGCCGGACGGAAATCTGATTTCTACGCCTAACTCACAACAGTGCAGGATCGGATAGGCGAATCGGTACACTGGAAACTTTTTACCGATCTCCGATTCCGATATGGTGAAAATCGGCCCGATTCCGATCTTCAAGATCGGATCGGTTCTACACTTATAACTGTATATCATATTAATGTTAATAAGCGTGTGTTATAATGTTATGAAAACCTACCAGAATAGAAACTGATCTATATGCCAGTTTTTCAAGTTGAAGAAAAATAATTGCAATTATCATTGAATGCACAGTAAAAACTAATCTTCGTTTCAAGTTTGAATGATTGCTTGAGTGAAAGTAAAATAAGATCAAGAATTGTCATTTAGATTTCCGAAGAGAATAACATACTTTTAAGAAGAGATACTAGGTTAATTAATAACAGAGGTCCACAAATATTAGAATAGGCTGGGTTTGAGAATGATGATTGTGGAAATAATCAGGAATCTTTTCACAGTCCTTCATTGTATTTTAATAAAAGCAAGACGGATGTGTTGCAAGTCAGAGACAGATCATCAACGGTGCATTTGGGTTTGTCCTGGCAGGGGATAATCCAGTCATAGTAGAGTCCATACAGCCAGGTAGGTGCATAGCCGCAGTCATTTTATCAGTACAGAATTAAAGGACTACTGCAGGATGAAATATGGAGAGGCTTAAATATTAGCTGGAGGAAAACTGAATGCTTCAATCCAAACCCGAAGTTCAAACGACTTTCCATTACGGAATTACAGTCCTTTGAAGTGTGTGCATGTGTATTGTGCAAGATCAAGAAGCATCCATCATGCAATAATAAAGGATGTATACTGGCACCAATCATGCAAGCAATTTTGTTTTTATGAAATTCAAACCAATTTTTACTGTCTAGGGAAGAGGATTGTTGTAGTGGGTTGGCAGGTGTAGATGATTACTTTATTGAGAGAGAGAAATCAGAAATTTTGCTAAATGTTGACTTCAACAAAATTAAACAATGAAATACATGACATAACTTCCCGGGTTGTCAAAGTTGGACGTCATGCGTTATTCCGCAGTTGGGATTTTCCCCCATTTCATCTGCATTATGAACCAAACTTTCAAGGCCAATAAACGCCCACATAGGAACATGTATTGAAATGGGGTTTGGACCTATAGATACAGAACCTCTATTGAAACCTGCAGTTGTCCTTTGAGTGGATCAGATTAGTGGTGGTTCATGTGCCACCTCTCCTCCATCTCGTTGGTCAATTTCTGCCACAGACCCTTGGTTCATGGAAGATCAGGGCTCGCGCTGGATTCCCTGGTGGTGGGGTTGGGGGAGCATTCAACATGTGGTAATCATGTTTGGTGATGAATATGGAGGAGGGGTCCAGGTGGGGGGTGGGCTCTCCTTCGGAAAATTGTTGACGTTCTTAGAAGCAAATTGGTGCTATTTATAGTCACAAATACGATGTGCAACAGCTTTTCCAAGCGGGGATGTTTTTTGGGTCAAAAGATGATATGGGGGGGGGGCACACAGCCCCCAATGCCCCCACCCCCTGTGGGGGTGCGACTGGAAAGGATCTCATATCACACCTAACAACTCCTGAGCGTGGGTGGACTATGTAATTAGAGATTATTGATGAGAGAGGCAGGTACGTTATCCGTCATCTGTATGGTCTAATTGCATCAGACTGGCCACTGAGTAGTGTAGTAGCGTTATCATGAGTCAATCAGTTATCTTGAGTCGTTCATTGTTCATAAAGTAGATGTGAATTGAATTTAAACAGTGTATCAAGATTCAACAACGAAACCGCAACTTTCGGATGATTGTTCTCTCTTTTACTTAAAGAATGCCAATGTGATATTTCCCCAAATTTTGGGCAATTTGGGTGACACATTTTTTTCAAATGGCCAGCAAAGATATGAAGATTATTTCACTGATTTTTGTTTCAATTCTCATGCAAAAAGAACATGTTCCATTAGACATGTTTTCATGTTGTAGAATTTTGTTCATGTTCAGCAGCGAATTGCACGACTCACCACATTGATTGACTTGAAATTACTCAAGTGAAATAGTGACTGACTCCAGACACTGCATCCTCAGTAATTAATCATGGAAACGATATAAACTGTGGCATCTGGAAGAATCTGATCCTTGAAATGATGCTGCCAAATTCTCTGTATTTTGAATGGTGTTCAGTGTAAAAAAAAAGAAAGGATTTTAAGAATGGCTAGCACCAAGCAAAATATGATGTGGGAGAAGAGGTTGGGGACGTCTGGTGTCTTTCCACCAAAGTGCTTGCAAGGGACGCATCCAACCGAAAAAAGGAATACTTGACATCGATATCGATGTGTTATGCCCCCTTTACACTTGCATGAATTCAAGTCCCGCATTATTCCGCACTGTGGTGTGATAGTGCGTACTATTATGCATAACCCGCAGGAAGCAACTGTCACAAAATGGTTACGCCTTGTTTATGGCACTTTTCACAAAACTTTCTGCTCTGCCATGTATGAGCCTACTGGTAGCCCATTTGTTTTTGTTGACTACCACTCTCGATCATCATTGCGCATTGCGTTGTTTGAAACTTTCGCCATCAAAACTTGTGTGGGAACTATACGCAACTGATGCGGAAAGATGGAAAGAAATTTGCGCGACTAGTACGGCATTATTTGTAAGTGTCGTAAATAGAGTGAAGTGCGTCCACGGGGTCGACAAATTCTCGAAAGTTTTGTCTCTTCTGGAAAAATTTTAAAACATTTCGAAATTTTGTCATGTGCCACTTCACGCATGGCCCACATTCCCCGCAGGCTGCCACGAAACACTGCCCGCATTGGTGACATGGTAGAAAAGAATGCGCAAGCTATGCGAGATCCCAATGTGGGCAAGAGTAAAGGGGGCTTTAATGTGTTATGTTCTTTACCTACCTAGCTTTTGATTGTGTCCATATACGTATGTCCCCTTATCTTATCATGCCCCATCGGCGAATCAGGACTATGTCTGTGTCATCTCGTTCCTTCGCCAGGTGGGCCAGCTTTCAAGTCGGGGCTCCGTCCAGGGGACCGCATCCTCAAGTTAGATGGGTATGACGTGCACACCCTGACTCATCATGAGCTGATTGGTTTACTGAGGGAGAGTAGCGATGCTCCAACCATGGTGGTTGAGACTGGGCCACCATTACCATCTGAGGGTAAGCTTTCCTAGGGTGTTGCAAAATTAGTTCAGGTAGAAAATTGGCACTATGTAGTTCACCTTTGTGAGGGAACAACTGTGTGGCTATGTGTGTCTGTCTGTCTTCAACCACTTCCTGTCATGGTACGAATTCACAAAACCTGGGTTTGATGATCAGTGTCCCTCATCCGGGATGTTCATTAATTAATTGGGGGAGGGGGGGGGGGAGAGGCTTATGATATCGCCTATTTGCTGAACAGAGGATTGAACCTATTCAAGGCCTGGCAAGGTGCATACCTGGATACTGCACTGTTTGCAAGGGGTGAAGCCTGACTGGTAAATATGGGATAAGGCATGCCTCTTTGGGTGGTACCTTTTAATAATGGGTGGGGTTATCACACACAGACAGCAACATGTAAACATGCCTGCCCCTTCTTTTCCTCGGCTCCGATCCCTCGTGCCGAGCGCCCAGAGAGAAGGCAACAGGTCAGAACAAGTTCTTTGGTAACAGCCCAACTGGGATTCAAACCCCAATTTCCTGGGTAATAAGCCAACAAAATTACCATTTAGAGGTTATTTCTGTCATTCTATCAAAAAAGGAGCACTCTCTTACAAATTGAGGTTTTTCTGATAATTGGTAGGTGTTGTCATCATTCCTTTATGTTCAAATTCCATTATTTGATTAAGAAAAATGTTCCAAGCTACTTAACTCATTGAGAAAGGTATAATTAATGGGTGACTTTTCTAATCTTCGATTTGCAAAATTTTGCAAGTTTTTGATTCTTTCAGAATTGGACCTATGTAGTTAATGCATGGTGCTCTGTAGATTCAAAGAGCAGGGAGAACAATCCCATACCCTGTAACTTTGGTTGGTGACCTATTCATTATTTGTTATCTCACTGCATGGAAGTGTAAACTAACATTTTTCAAGTAGTTTTTGTGTTATGCACAATAATAATAGGTCTAGCGATGTCTCAAGCAGAACCAAATGAATTATGCTATTGAGTTTACACAGTAACTGCTGAAGTTTTCTATTTTTCTTTATATTGTGAAAAGCACAAGGTAATTTCTTTTCTCCAAAGACAATAGATGTTCGTATCTGTCCATTCTCAAGGATTCCGTGGATTTTTATTCAAATCAGGGGCAATTTCGACTCTGCATTCAGCAGGCCTTTCCTCATGATGTCGTAAATACATTGTAGAATGATAGGTCTCATTTCATCGACTGAAAATTAGTTTGCGGGTTGGATTTTGTTGATATATATTATTTTCAAAGTCATGTCCCACACTTCACTGACCTTTACCATGTAAAACACAGTTAACATAATGGATGTTTTTCCATCTTCTAGGTCAATCACTGGCAGCCATTTCCATGTCGACCTCTTCAGTAAGTGTGAATTCAGCGAGCGATAACTCTTCTGTGACTGGCTGGCAGTCTGAGGTCTCACACACCACCACAGAGGAATCACCTCGATCCAGCACCCCTAAACCAGCACAGATGGATATGCAAACCCTCGGCAGAAGATTCAAAGAAATGGTAACAGGACAATCAGTTTGGCGGGTATTAGAGTAGGGGGAATTACAAGAATGATGATGATGATGATGAAGTTTATGTCAGCTTCTACAGAAATTCATTCTACACTGGATGACACATCGAAAAGCAAAAACGATAAAAATAAACTTTGACAATAACAATTAGGAACATTAATAGTACCCTAATCGGATCACACTAACATTTAACTGAATATCCATGACAAGGAGAATCAATTATAATGCTACTAACATCCCAACCCACTTTACTAAACACATTAATGAGAAGCAAGTAGATCCTCAATATTTCTGTCGATGTGTATTGCACCTTATCTAAACAGGAGAATCCAAGAGTTGATGGTAGAAAATGCAGGATTTCAGTTAGAAAAAGTGAGTTGTCTCTGATGAGTGATCTCTAATAGAGAGCCAGAAATTGGAATTACTCAAGAAACACCACTTCAAAACCAGCAGACCACATTCATGCAAAATGCTGCTAAAAAGATACTGTATTTAGTTACTCTAAGCACAGTGCTGTGGGATGAAAGAGCTTGTGGCAGATAATGAAATGAAAAATCCAACTGAGTTTTGTGAAAGTGAAATATTTTTCCAGAACACAGATTATATATCCAGAATATGGAGTTAATTGGATAGGTGGGTATTGTTTACCAATTAGGGGTTAATCAACGATCGAGCGTGTTTTATCCAATGTAAAATGCACAACTGGGGGTTAATTCACGCGATGCACGAGGGCGCAGCCTGAGTGCATCCAGTGTTAGAATTAAGCCCTGAGGAAGTGCGCTATCAAATGGATAAAACACAATCGACCATTGTTTAACCCCGTTCTGCATTACAACGCGAAATTCGGTTATGAAACAGCATGTTTTACTACTTTACAATAAAAGAGGAACCCCTGATGCCAGCAGAGAGTTGCTACATGCACAAGTATTTAACAAAACCAATACGAGTGTCTCGCAAATCCAGTTGGAAATAGGGGCACGCACAAGCCGCTAGGCTGATAGTTTACAATACGCGTAAAATTAATGGTCTTAACCCTACACATCCGTGAGCAATATGCAATACATTGCCAGTGAAACACATTCCAATGGCGCGTGTTATTTGCTCTACTTGCGTGGATGATAATGCACGTTATATTCAAAACGGTCAATGCTATGTTGTGGCCTCTGGTAATCGCATCCAATTCATGACATATAATGTCAATGGACAATTCACCACAGTCATTATGTGAGTAGGGGCCGGTCCTTTTTATTGATGACAATGGTGGGACAGTTCCAACAATCAAAACTCATACACCAGTTAATCACCCGTGACAATCGACCATGCATTAAACTGGCATCTAATGAATGCTGGTTAAGTGTTGTCATACTTGCACGACCTTGCGAACAATCTTTGTTTTGTATTGGAATTTACAACATTATTTTCACTTTAAAAAGCATTCAGTCTATGGGAGAGGATTGCTGTAGGGGTTGGTAGGTGTTGCTGGTTACTTCAGCTAATGTTGGACTTTTGTGCCGTCAGCATTATTGCACAATTGGATTCTCCCCAATTTCTCTGCTCAATGGCCCAAACTTGGGGCCAATAAACTACACACCAGGAACATCTCATTGAAATGCAGTTGAACTATGATTAATTTTTTCATCTCAGCGATCTTTTGTACCAAGCCTGCAGTTGTCATGTGAATGAGATGGAATGTTGAATATCAGTGCTGAGGTTAATTTGAAGGTTTCCCTCTATCTGAGGGATACTATCTTATTGTTCTTTTGATTCCTGGGAGGGGAGTCCCAAGGAATCTGTGCAGCACGAGTGGCGTCATATGTTGTGTGGTATAGTGTGTATGTATGTGTGATGTGTGGCATGTAACGCCTACCTTGAATTCAGGCTAAGTCCAACATGCATGGTGGGATCAAGTTCACTTGGTGGATGTGCTTCCATGCATACTGTATGAAGATATTTATTGTTAATGAGTAGGGGGTCAATTTTGGGTAAAAAGTGTAAACTTGGTAAATGTCTGGTATTTTGGGCACTTTTACCTTGTAATAAGGCAAAGTCCAACATGCCTGGTGGGATCAAGTTCAATAGGTGGGTGTGCTTCCCAGGAGAGTACATGAACGCTATTTATTGTGTATGAGTAGGGGGTCAACTTTGGGCAAAAAGGTGGAAAAACTATAAAATTCTGGGATTTGGGGACTTACCTGTAATCAGGCAAAGATCCAAACTGACTGGTGGGATCAAGTTCAAACTTGGTGGGTGTGCTCCCATGATGAGTACATGAACGCTATTTATTGTTGTATGAGTAGAGGGTCAATTGGCAAAAAGTAGAAACTTGTAAAATTCCGGAATTTTGGGCACTTGTACCTGACTCAGCAACGTCCAACCATGCCTGATGGGATCCGTTAATTTGGTGGGTGGCTTCCATGATAGTACATGAACGCTATTCAGTTTTATTAATGAGTAGGGGGTCTCAATTTTGGGCAAAAAGATGAAACTTGTAAAATTCTGGATGTTGGGCCTTTTACCTTGTAATCAGGCATGTCCACAACAGCCTGGTGGGATCAAGTTCAATTGGTGGGTGGCATTCCCATGATGAGTACATGAGGGCTAGTTATTGTTGTATGGAGCAGGGGGTAACCCTGGGACAAAAAGTGGGCACTTGTGAAATTCTGGTATTTTGGGAACTCTTACCTTGTAATCAGGCAAGTCAACATGCCTGGTGGTAAGATTCAAAGTCACCTTGGTGGTTTGCTACCATGATGAGTACATGAACGCGGAATTTCCCCATATCTAACCAGTTCCTGTAGTGTCTGTAACACTTTAATAGTCTGGTACTAAGCCGAACTCCTTAATCATAGTTGACTTTCTACCCACGTATTCCCGTAATCACCGTCATTGTTATGGCCGTTAATGTGTGCTTGTCTTCAGCACTAGTATCTCGGATACCGTTTGCGTCTCCTTATAACTAGACAAATGTAAAATGTAAATCAAAAGCATATTCCTAGTAGCCAACTTCTCTGCACAGCGAGTTGGGTGTCTGAGTCTATCGCCTGCCTTGGACGTACATATTTCACCCTCGTCTATTTGATCTCATGTTTCTTGTATTTTCAGCATTCCCCTGTTTCCGACCAGCAACTCCCGGCGTTTTCGCGCTGATTACCGCGACAATACAGATACTTGAATAAACAACCATACGTTGTGTCCACCAGGAATCAGACTTAAGCGCCTTGTGGCTTTCTGGTTGTTGTTCCTCTCAGATGGAGCATCACCTGACTGTCCAGGAAGGAGTGATGACGACTGAATTGAAGGAGTTAACAACATAAACAGGTAATACATTCTTGTCTCTGCCTCACATGCGATCTTAATCTGGAATCTATCCCCATCTATTCAACTCACCCACATGGACTATGCATTCACCCTAATGCCACGTCGAGCTTCTGGCCATTACACAAATCCTGGTTGGCCACACCATCGCCTTCTATTTTGCCATGCTAGGTATTACCAGTTCGTCGAGGAGTTTTTAAGTTTTTGGCCCCAAGATTTTAGACCAAAACTATTTCCTAGTAGAGTTCTTCTGGATCCTACAAACTGTCTTGCATTTCCTGGATGGTCAGCATTCCAACCCCTTTTCAATCAAGTATCTCTGACTTGCTGAGTTTGAAAGGTTTATTATTCTGACTCTCACTATTTGCCACTCCCTCAGAGGGACATTAGCACACAGTTTATTACTCGCTGTAGCCCTTGGGGATTTGAACACTCTCGGGTTGAACCGTAGCCTGGTAAAAATAGAGAAAGGGCGATGGGGGGGGCCAACCCGGATTTGTGCAATTGCCAGAAGCTCGACGTGGCATTGAGGTGGGTGCATAGTCTATGTGGGGTAAGTATTCAAAAATTCACAGATTCCAAACCTGTTCTGTTTGTGATTCTACTTCGGGCCATAAATTTTAACTTGCGAGACGCGTAGGGAAAACTCACCAGCTGCGCTGGTTGGTGAGCCAATAGGGGCAATAGTGGTCTCAACCGTCACCTATCCGTATGATCGTCTGATCTTATCCCATCCATCCATCCAGTCAGTGAACTTCTGCAATTCTGAGCTCTCAAAAGTTCATTTCAGATGGTTGTTGTGTCCAAAACTTGGACAAAATATTTATATGGGAAAAAAAAACTACACAAAAAATTGTCCCCTGGGCCGAGGATAGCAGAGTGGTGGTATCGGTTGACATTTGCAAGCAAAAACATACCAGGGTTGTATTCCAACAGTAACCGGAAGTTGACGTTCTGGTTTGTCCACTGTATAGATGCTTATTGTCGTCATCCACAGGAATTAGACGCCTGATTGTGGAGATTATTCCCCCATCCTTGATTACCATGCCAGCGTACCATTCTGGCCCTACATTGTCACAGATCCTACCAGAGGAAGAGCATGACATATGCTAAGAAGAGGTGTCTATCTGATAGATAGACAGCAGCAGGTATGGTTAACAGTCTCCTTCCAGTTGACCCAAAATGTCAGGTTTCTGGGAGAAGTGCACTGGGTTGTTGAATATGTCGGGTCTACATCTCTATAGATGGGATGGGGGGGGGGGCGACGGTGGGGGGGGGGGGGGGAGGTATGGAAGACCGTCACTGATTCCCAGTGCCTATGGTAGCAGGAAAACTAAAGGAGATGGACTGTCTGTCCTACAATGCAGGATAGTAACATATATGTATGTATTGATGTGTTGTAAAACATGATCCAATCAATCAGTCCAAGTCAGTTTTCTAGGTTGACAGCCAAAGGTGTTCGTCTTGATATTTCTCTAGTGTGACTACCACACCCCATGTAGCAGGTTGACTGCATTTTTCCTTCATTGCCGCTCGGACCCTTTGAAGAATTCTTCCCTAATATTTTAGTAAAGGCAATTTTATTCGAATGTGTACTCTCATTAGACATGAATGTAAGTTGTAAGTGAATTCCACACAGGAGGTCCAGACTTGAGGAAATTGTGACTACCCAGGTGGTCATTGTCAGAAGTGGGACATATTCAAATTCTGGTACATTGACACACCCTCAGTCACCCCGATGATCCTAAATTTTTTGAAAATGACACATGGTTAGAGGCAGCGTGCATTATTTCTTATTATACTTATCACCAAGTAAAAATGGGGGGGGGGGACACCCAAACCCAGGGTCAGCTGTGTGACCCTACCATGCCGGGGAAGAGTGATGTACATGTGTGTCACTTTGGATTTGGAACCCACATTGGGAACGACTCATTGACTGACCATATTTAGGGTATTGGGGGGGCCAATGTATCATGTTGTAACTGACAAAGAGTGGCATAGAGGCCTGTGTAAAATGTGAACAGGTGTGCCAACATGGTGTTGAAAGGCCTTTGTGGCTGATAAAGTTGACCAATTGTATACGGAGCGAAAAAGAGGACAGCATGGTGCTTAAATGTGGCACAAACTTGTCGTTAATCATTCACAATCTAAAGCATTGGCAACATTGTCCCAGCTCAAATTGATCAGTGTACAAAAGATTCGCGGCCAGGTATCGTTGGGCAGACATGTGTCTGGCAACTTGTGGCACAAAATGTTGCGCACATGTTGTGCAACATGTTGGACAGTGTACACAGGCAATCCTATTGTGGTGTGAGTGGTACTCCATAAATTACCAGAGGAAGGTGATGAAAAATATATGTATTTTATTGGAAAAAAAGGAGACTGTGCAGCATCGCTAGTAATTGGGGCGGAGAGGGAGGGTGAGAAAATTATAGGTGTGATACCCAGACCTGAACACTTATTCACAATTGAGCAGTCAGATCATTCAGCGACTGTTTTAACACTCGGTACCTTTATCCTGGAGCATCCAACAATTTGTTAAATCTTTCTAAAATGGTACTCCCGATCATTTGTTTTTTTGTTTTGCCTGTGAAGGGATACCGACAGGTTTGCACAAACAAGGTATTGATTTTTCTTATTCACATTCTTGTTTGATGTGGCAGTATTCCTCTGTCCCGTCCCACAGCTGAAATTATTAGTGGTTCAGTGTGTGTAATCTCTCCACATCTCACTTACCCTTATCGGAACCTCATCCCCACCATGCTGACAAGTGTCTGGCATTCCATCAACCCGGTCTGGCCACCCCATCGCTCTGCTCTTTTTGCCAGACAAAGTGTCTGTTGACATTGTTCTGGCTCACAAAATTTCATCAGTTTTACTGACAAAAATTCTTGGGAAATAGCAGAAACCAGCTCCAATACCTTATAGAAGGATATTTACTCGGCTTTTAGCGATTTTGGATATATATCTCTTCGGAATAGCATAGTGGGGGGCATCAGGGTTGCTGATAGGTAAGTATTCGTAGTTCACAGATTCGCAACCCGTACTGTTTGGATACTGTCATAGGGGTGAATTTCTACCAGCCGTTGGGCATTGACCATAATTCTTTGATTGACTGATGAATTCCATGGTTTCCTCAGAATACAGTGGATTAGCTCGGTACCGAATTGTGACACTGCCAGTATATAACAGCTGTTCTAAGTGCAATATCTTTCTAATATTCTCACTTGATCCCTTTGAAACAAGGCTGGTAAAAAATGATTTGTAGTATTTTCAAGTTTTGTTGTCCATTTTGTAAATGTTTGTAGCAGGGACCCATCTAGGACACTAGGGGTTCCTGCCCCTGGGACTGACTCTTGGGACTAAAGCAGGGTCACTGCTCTATCGTTCCTATTAATTAGTGTTGTATTATGCTTATTATTATATTATGCTCACTTGATGTGAACATGTTCTGTACGATGAGCTTTTCCTCACATGTCCCAGCAAACTGCCTACACATACGCAGCATATAATTCCGTGGTGACTCGTGGGGCCTTGGGAGCTCTTCTTCTGTCTAATGATATGATTGCAGCCAACGATCATGCTATACGGAAAAAACCCAGTTGCACCAAGTGCACACAGTAGTGTATCAGTTGATTTGTCAGCCGTTGACTCTGTGTAGTCGTGCTATATTGCATTTATTTGGCACTCGTACGTGCATTATTGTAAAGTTTATACACATTCATGACCCCTTCAGACTATTGCCACGTTAGATGTTTTGATGGTCCGATCAGGGACCGTGTATGGCACTGTGGGTGAAAGCTTAAATGTTTTAATGCTGTACGCGGATAGAAACAATCGGGCGCGTCTAGATTAACTAGTAACCACTGCCCTGCTAAGGGGATATTCCACTAAATGATATAACAATAGTTATTCTTTGCACCTAACCAAATGAAGGAAGATCATCACTTTCAACTTGTTGGATTAGGTGCCCAGCATGGAAGATTAATTCAATGCTAATAAAATCACTGGAAATGTTTTATTGTGTTGTTTTTGTGATCCCTTGTAGTACTCAATAGAAAGCTAAGCAATGAACCCACATTTCAAATAAGTGTTGCTTTTAGCATGCAGAGAATAAGGTGGTGTTAAGTAATATAAAATCTGTCTTCAAGGATTTACCTCAAATAGCAGTTGAAGTTTTCAGAATGTTAGTCATTGGTTTGTGATACTATAGAATTCACACTTCACACTTATAGATTCACTGTTTTTTGCTAAGTTTGCCAATTGACCTACCAGGAACAGGTATACAATATTTATTATTTGGATCCTACTCTACAAATATCAATTTGTCTGAAATATTCAATCTTTATTCCTCGACAATGTAGATTGGTTCCTGTTGTGGATTCTCTTTCAGGTATTCCTCATCCATCCCTCTCCTCAGGGGCAGAATTTTTGGGTGAGATGGAGGGGGGCAAGCGGGGGGAATTTGCCCCCCCTCTTTTCTGCCCTGGCTCTATTGCCCACTTATTGCCAGGCTACATCCCCCCCCCCCATTTGAATTACTTAAATTCTTCCCCTGCCTCTCCTGTTTAAATTACCTGCCAAGCCCATTCTTTCATTCAGAGCTTCCAGGCGATCATTTCAGATGGATTGCATTTTGACTTATGTTCAGCCCCTGGGCCCTTACTGAAAAGTTATTATATCACTTTCACATCATTATTGTTAAAAAGAACGGCTTGAAGTACCCACTGAGAAGTGACATGTCCAATTTGGCACCCAAAAAGGGTTGCCGGCCAACTCCCACCCTACAATTTCCCCCTCGGACCCGGGTGGGAATTGTCCGGCGTGGGAATTGTCCGGTCATGCTCAAAAAGACCATAAACTAACCTGTTAAAATGACTGACCTAATTTGAAAATTTTATATTAATTGCCACCTGTTTTAAAATCATTCATCATTCATTCATTTATTAAAACCAATATGAATATAGCATATTTATAAATATAGACAAAATGTTCAAAAGATTGCACATAGAGAAAACGTTAGATTATTTTACCTACTTGACGGGTGAAACGATGCAGATTGTTATTCTTCTCTTTTTGAGCATCGAGGGCCGGCCCTTAAGAGGCCTAATGTGATAAACACTAACCATAGCATTGAAACCGTCAATGTTATGGGGATGTACAGTAGATACATTTTGATCAGCCGCCCCGCTGACCTAAACACTGTTCTCTCACCAGACTGGATAATGGGTATGGATAGTAAGCCTCAGGTGTCTAAGAAGCCTTCTCGGTTCCCTACAGGTATATCGTCAGTGCCTGCTGTAAAATCAGCATCGTGTGTCGGTCCCATCCTTTTGACCCTTCATTTCCATGCATTGATTCACTGCCTACACAATATATGCTGGTTATATCAAATCGTGCCAGCAAGTGCCCCCGCATTTTAAGCCTTCCAAAAATCTTCACAATCACAATCAAATCCCGTGTATCTCTATGCTTGGTGTGGTCTAACAAAACTGAACCCCGAATGAATGCCTGCTCATTCTCTGGAGATGCTTGCAGGCATCGTGCATGCTTGGTGAAGTTTCATTCAGCCTTTGAGCCTCTGAAATACTTAAGAAAATAATCATGAATGTTATGAAATGAATGCAATCAGTTTGATACCTCATCTTCAAGAGAACTTCATTCAAAATTATAGCACTCTAATAATTTCTATTCTTGGAGAAAATGGTGATCAGTTCGCGAATATCAAAAATATTTTAAAAAGCCGGCCAGCTGCAACGAATGTATGTGTTCCGCCACGGGGACCTATTCCGAGAAATTACAAATTTTGACCTATACTATCGTTCCAACAGATTTTTTTTACCAATTTAGTTTAGTTAATAGTTTTGAAATCAGTCAATACAATAAATTACTACAGTATGGGTGGTCCCGTGGCTGGAAAGGAGAACATGAAATGAAGGCTGAATGGAACTTTAAAAAAACATCCTTGTCACGATCAAACCCACATTTGCTCCTTGGAAAATGATGATCGCAGAGCACATGAGCAGCATTTTCCTCTAGACTTTCAAGATGAACACTCAATCAATGTTCATTACAGCATTTTGATGACTTTACACAACCAACCAATGAGCCACTGCTTCCAAACGCTGATTTGAAAAATACTTGCACCTCTTCTGCATTGCATGCCTGTCCCAAAAATTCCATGAGGTACATTTTGTGTATTGATGCATGGGACTATAGATATTTGCTTCATATATCGATTATCTGCTCGCACAAGGAAAATTTCAATTAAAAAAGAATGATCGCCAGGGTCGCGGCTGGCGAAAAGTGAAAGCACTGTTTGCAGATGTCACAACAAAATATCATCGTAAGGTCCTCTGTAATATAGATTGCTATATATAACCGATTCAAGTCATCACAATCTGATATTCCCATGGGGCAGTTCAGTTGTTGGAAAATACACGACAACACTGTCAAATTTTTGCCAGTTGTTGCGAGCAATAGTTTGCCCTCTCAATGACAATGATTGTCAAGCTATGGCATTCGCCAAGCGTACATTCCACAGAGTTTAGTGAACGTTGCATCAATATGGACCTGCCTGATTGCAAATCCACGCTTTTGTACACTTAATATGCTTGAAAAAATACATATTTCCATTTTAAACTCTGCAGTTGGCTTGTTGAATGATACAACAAAACCTAATTGTTAGAAAATTGAGGACGTCATCATCATGCAATCATTGCATTTTTTTTTGTCTCCGAAAATTCTAGAAGCTTCACACCTATAGAAAATTCTAGAGCTCTCAACCTGTGACGCTTTGCCCAATATTGGTCCTAGTATATGAGGACAAAAAAGAAGCTCTTGCTGTCAAACCAGTGCTAGTGAGGTGTACTGTTTTAATCGATGTAAGATTCCTATTGCCTGAAGCTAAAATGCGTCTAGGATTTCCTCGTCTACAGGATTATTATAATGTTTCTTTCACCTGCTCTTTATGATTTTGTGATATCACCCATCATTCTATTGTGTCTGATTGCGCTGTAGCCAGGTCCCTCTTCGTATGTGCACACTGCGGCAGGAATATTGATTATACCATCTGGGACACCAATTGTTTCCCACCTTTTAATTTTGGATGAATAGACAGGCACGACACCATAATGATACCGATCCATATCAAACAGACATTCTTTTTGTATATAATAATAAGTAATTTGCAGTTGAATCATTTCACCATCCATATTGCTGTGTGGCATCATTCGTATCATGTGGGAGGCAAGCCCTGGGAAATTAAAAGTAGGATCTCATAAATAGCGTTCGAAACTAATTGTACATTAAAAGGTCAAACCAATTGATTATATATATATAATATAGATCAAGTTATAACTGCAAACTGAGAAACATCCAAAAATCACCATGGGGAATATAATTCCCCCCAAATCAAGTGTCCCATAGTGATAATGGTAGGATCGTTTTTGAGGACAGATAGTTGCGGCCCTATATCGGGGTGAATTCATAAACTCTTTGATCACACTTATTTTCTGTCACTGCTGATTGCCGGGTGCATTAAATTCTCTCCAACCCATTTTCTAAATCGCAACGCACCCCTCTACATTGTGCATGCTCAGTTGTCCTGTAGTTGGCCTGAACGTCCAGTGGGAGTGCCAAAAATCACTTGACCTGAAAATCCATCCCCTAACCACGACTGGAATTATCGTGTTACAAGATTCAGACTTTCACCTCTGACCCAACTCAAAACATAGGGGTCATGTACTCATCATGGGGAAAACACCCATACCAAGTATGAGTTATCCATCCAGTGGGGTTGAATCTGTGTACAAGCCAAAAAATTGGCCCCAAAAATATTGACTTTTCACAAATTTTTATTTTCGACCCAAAATTCAACTCGACCCTAAACCAAAAACGAAAGGGTTCCGGTACTCCCCATAAGGAAGCTACACACCAAATTTCGACCCGCTCGATCAAGCCTTCTGGACTTATCGTGTTTACCAGGTTTTCAGAATTTGACCTCTGTGACATAACATATATCAGTCTATATCAAGTATAACTGCTGGAGTATGACTGAAACTGCACTGCCTTGCTCGCTTTTCAGAAATTTCCTGTAGTTGCCTGAAGTCAGTGAATGCAAACATCACTCACTTGACTTACAAAATCCCTCCCCCACCCTGACTTGCAGTTGGATAAACATAGAAATGGGCAGCGGTTTGAAATAGCTGGTGTAGCATCGTGAAATGTATCCTTAAATGAGCGAGATTGCCACAAACGTGTGCATAACAGTATATATAGTATATCAATTATAACTGCAAACTGGGTATAACTGAAACTGCAAACTGCTTGCTCAGTTTTCAAAATGTCCCTTAGTGGCCTGTAGTCATAGACAGTGGCAAAACATCACTTTGACGATGAAAATCCCTCCCCCACCTGACTTGGCATTGATAAACAGTAGAAAGGGCAGCGTTGAAAACTGGTGTATCACATCGTGAAATGCTCTAAATGAGCGCGAATTGCTACAGGACGATGTGCATAACGCATATATAGTATATCATGTAACTGCAAAACTGCTGGAGTATAACTGACACTGCAAACTGCTTGCTCAGTTTTCAGAAATTCCTGTAGTAGTTGCCTGGAGGTCAGTAGAAGTGCAAAACATCACTTGACACCAAAATCCATCCCCCAACCTGACTTGCTTTATAAGACAGTGGAAAGAGTACTGTTTGAAATACTGGAAGCATCCCAAATGCTCCTCCTCAAATGAGTAGATTGTTACAACTTTAGGATGTGCATAATATCAAGTATAATGCACACTGGGAGTATAACTAAAACTGCGAATTGCTGCTTTGCTGCATTTTCAGAAATTTCCTGTAGTGCCGCAAGTCAGAGGAAGTGCCAAACATGAATTGACATGAAAATCCATTCCCCAACTGACTTGCAGTTGATAAGACAGTGGAAATTAGTACGTTTTGAAATAGCTGGTGTAGCATCGCGAATGCTCCTTACCGACTAGATTGCTACAAAATTTAGGATGTGCATCTGTAGCCTCAAGGGTGACATTCACTTGGTTCCCCTAGTGAATTTTTGATATTGGGGTTATCAAACACGCATTCCATCTATGCTATTTTGCTATTCAAAGCAATCACCAAATGCGATCTAAAAAATGTGTGTTTTTTACTGACCTTCATCCCGCTGTTCATGCTGCCCGAAAACCTTCCCAAGTTGAACCGCTTCATCTTGCTGTTTTTCGGCTTCTTCTGCATCTGAATATGGTTGTCCTATAGACCTTTCCGTTTTTTTCAAATTTGTGTCATATTCCAGCTGTTGGGAGCTGGCTTAATGTGCATGTGAAAACATGATTGTTCAAGCGTTTCTGCAATAGAAGTTTTGCTTTTTTCTATATATTTTATAAACTCTTTCATTGCACGCTTCCTTTTTCTTTCCTATGCATCCTTTCCCTTTTCCTTGCAGAAATTGTTTACAATCCTCATCCCGCCGCTCGAGCAATGGCCACCCTGATGACAACCTATCCCTGCGGTGCGCCAAGTCCCCCTTCACCAAGAATGGTGTCACTATCGAGTAGCTCCTATTAGAGGCGACGTTTTCTTCGAATTCGAAAATGAATTTGATCAAGGTGATTGCTTGTATGTTTTTTTTTTTCCTGAAGGAACTAACACTCTTTTCCATCCATGCTAGCCTGCTCGTTGATGCATTGCATGTTCTTAGAGCTAGAATTATGTCAGTTTCTTGATTATTTAGGAGTGTGAAAGAAAAAACAAGGTTATTTAAAATGAAATATAGGGACCCTAGGTGGTATGGTGATTTGGTTTGGCACATAGGTGAGGTTTAAAGTAGTAGATGAACTGGTTAGATTTTCAGCATAAAATATGCTAATGAGTCATCTAATTGGCAGGTGTTATGCGAAATTTTGGAGTTTGTCGGATTTTACGAACTTGGTGGGTGTGGTTTACCTTAGGTTCTCGAAATCGAGCTAACCAGTAGGTCCTATTTAGATGTGAGCTTTCTTCACATTGAAAAATAAATAAGTTTGATCAAGGTGATTGCCTGTATTTTTTCATGGAGAAATAACAGTCTAACACTATTCTGCCTTCATACTAGCCTGCTCGTTGATGCTTTGAATGCTGTTAGAGCTAAGATTATGTCAGTTCCTGGTTATTCAGGAGTGTGAGAGGAATAACAAGGGTATGAAAATACTATGGGTGGAAGATCTAAAAATTAGGATTTCAAAGATTATTTCATGTTTGAAATTGGGGAACATTTTGTTGTGACGCATATACTACAAATGAAGAAAATGTACCAATATTGGGGCGCATATTTGCACGTCTTTTGTTGTGATGTCACAAAAACTGCAGCATTGATTATTCAGCAGGGCTTTCAGACAATTCCCCATCTTTATGGGAAAACTTGCATTCAAATAGAGATGCTGTATTGGTTGTGATGTCATTGTAATGTTAGTAATGTAATGGGCATTTATATAATGTGCACTTTTACAGGATGACTATAACCAGTGGCGCTTAACAAAGGCAATAAAGAAAAAAAGGAAACAGGCAACACAGTGAAACGGTCCTATATAAAACAACAAAAATTGGGTCCTACCCAATAAACGCCATGCTAAATCAATCTAAATATTGGAACCTATTTGACCATCCCGGGACTTGAAAATAATGTACCAGACTCGAAGAGCCTGCAGTGGACAATTGTGTGTCTGTAGCTGTAGTTTTTTGTGCGTGTAGTGAACCATATGATTGTCATAGTTCTGTTAATTGGGGCCAAAAAAAAAAAGAAAAAAAAAACGATTGGGAAGTAATGCGCTGTCATCTCTGGCATTCTTTGTGTGCACTTCCCCAAGAAGTTGTTTCTAAAGGTTCATGTTGAACTATTGTTTTTTTTTGATGTGATTCTAATATATTATTCATTTTATCTTAAGCTATGGTATACAAAAACCACATTTATCATCATGGCAATTTTTGGATCCCTACACCCTATGTTGGCTGGCCACATCCACCCTAAACCCTTCCAATCACCCATAATTTAATTTCTGCTTCTAATGCTTGATTCCCTAATTTCCTTGCATTTGCTTTGCTTTTCATTTGCCTAGTCGGGTAAACAGCAGACCTCTCAGTGATCACTGGACGAGGAGTTATAATTCTGAAGCCACTCAGCTGTAAGTCCAGTCCTTGTAGTGGTTAACTCTGTTTCTTGTCATCAACACTCTTTTCATTGCGCTTTCTCATCTTAGCTGTGCCACATCTTCAATCCTTTTAGAGCCTTTGTATCTCATGCCATTTCACTGCCATGTTGTCACCTACAGAATTATCTCCTGAAATTTGCCAAAGTTTTTATGGCCGAACCACGGGGTTGTAGAATGTGGATATATTCGCCAAATATCGGACCCTAGGGAATATTGATTCTTGATCCTAATAATTCTGGAGAATGATTGATTTGTTACAGTTTACTGAACATGGTTTTACTCGTGTGCTACACAACCTGATGGGCTTTTGAAGTTTTTGTTTCATATTGTTCGATGTTTAAAAAATTATTAAAACGGTATAAATGTACCTTCCTGAGCGCTTGAGCTGGAGTTGGCTGCATTGATCCATTTCCGAGTTACATTTCAATGGATATACGCATTGTGTCAAAGGTCATAGGGAACACATGGCAAGTTCGACTTTGAACGTACGTGTCAGAATATCTTTCGAAAAAACCACCCTGCCAAAAATGACATATCCTCCTGCCAAACAAAAATTTACAGATTTCCTACGTACTTATCCAACAATAAGCATCCCAAAACATGGGAATCAATTGGTTGCCGTTTTCATATATGGTGACAGTTTCCGAAATACAACAGTGCTCTATGACATGGAAATGAAACTATTATTTCACAGGGTTCCTGTGGTCATGGAGAACCTCGGAAAAGTCTGAATATTGAGAAAAAAACCCTTCAGACCTAAAAAAGTTACATTGGACCTGTGGTCTGACAGATCTCATGATGGAAACCACCTTCCTACAGCCTTGACATCTCCTTGGCCAATAGTGTCACATTACACTGATAATTACTTATTTCACACAGGGTCCCTGGGGTCGTAGAAACCCTCGAAAGCCTGAAAATGTAGAGACATCCCATCCAGGTTCCGGAGAAGTTGATTAAAACCATGTGTGTGGAGCAACAGATCCAATTGAATGGGACACCTTGCTGCAGCCTTTGATATCTCGTTTGACAATAGTGTCACATACACTGAAATAAAGTACTAATTTCTCATGGTACGCTTTGGTCTGGGAAAAAGCTCCATCATTCCGGGAGAGCTGATTAACCATGTTTGTGTATGTTCATATTTCATTAATGGGAACACTTGCTACATCCCATAGCACCCAATTACAATAAGTGGCCACATGACATTGAATAAAATTACTAGTTCATCGGGTTCCTGATTTCTGTGGTCATGAAAAACAATGAAATTTGAAGAAACCCCATCCACACCTGGAACAGTTAATTTGAACATGTTTGGTTTAATGTTCTATGATGAAAACAACTTTGCTACTCCTTGTCACATCTCAGTGGACAATAGTGTCACATGACCATGAAATTGACGCTTTATAATTTCACAGGGTTCTTGAGAGTCATGGGAAACCTGAAAAAACCATGCATTTTGAGAAAAGGATCCAGTCCTGGAGAAGTATTGAAATCTAGAGACACTGTCCAAAGTCATGTAAATGTCTTGGAAATCTCTTTGTGGTATTGTTCCGCTCCCACTCATAATTATAAATTGTTGTCTCACTTATAAACTAAAAAATTATGTAATTGAATTTTCATAGAGTCAAGACAAAAGTCGTGTTTTTTATTCATTTGTCTTGAAAAATACTACTCTTACTCATTAGTGACCAACAAAAGTTATTTTCACGTGTTAAAATGTTACAGCAACGACTGCAACAATCTAGCTAGTGTACTCTGACAGATTCTGTCGGTTTCCTTGGTATTATAAAATCAACTTACACCAGCTATAACGTATTCTGATTCTGTACCAAAAATAGCAATGAAACCTCTGGCACAAGACAAGTCTGGCTGAACAAACAGGAAGTCGCCAATTTCGTTGGTGGTGTTATCTAAAACAGATGTTGAGTGCTTTCATTTCTTGTGATAGTTTATGCACTCACAACATTAATTATCTATGTACTATCTCGCCCTCTTATTTGGTTCTTCATTAATATCTTAAGGCTCACACAGTTCCCATTTGCATCTCTACTTTGACCTCACAACTGGGGAAGAAAGGTGGGCAACCAGTAGACATTTACTTGGTCGGTGGAACGAGCCACTCCCATAATTCTCATTTTGCTGGAGAGCCAAAATGGAACTTTCAGTTTTCCATTTGTTCAATTGTTCTATCTTGGCATGTATGGGTGTATTTTCAACCAAGATTTTAGGGTGGGAAACCTTAGTATGACTTTGAGGCACAAGTGTGAAAAGCAAGACTAATTGTGAATAGTGCACATCATGATGAGTTCAGTGAACATGTGCAATGGAGTAGGGAAACAATCCATGCTCCTCAACTGGAATGAGGCCATGAACACCACAAGTTGAGGCAATTTCAGTTTTCCATTGTTCTAACTTGACATGTATGGGTGTATTTTCAACCAAGATTTTAGGGTGGGAAACCTTAGTATGACTTTGAAGCACAAGTGTGAAATGCAAGGCAGATTGTGAATGTTGCACATCATGATCATGACTGTGAATCTGAGTAAGAAGAACACAATATGTACAATGGAGGCGGGGAAACAATCCCATGCCCCTCAACTGGAATTAGGCCATGAACACCACAAGTTAAATCAGAGCTGAACAAAAAAAAAATTGAGGCATGAAAATCTACAACTCCCTCACTGGCATGATCCACTGATCCAAAGACGAGAGTTCCAATGACATACTACCATATCCGGCTCATTTTTAGTATGGTCCCTAAGCACAAGTGTAAAAAGCAAGACTAATTGTGAATAGTGCACATCATGATGAGTTCAATGAACATGTGCAAACCGATGCCCCTCAACTGGAATGAGGCCATGAACACCACAAGTTGAATCGGAGGAGAAAAATTGAGGCAATTTCAGTTTTCCATTGTTCTAACTTGACATGTATGGAATGAGGCCATGAACATCAAAAGTTCAATAAGAGGGGAAAAAAATTGAGGTATGAAAATCTGCCACTCCTTCACTAGCATGGGGTCTAATGACATTTCTGTAGTAATAGCCTCACCATATCAGGCTGTTGTACTCATGGAGCTATTATATTAACTGGAGAGAACATCAGAGCGCGTATTGTGTGCCCTGTCCAAATTTCCGTCAGAGAACACAAACTCGAAGTGAGGCGGCACCCTAGTGTGTGTAACATCGTAAAACACAGTCGTTTGTTTACTCTCTATCCGCGAATTTCTTCGACCAGAGAGCCCCGAAAATACTGTCGCTGCTCCATAATAAAGATGGTATATCAAAGTGCAAGATTACGCAACATCTTCAGTGAGTATTACCCTGTTTCAGAAAACGCGGGAAATCAGACGATCTATTACGGAAGCACAGAAACAACATGATTAATTCGGAATACGAATCGATTGCGTCTGGCAGAAATCACCATCTAGGCGTGAATTATGACATCACGGAGTGAACTAGAGCTTAAGAATGTGAAGCTCGAATTAAAGGAGGCTGTCAAATGGAACATATTCCAATCTTCTGACGAAATGCGAACCATGTCGCCCGAATCACATGTCACTATAGCACTACTATAGCTGAGGGCGCTGTCACAGGTTAGCAAGAGGGTTCCACACTGACTTCGGTTTTGTATAGGTGCTTCAGTACAGCATGTCCGGGGCTTGGTTGTACTATATTAGGCTAGGTGTAGGAGCTCACTGGGAGAAAGGTACATATACAGTAGGTTTCCAATGTTCTGTGACAGCGTTGGAGTGTTGATTGGGTATTTCATAAAGACCTAGTTTGCTGCGAAGAAGGGTCCGTAAGGGGAGACTAGGAATGAGGCGAGGATTCAATATGTAGCATGACACCAGTAAAGTCGCATTCACCTGAAAACAAACGTTGAAGGTGTCTGGATACGCTGTGGAACTGCAACTTTGCAGAGAGCCCTAAATTCTGTTCATATACATGAAAAAGCACTCAGTAGGCAAAATGGCTATATGTTGTTTTTGTACCAATGCAGCATCCATGCTTCGTC
Source organism: Sclerodactyla briareus (assembly GCA_026419785.1). NCBI lineage: Eukaryota > Metazoa > Echinodermata > Holothuroidea > Dendrochirotida > Sclerodactylidae > Sclerodactyla > Sclerodactyla briareus. Next base: position 100,441 of record JAODTK010005796.1, on the reverse strand, counting down.
ATTCTGAAGGGATTTCATCATGGAATTCTTTAAAGTTCAATGGTCATGTAAACTAACTCCTGCTGGTTTTGGTACCTTATATCTAGTATATTTAGGAAACCCAAACCTCAGGAAGAATTTCAGCCAATCTGAGTATGAAAAGGAGAAAATTATGCTATTGTGCAATGCGCCCCGTGACGTCACCAGAGTAACCGCGGATCTTGTGTAATACAGAGTCCAGTCCAAAACATGTATTTTCCCCAACCTAGTGACAAAAGAACTAACAATGGGCTCTGATTAAAAACTTACAAATTTGACCTTCACAAGATATGGAAGGTTAAATTCAATAATCCCTTTGCCTGAATATTAACCTAATATTGTTCTGCCTTGTAGAGGGTGCAAAATATCAGCATTTACGTGTAAAGTCAATAGGCGGCCTTTGCATCGTTACTCTGATAACGTCATTAGTTACTTACAGTGAAAATCAGTAAAATATTATTGGGGGGTTTGACATGTCCTATTTTCATCTGTGCTAGTTTAAAGGTGATCGTTGCATAACCATTGTACTTTATTGTCTATATACATGATTTGATTTACTAGATAATAATGCCCTTTCTACATCATTAAACAGTTTATTCTGTTCTAAAAAAAATCTCTTTCTTTGCGAAACTGTGATTTTAACATCAGAGCTGCGTCATGCATCTGCGCATATGGGATCATAGCCTTGGTACACTGATTGGTATTGCTTCTGAGACCGATTAACTTGCCTTAACGTCTTATAAAGGAGTCTGTCAGACTCAGTGCACTATGTCACAATATGTTGCACCTCCGCTCCGCTGTTTGCTATCAACGGCATATATTTGTGTAGGCAACTATTTTTTCATTTGATCCAGGGGAAACTATCTCTACTAGTTCACACTACTAACAGCACTTTTTTTCATTTTTTATCACATTAGAGTTTCTATATGTCATGCACCTTTTGTTGTAATGTTCTTTTCTTTTTCCTTTGTTAAAGAGGCATTGTCTTTTGGTAGCAACATGGGAGGGGGGAATGATGTGCAATTTTGCATGATCATCTGATAGAGAAAATTGTCCAGATGATATCTGATATCAATCTGGCATTTTGTCATGATATTATTTCAATGTGAAATGTTAGTCCCCCCCTACCCCGAGACAATTTTTGTCTCAACGTCATGTGACATCACTAGTCCCAATATTGCTGGCTGGTCTTTCGAGATGATAATGTCTGTTTCATTCTCCATTTGTGTTTTGTTTATTGATTGTTTTGTTATTGCTAGCATTGTGATTGTTCTCATTGTGTATGGCGTTCATATTGATAGTTCATATGAAAAATGTTTAAACAATACTTTTTTATTTGAGTAAAATTGCCAAAGCTGTTAATATGGAACTTGAAAATGCAGAAAAAATGAATACAAAAGCCAAATCAAAACCAAATAGTCAGGTTTTGGTTCTGAGTGATATTTATGGTGAAAACACATTTCTCTCCACCTTGCTATAGCAAATACACACCATAAAAATATTTTATTTGTATCTATATGAGTTCATGGGTACTACAATAAGGCCGTGGTTCCATTCATGGGTTGTGTTGGGTCATACCGAAGACTTCAAAATTGAACAAGGGAACTATTGTTTTTTTGTTTTTTTCAAAGTGCTTCGCCAAACAATGGAACCTATATTGTCATTGTGAGTAGTGCTCTTCTAAACGAAGGAAATCTATTGTCATTGTGAATGTTGCTTTGAAGTTGCACGTGGTGAGAAAATAATCCAGTGCCTTGAAGGACAACTCTAGAATTGGATACAACAACTAGACATTATATTGTGAGGAATGGCGAATTATACTACGGGGTCTGAACCCCGTTTCAATATAATGTGGCGTTATCAGTATTTGGTCCATTATGCAGAGAAATTAGGAGAGTCAAAGTTGAACAACACAGACAATATCTTAGAGAATTTATTTCATTGTTCCTTGTGTTGAAAAACTTACACGGAAGTTCCACTGTCTTCTCTTACAAATTAACCCATCAGCACTTGCCAACCCACTGTAGGGATCCTCTCTCAGAGACTGATTATTTTTAAGTGGAATTATTGTGTAAATTTTAATGAGGATGAGGAATATTTGCCGGGTTGGTCAAAGTATGACATTATTGCATAATAGGATTGCTTTTCAATCTCGCATGATACACATGTACAAACTTCAAAGGAGGCCTCTAACTCCCTATCTGAAAGTTGTATGAACGTCAAGTTTGAACTGACACATTAGGTTTTTCCTAAGCCATTATATTATCCTCTCTATATTTGATCCTGCAGTTGTCCGGCGAAACTGTAATCAGTTGTGGGCACTGCTGGTCAATCAGTGTTGAAAATTTTATCTAAACCATATATACTCTGTTTTCGTTTTTGTATGTTTTTTTTTTTTCACTTGTAATGCTTAACTTTGTGTGGTTGGTTGTGCAGATTCTGAGGGAGCTCATCTGATGGCTCACGCAAGAGGGTGGAGGATTTTGATGCATCCTCCAAGATGGTGGTTCGGGTGAGATACTCATCTATATTTGTTAACTGCATATATTCTGAAATTCCTAAACTTCAATGAATATACACATACTGCAGAGTTAACCTGTAAACCTTGAAAGTGGAAGTGTGCCCCTCCAATAAAAAAAATCCTGGATATATCCAATGTTTGTTACCACCCCTCCTCACCCTCTTCCCAATGCAATGATGCATCATCTTCTAGTTTGCAATATTATTACACCCTTTCTCACTGCTGCAGTCCTGACTGTCTTTGGTCTTTTTAAACATTTTCCTGAAAATTATCCACATTTTGTTATTATTAATTCCTGTTACACCCTGCATAACTGCATACTCCCATGACCACCCTAACCCTCTGCCTACCCCTGGGCATGGGTTGGAATGCATACTGCAACGCCATAAACAGTTTCTGAATTTCTGTGTCTACCTGACGAGATCATCTAGAAAGTAGGTATTAATTGTGGAAAAATGGATATCCTCTTTGCTTGTTTTCAACACAATCCACCCTGATATAGTTGTCTGAATAGTTGGCTATTGTGGTTGCATAGTGTGATGCCAATGTGGGATTCCATTTAGTTCAATTCTAGGTGCTTTGCCACAATGTAGAATCAATTCAACAATATGTATGCAAAATGCTACTTTGCCTACACAGCTAACCTGTTGAGTTTCAACTAAAACGACTTGCTACTTTACTCACAGTACAAGATCAGGTCCTTATAGTGGAATATATCTAACACACATTTTTGCATTGCCTATACAGTTCAATTCCTTAACAATTCCCCACCCTGAAAAATAACCCAGCTGCTAAGGTCTGAACCTAACAATGAAAGGATGCTCTTCAGAGTATTCTGAAAATATTTTGTTATTATAGATTCTGTTCCCATTGCTACCTCCCCTGGCACCCATTCTCCCTGCATGTTCCTCACCCTCCCCCCAGGTGACTATCACGGCCCGAGATTCAAGAGTCGTGATCCACGCCCCGTATCCTCGCGCAGCAAGCTCTCCCGGCACAGCACCCTCACCGAGCAGGATTTGTTTGATGATGATGACGATGAAGACATCTTCCCCATTCCAAGGAGGAATGGTCAGAAGCTAGGTGAACATATTGTTGCATTTCAGATGAGTCGTTGTGAAAATTGACCCCAGCTCTGAATCGCTGTATCTACAATGACACTTGTGACCAGAATGGCAATTATGAATTAGGATCATATTTAATCTTAGGATTGGCAGGACGGGGGGGAAAGAACCCTGACATTGTAATATCGAAACTGAAGCCCAAAACTTATGCTCTGAAGACGCTGCTCAAACCAACAACATGCTTCTTTGGGAATCAATACCCAACTGTTCGAACCAGTCACATTTGAGGAAAGTTTGGCACCAGCTCTTTGTCAGCTTTCCATTGCTAAGGCAGATATTTATCACTGAAGATCATTCTTGTACTAGGATGTCCTTGCAGTACAGTGTATGTGCCATCATAGCATTGGGTTTCACTTCATTTTATTAGTTGGGTCCTAGCTCTTGGGTAAATGTTGCTTGGTACCCTAACCTGCGAAGAGTTTTCGTTTCCAAGAGGTGCCCAGCTGGTTTTCATTACCTTTCTGTGAGGCTTTCCCATTCTTATATCCACTTGCATTATGCTGGAGCAGTGATACAATGTCTCAGAGGAATTCTTCTTTTCTTTTTGATATCAAGAATCTCAATTTTTTTTTGTTTCTGCTTGCATTACTGGGCTCCCATTTATTCAGTTTTGTACATGCAGCTTCACTCATGGCTTGCTCGGTTTATGATTGTTATTGGGGATGTTCGTGACTATTGTCAACATAAGGTTTGGGCAGAAATTTATGTTGTGGTTGTTGAAGCCCCCACTCTGTTATGGACCCTCTGTGGTTGGATAGATTGCAAAAAAAAATGACAGTAAAAGTAAAGTTCACCTAGAAGTGGCTTTGCAATCATGTGTAGATGGGGGGGGGGGGGGGGGGGGTAGATAGTACCAAACAAAAGAGCATCCATTTCTGAACAAATCAAGTTTCATCTGAATTATTGATGGACCAAGTCTGCTCTGCCAAAATTGTTACAGAAAGTTAAGACTCCCAGAAGTGGCTTGTATCCAAAAAAATACGCTGCTTCATCTGATGGGAGCACCCATTGTGAATTGTACCTGTCGTTGAAAGAGTCAATTGTGACCATACACTTGTATAGACTACTAGGAAATCCAGACCTGATGTTTTATGCTCACAAAGGGTTCTGGGACTTCCAAATAGGCGTGGCTTCTATTGTCCATTATGGATTTGAATAAGGCTGCAATAGCCAATGAGGGGAATTCTATTGATTGGCAGTATTTCATAATGGACATACTGCAGTCTTATTAATATGCAGTGTTACTGTTACAGTGTTATTAATATTGGCCTGAGTTACACTTACAAGGCCTTCACTTTGTAAATTATCAGAGTAGATGTGTATGTATGATCATCTAGCTATAACTGATTCACATGTTGGTTAGGTTATAGCATCAGGCCAAGAGAATTCTGACACTGGCGAAGTGTTTTCTTGAAACCTTCATGATGGATTCCTATCCAAATGTGATGATTGGGTTTTGGCCCAACCAATCATAGTCATATTGTTCGGAACGTGAAAGGAGGCATATCTCTGTCCGGAACTGGAATGTAGAGAGTGAGATCGAATTAATGAACATTTAAGGCTGTCATAGATCAATATTTAAAGTAATGCAGATACTGACCATAGGCTCTTAACTCAATTACACTAGCTATTACACTGACATCCTATATTTACTTGAATGCCACAAAGGTTATCTTGCGCAATCAATTACTTCTTTCCTGGAAAAAAGGCCAATCCTCACGCCTACCTGGAAATCACTTCACTGATATGTCCCACTGCTAATCAGTGAACTCAAGCCAAATATTGACTGAATTGAAAAGAATTCTCATATTTCATTTCCAAGTTTGAGGCATCAAATTCTTTCGAACTCAGGGGTGTTCGTTGTTACTACTCGAGTCTGCAGCCGCGCTGCTAATTTTGTGTAGTTCAGTTTAGCTCATCATCCTTGAGAAAAAATCAACCTTCTGGTATTTGTTGCTGTTAGGTTGCATGAAGATTTCGTGAACCAATTATAATGGAGATTTTAGGGATCTTCCCCAATAAATAGATCAATCATGAAATTATTCCAAGTAAGTTTGTGTGCCATTTGGAATATCCTCTATTCAGTTGCTGGAGTACGCTAAATAACAACTTAGGCAGACCCATCATTGCCAGCTGATTGAAAACCAGGACACTAGATGTTGTGCAGAAATCAACGCATGACAGCCGTTAATATAATGTGACTTGATGAAGGGCAATACTGTTTCTGTGTCATGTGACACAATAAACTATATGAAGGTTTAGTTAATGAAAAGCCTGGTTTACTATTCCACCCCAGTGTTGGTGCTAAGGGGAGGGAAATAGGGGTTTCTCCTGCTAACTGCTGAAATCTTCCCCTAAAAATTATATCAAGAGGGACATTTTCTCCCAAACATTCTCGGTTCTGGGGTTGTTTAGTGTTGCTACTGTATATGAGAGACCCTCTTTCCACTCCTAAAATCCCTCTTGAAATGAATCACAGGGAGAGAATTCCCTCCTTGAATAAAAGGCTTAGCGCCAACACTGTTCCACCCTAATCCTAACCTTAACCCTAACAAAGAATGAAATCAATTCAGGAGCAACCGATCGGAAAGCACCTTGTTGGAGGTGCATAATAAACGCCAGTTTTGCAGAGGCATACTTACACTACATTGTAGCCGTTTCAACATATCAGTTCAGTTAGATTAGAAATGTGTAATATTGTTTTGTGAACAGATTTTGGAATTTTTTTAGTTTTCCCCAAATGAAGTGAGGGACATCGCTAAACCCCAATGCCCATGAGATCTGATCCTCGCTACTCCACATTCTCGCAATTTCTAAAATGGACTGGAGGTAAATTCCCACAGCAGAAATCTATAAATAGTTCCTCACCTGTTTATTCTCGCAATATCATTTTTTAAATTTCATCACTTTATAGTGGTCTATTTGTTACAAGAAACACATTTTTTGGTTAAATGGAAGTTGCCAAATTCTTTTTTGATACAACTTTTTCTGTTCATGCTGTACATTCACTGTAAAATAGGAATGATCATTCTTCCAATATCCCAGAACCACAGGTTCTCAGCGGGTGGTCCCAACATTCCAATCTTCCCAGTGTTTACCGGAGCGAGCCTTTGCGGTTTCTTATTACAAGTTTAGGTCAGGCGATCGGCTGACCTAAACGTCGGGCTTTCATTCACCACTATTCTGTAATGGATCCGATTGAGTGTGTCATGTGTTTGTATGTTATTATTATCCCCTACAGAGCATGTTGTATGCTAGCTACATCATCTGATGAAGAAGGTAGTACACTGCACACTATCAAGTAGCACATTACTTTTGTAGAGTAAATGAGTCCAATATTGGCTCATGGTGAATGGGCACAGTTCTTCTACACTGAACCACACATAGCACTCTCCAATAGGCTCGCACTGTTTGAGATCCTATCTTCACCATAGTGCATCACAATATGAAGAGCTCAGATGCAAAAGGCTTACTTGCATTTAAAACGAAGAAAAAAACAAAAACAAAAACTTTTGTAGGACTTGGAACTACAAGTTTTAATGTGGAATTACTGGTTTCAATGTGGGGTTAGTACAATAATATCTATTACCATTAATTCTACATTAGAACTGATAGTTCCAAGTCCTACAACAGTTTTTGTTTTTTGTTTTTCTTTGTTTCAAATGCACATAAGCCTTTTTGCATCTGAGCTCTTCATATATTGTTCTGTTGATCCATGTCTATCCTGTGGGCTGGGTTAGCTTAGATAGCTTTATAAATAGTTTAGAATTTGGATTTCTCCTGGATGACCTTCATGTTATTCCCCATATATATTCAATAAGGATGGGATAATCCCCTAAAATAGGCCTAGAGGTGTTTCCCGGCCTGTCTGTCATTGTGGTAGGCACTTGAACCTAACCTACCTAACCATGGGAGAAGCCGCACTCTTGTTGAATACAAGGTATTCCATGTGATTAAGATGTTCTATTGCACGTTATGAACTAACACACTCACTCACAATTCCACCGATTCACAGCATAGCCCAATACCCTCCAGGTGGAGGTTGGGTATTTACTGTCGCTTGGTCTGCATATTGGAGTGGCTGAAAAGGTTTAGTTTAGCTAAAGGGTCAGGAAGGACAAAATCCTCATAAAAGACTCTGAAGCCACAACCCCCCCCCCAAAATCCCAAAAAAGAGAATAACCCAGATGCCTAAGGAATTTGCCCACAATTCTTGAAAAATGAATCAAGACTTCTTGAAAAGCATTCACACTCTCAGACAGCAACAACATCTTAAGGAAGGCTATTCCACTCATTAATAACTCTATGCGAGAAGAAATATTTACTAATGTCCAATCTACAGCTTTTGCCACGAACGAGGCAATGACCCCCATTGGTGGTAACATTGGAAAACTCAAAAAGAAATAGTGAAAAGAATGGCCCTCTAATCCATGAACAATTTTGAAAACCTTAAATAAGTCACCTCGGATTCGTCTCTGCTCCATCGAAGTAAGACTGAGAGGCCTTAATCTTTCCTTGTAAGGTTAATCTCTAAGACAGTGAATTAAGCTAGTAGCCCTCCGCTGAACATTCTCAATTACTTAAAAATGTTCGGTGCTTGCTGTACAAGGTAACTGAAGGGAAGCATGTGAATAAATTTTGTCTTGAAGAGATAAGGACATATCTAATCTGCTTCCATACAATAGTAGGATAACCCCTTCAAGCCTAGGTCTACAGCTGTATGTCATGTTCATCTCAAAGAGCATCCAAGAGGAAAACTGTGTTTATAATAATAATAATAATAATAATCAATTTTATAAAGCGTAGAAATACACCAAAAGTGCTCTGAAACGCAAAAATGAGTGACTCCTAATAATTATATAACAATTTTGTTGAATAAAATCCAGTGAGAATGGAAAAGTACAAAAAAAGGAATAACATGAATACGAGGAGTAAGATTGAGTTAGGCACAGAAGTCTAAAAAATGTCATAGTACTGTCTAAAAAGGAAGGTTTTCAGCTTTGACTTGAAAGTTATTAGACTGGAAACAGTTCTCATTTCTGGTGGCAACTCATTCCAGAGGCGTGGCTCAGCCACACAAAATGCTCTGTCTCCCATAGCTGTTTGTCTTTTATATGGTACCTTCAGACAATTCTGACCAGCATACCTAGGAGCTCTTGTTGGCTGATAGGTGCGAATGAGATCTTGCAAGTACGGAGGTGCCATGTTGTCAGGCCACCTGAACACTAGAAGTAGGACTTTGATGAACTTGATCCGCTGAGAAACTGGCAGCCAATCAGATCGTGTAGTACGGGGGTGATAGGACTTGATGTTTTCGTCAGTGTAACGATCCTTGTTTAAAGTAATAATGCCACTGTATGACATCAGCATAATATGCCGTCAAATAATTTCTTATCATGAAGCCGTGATTGTAATTTGCGTAGCCTTTTGTCATGGCCTCTTTGCTAATTGGAAAATGTATTTCAGTATAACTTTGTAGACAAATCGTTCTTTCAGCTGTGAGGTCGATTTCTTATTCATATCACAAGTATTTCACAGGTACAAATATTTATTATGTCTAATATTGCATACCTTCACATGACACACCCAACCATCATAATGCGTTAAAAACTGCTTCAACGTCAGACACCCGTCAATGAATGGTCACAATATGACGACAGACCTTTATTGCATGAGGCCAACTAGGTCAGAGACCTCCCACATCAGGTGTGTGCATATGTTTCTGGAATCCGAGGAACAGTAAGTGATGGTACATTGTTGGCTTTTGCAGAATTTACGAAGATATCTTGGTTTATTGCAGGAAGTGGTTGGAGACTGTATATGTGAGGGAAGGGGGGGCATACTGTGTTACTTGAAAATGAGAAATATGAATAGGATTAGTTGGATGAAATTTTGTCTTAGAATATTCCAGCGAACAAATGCATTGTCTGAAATAAATTGCAAAAATGTTGCAAAATAGCTTCTATACGGCATATTTTGATTTTTTTGAGGGCCTAAAAGGAAAAAAATGGCATGTGCAATCAAAACATGCACAGACACATTCCTGGATCTACGATAAGGAGAAAATGAGACTTTGGCTAAATTTGTTGGATGTTATTCACTGCAGTACTTGATCTGTTTTAAACTGAATAACATTGTTAAGTGGGTTTTTTTTGTTTCAGTAAGCATCTCTGCTCTATATGGGAGCATCTGTTGATAAAATTTTCAAAAGTTGTGCTGTACACCAGGATGTGTAAAATCAAACAAAAATAAACAACAGTATAATCACTCGCTCAACTACTTTGGCTGAATCTACTTCAGGTTCATTCCCAGTCTATTTTCAGTTATAACACTGCTTCCTGCTGGTGATAGATGGATATATGAAAATATATGGTGAAAATGATAAGTGACTCTAACTTGAACCCTCTGTATTGTATCCCTGCCTATCTGAGCAACTGAGGGGGATGGTTGTCACAGTAGGTAGAGCAGCCTCCACCGTCCACCTAGTAGATCGGGGCTGGAATCCTGATCGGGTCATAACAAAAACTTGTAACTGTCGCCTTCTTGCTGAGGGCTCAGGACGAGAGACTGGGGCAGGGAAGGAAACTGCTGTTCTGTGTCTGAAAATCACCGCAGGTGGGCTCGGGCCCAGGTGACAGGTACATTATTCCCCCCCCCCCCACAGCTTGGCGTGTTCACAGCATATGCTCCTAGCTTTACTTTTTCTTTCCTCATATTGAGCAGTAACCTACAAAAACAAAATTATTGGTATTTACATTTCACCCCTTCAATTGTTTTATTTATTCCCAAAACCTTTACACTCATTCATCAATCCTTTTGTGATGAAGCTATTATACTTATCCCATGACCTGTGGCTCCTCCCCTGCCCCTTCCACTCTTCATTTTTAACCCTCTTATTCTTCCCTGCCCTACCCTGTTATTCATTTTCAGACTATGAGTTAGATGGCTATGACAATGGCTACGACAATGGTTACTACAATGGCTACTACCCAGAGGACCGCATAATTTATTACAAGCCTGTCATAGCCCGCCCTCATCCCCGATCCCGCTCTCGCCCCCGCTACACCCCTACCAACGCTTCCCTCCTGACCCCACCTCTCCTGACATAACGTGGAGCTGCACAGGATCTGTATATTACGTTTTCAATCCATTGACGGTAAGATTTTGCTAAGGTATTTTGCTTTTTTTTTTTTATCCCTAAATCCCTGCTCCTCATTTTAACATCAAACTTGATGCTTTGCAAAAGTTCTGTCGCTTGTAACAAACTTTTGAACTGCTGGCTATTAACTTTGCTTTTCCTTGGGATTACTAAATTAAGGGAAAAATAAAAAGCTAGCCATCATTTTTGCCGGTGATAGCGGCTCCAGTGCTTACCTGATTACCTGGTAAAACTGACAATCAAAGTGCGTCAAGATAATAAATTTTTAAATTTAGTTTTTAACCTTTGGTTTCGGTCTTCTTTTCACAGAGAACCCATAGCCCTTGCATCCACTCATTATTATAACTAGCTAGTACTGGTTCGGCGTGCCTGTGTGTATGGGTATGTTTTGTTGTCCTGTTGTATAGGACTGGGTCATACATAACCTGTATTTCTTCTCATGATTGAGGTCTTGCCCGACAGGGTCTCAAACCTATACGAGTCCTTCAGGCAGACCTAGCCTACTGCACATGAATAGCCTAGTTCGGAGATAGAAACCCGGGCATTATGTAATTTAGTCCCGGCGGGAAAACTTCGTTCAGCCGGATGACTCTGCCAATAGGCTTGACTGTGGGACTCTCATGCTCGGTTGAATTAAACAGTGAAAAAGTTGCGATTACTTTGGTTAAAAACTGCTGAATAAGACTAAATAATCACGGCAAAAAATTGTGGTAATAAATACCATGCACCCAACTATTTTTTTCATCTAACAGGGAAACATTTCAGGCCGCCCCAAAATAAACCAGAAATTATTTTAAAATACCCACAGAAAAACGACGATCAAAAAGCCGATCAATCACGACGACCATGCGTGCCAATCAGCGTGCGAGTAGTATGCCATGCACTACAACAGTTAAGAGGAATATTTCCATATACTGCGGGAAGCCCAGAAGTACAGGACATTACCACGCGTGCACTGCAAGATGAAAAAAAGCATGTGCAAATTCTTGGAATTCCCCGAAAAAATTGCACACATTAATTCACAGGAACTAATATACAACCTGTTCTCGCCATGTGAAGTTAAATTTGAGAATTCCTTTTTGACAAACGAGGGAGTAACAAAATAAAGTTTGTCACAGATCACTGCCTACTCCATTGGAAAAAATGTGGCAGTTAACCCTCGCAGCAAGGAAATTATCCCGAAAACCAGTGAGAGAAGACAATGGACGCATGCACAGGAGCTATCCTCGAAAACTAGCTTATTGTCAGCTGCCGATTTCACCGGTAACACAGAATAAGACAATTGCTTCTGTGAAGTGGACCCCAAAAGAGACGGAGGATGTAGTAGGCCTGTTCATGGATGCAAGGTTGCAACCGGTCACAGCTATCAAAAATAGGCCGTCCATGGACTCAACGTAGTATTCGCGTTATTTTACGCCTTCCATAAACAGAAGGCACAAAATAGGTATTCACTCAGAAATTGAATGAGATTATTCTTTGATAGTGTGCAACAATTAAGCTGGGGTTTATTCGTTTCACATGGACTTTTGATCATAGGGCGATTCTGTTGTTCCCCTGTGATGTCACAAGGCCTATTTTGCAATAGCTTATTGTACATGTTATATGGAACATTGCAGTGAGCAAAATGGGGGGAGTATAGCTTTGAACTATACAGAGGAGGGACATATGGGATCACCCGAATATCAATGCTGACTTTGCTGTGAAAATTGTTCCATTGCGTAAAATAAGGATGATCCGTCGGAATAAGATGTTTTCTAATAATAATGATAATCATTCGAGTCCTCATGAAGTGCTTTCCAATGTTGTCAGACATTTCAAAGTATTCACAGATATTACCTGAGCATTGGAAACCATTATGCTGATAATGCCGGAGAGAAAAAGTGCTGCCGTTATCAGGCCACAATTGCGACTGGGGCGGGGGGCATTGGAGATAAAGTGCCTTGCCCAAGGACCAACTGGTGAAGCTGATCGGCTGCTGGGCTTCGAAATCAACAAATCTTCTTGATCTGCAGTCTGGGCTTAATCCAGTCTTCTTAAGGTTTCAAGGTCTCTTAGGTAGAAACCTCACAAAAGGGAATTGGCTGCTTGAGCGAAGGTCAGTTACTCTCATTGTCCTTTCCTTCAGTAGCTGATGTGATTGATGATGACGTAGTTAGTACCCGCAGCCATCGAATCAGGCACCTCGGCCTACCAGAGCTGCCGTACCACCCTCCAGGAGCTTCAACGCACGGCCACAAGACCACAGAGGCTCACCAGTCACGATCCCCTCCAAAGTACCGCGAATGCCTCACCGTCACCACCGCTTTGGCGAAGGGTGATCGTTCCATCGCGGCAGCTACGAGCATGACGGGATTACGAGGACGTCCACCCGTCGCAGCACTTTAGCGACGTGAACTTTGCGAAGAAAATACGACACCGGGCGATACTCGCCCGCCATTACTTGTAGGCTCCCCTCAGAATTCTACCTCCACCAGGAGCTGTATGCGAAGATCCAACCAACTCGGCTGCGGCTAATGATGACGTTTAGGGAGTTCCCCAGTAACAGGCCTGGTCCGCGGCATTCACACATTTCCTCCCCACTGTCACAGGGCGCCCTCTATCATCAATGTCAACTCCCAAAGGTGAGGGATAGTTTTGGTTACTGCCACGACTAGCACAGTCTGAGGATTTAGATTGACCAGGTCACAAACAATAGGTTTGATGAAAATGATTGGGTTGGGCACCATGATGGTACCCATATGGCGGGCAGGTGGTATGAATATCATTTATCAATGTAACATTCATCTGTTTTCACAATTTTAAAATTAAATTACTTTCTGTTTACTGCTTGTCGGTCATTAAACTTTTACACTGATGGTAACGTCATAGGAATTGCAGTCATTGAGGTCAAAGGTCTATTATGTGTAATCTTACTGGACAACCCATATCTGTGCAGAACAGGTGGATTATCATGGAAGTCTTCACTGTTGTCATTGATGAATTGGTACTATGGATTTCCGGAATTGAGTCGAGGCCATCTGAAACCTTTCACCGATCTAGCAGTATCATTGAAATTTATCCACATTCCAGCACAAGTGTTGAAAATTGACACTCATGCACTATAGATCTTTTCATGCCATTCATTTGGAAAGATACAGAAGCTCTGACAAGTGAGGGTTACTCCCATGTCTTCTTCTAACCTTAAAATAGTGCGGCCTGCTTTGTTTTTTTGGATGGTAGTATAAGCAGCCTCATAAGTGGCAACTGAAAAGGGGGGCCTCGACTGTGTAACATTTGAAAAACTACAAACACAACACAGAGTATGTGAGACAAAAAGAGGACCCAACTTCCAATCAGTCTTTAGGTCATGTGTTCCAATTTTACATTTACCCACATTTTATTTACCACAGCCACGTCAGTGGAGACTCGCTCTACGCTCAAAGTGAAACAGCAGCAACGGACTCCTTCCCCTCCTCCTGTACCTATATCCCCCCCTCCCACCCCCTCCCTCATGTTCCACCCCCTCCTCCCTCAGACCACACCCCCACCTCCCCTCAGGACCACCCCCTCCCCCACCACCCCCACCCCCTCCCCTCCCCACCCCCACCAGGAGGGCTCCATAACAACGGCTTCACCCTTCGGGCAAGAGACGTCAACGGCTACTGGGTAAGATACATAGCCAGGAGAATACCATCTGGAATGGCGGTAAGTTCATTCTAGATTTGAGTTTGACTTGAATTCTATGGGTTCGGAAGCCAGTTAGACTCCTGAAGGAACCTGTCCGTATTGATCAAAGATGGCACCAGCGATGACTCACCTTCTCTTGCTCGCCAGTGCTCGCATAATAAGGGGCCGGGGTGTAACCAATCCAAACCTGCTCCTGGGACTGCCCATTTTATATCTCCCATCCTAGCGGACGATCAGTGAACTCCAGGACCTGACCTCTTTCTCAGAACTGGCGAAAGCGAAATTGAAGTTCAACATGACTGCCCACAGCCGACTGACAAGACTTGTTGCAAATCATCCACACAAACTAATTACCCCAGAAAGTCCACCACTGCATTACAGCGGGACCATGATTGAAGACCAAGACCCTGCTCATGGCAACTGTCAGTACAAGCTACCTAGGAAAAAATATCCGGTGACTGTTGGATTTTCGGAACCCGGAATACTTGCTTGCAATGCGTCACTGTTATCACCACCCTATCCATTACTCTGGTTACTGTGAATGAAGCCTGATAAATTGGGATTCTCTGCTGTCCAATCACTCTGTCAGAATGCACCAGAAACTACTTGAGGATATATTGATTGTTGATTCTGGGTAGATTTTAAAACCAAGAATACCTCCAATTCAGCTTTGAATAGTTTTTCTGGAATCATTAATCTCCTTGCTAGTTCAATTGACACCAAAAATGAGAATTTATTGATAATTTGCCTAAATGATACAAAGCATAGCCAGTGTGATGCATGTGTTTGTTAGCGTTGGCAAATATTGAAAAGTCATAACTGAGAATTAAAATTGCGATTTCTTCCACTTTTGCCAACGTAGTTACAAAGGCTTAAAAAGTTGTCGGTCGTAAGTAGTGAACTTTTCAAGGAAATTGAAAAAGAAGAAGGTTTGTTATCGCAGTCACGTGATGGTAAGCATCTAGGGTAACTGAAGGGCGTTCATTTTCAACTCTGTTGACTGTTTTGATCGATCATTTGGGGGGATAACAATTCACTAATGCTTATGAAAGTAAATAGGATATGGTCCGATTCGAGAGAACATTCTAATTATTTTATAACTGGTAGGATTGTGCTGATTTTGAGGATCAGCTCTCAAATTGTCGCAATACTGGAGCCCAGAAAAAGATCGCCTCTCTTTTCCTTTTTAGTGCTGACACAGTCTCATGATTCTTGCTCATAGTCTGTGCCATACTCCAGATTGACAGCGAGCAAAGCTGTGGAGCAGAACAAAGTCCTACAGGGGTTTGTTTAGCAAACCACTGATCGGTTCTCATGTCATCCTGCACATTTGAGTGAATCGAGGCTATCGAGCTGATGTGAGGCGAGCAACCTCAACACCTGTTTCAACAGATTAGCGTAGGATGGGTTTGGCATACACATTAGGTATTTCACAATCAATTTCCAAGCAGACACCTCAAAACATTACAAAATATAATAATAATAATATAATAATGTAGTTCTAGATAGCGCACATCAGCAACAGCTCATCAAGGCGCTTCACAACATTACCCCCCCGCTCATTGGAACCAGTACGCACTCCGACAATCCCGGAGAGTATGTGGCTGCTAATACAGCGCCGATTGTACTCCTCACAGGTTCCCCTTTATACACCTGGGTGGAGAGAAGCTGTTTGAGATTAAACCTTTCTCAAGGGTAAACTGCGCTGACTCGAACCCACACCTCTGGATTACGAGCTCGAGGTTTGACCGCTAGGCCACTCACGCTCTCAAAGTAAAAAAATATGATGAAAATAATCCTGTGTTTAGGTTACACAGTTTTCCCTTTCAGAACTTTTGTTTGCTGGATGATTTCCTCATTCTGTTATTCTTAAATAACTGATTTCTATTGTTTTGTTACCCCATCTCTGTATTCCCAAATCATGGTCACTGTGGCATGTCATTTGTAATGGCAATGAAGAATTTACAATGTTTTTGTTTTATAGTTCCTCTAGACCTGCCAACCTGCGAATGCATAAACCTGGAGATTCAATATAAAAATAAAATAGTACCTCAACCTGGATATTCACAAATTGTTCTGTAAAACATCCAAGCAGATTCTATTGGGCCCCTGCTACAAACTCTAACAAAGTCTCAAAGGAATAGGGATCATGGTACAATTACTATGTTCAGTTTTATGACTATGAACACAGCTTGATGAATTACTGATAAACATGTACAAAACATGGTACACTGAAGCTTAAAATGACATTCCACAGCAGCGATATCTGGAGGATCGAGTATCCCATTGTTCATTCACACTGTACCTGCAGACCGCAGCGCAGAGATGTGGACACTTTGCAAGTCCCTATAGCGATGTGCGACTTCAACGACCGTGTATACTACTCGCGCCTAATTCTGGGTGGTGATCATAGACGTTTTTCATTGAAGTTAGCTATGTCAATGAGCGATCCATGACATCCCTATCTTTGCGATCGGCATCAGCTTCTTGGGCACAGAAGCATGATAATAATGATGATAACTATCTGATAATTATCTGAGTAAACCGTTTTCACACTAAACCTTACAGCTCACTTTCTTGCCATGAACTTCTTGTGATTTGACCATGCACCCCTCGTAAACCGGACAATCATGGTTTATCCCATGAGGGTTGGCTGGTCTGGTGCCCCTACGGCTGGCTGTGTCAAAACATAAGTATAGGGTTAGTATACGGCTGCATATCCTGGTTACATTTGTCACATGTTTATACTAGGTTAACTGGTGCTGTGAGCCATCAGGTAGGATCGGAAGACTGATCGAGTTTCTTCAACTTTTTGTTTCATTTCCAGATTGGGATGATGAAGATATCTCGCTGAGGTCATCAAAACCTGGAGCTGGAGAATAAGTTCAGCACTGCAGCCAAACCAAAGGTAAAGAAGCTTTCATTTGGGAGAAGATTATATCCATGACTATCACTAATTCTGTGTCCAAGGCACATGACTCATTTTTCTGGATCATCCCTCAGCCGCTTAAGCCGACGATATGAGGGAGCTGTTCCTGAAAATAGAGGGGGCCATTGCTCTTTGGTATATAGTACTGGTTGGTATATTACACAAAATTTCTGCAGGGTTTCCATTCGAAGCAAAAATCATGTTGATGTAGATTATCATCAATCAGTATAGCACATGCATTGTTGATAGGGATGGGAAGCAATCCTGAACGAATTTTCGCTGCAAGAATCAGTCATTTGGTGAAACTCTGCATGATCCATTGCAGTACCGGAAGTCTAAAATGAAAGAAAGCCTGTGTTTAGCTTTGCCACAAGCCTATTTCAGCTTGTTCGGTACTGCCGTACAATTGAAACAAAATCTGAATCCTCCAGATTGGAAATTGAAAAGAGAACATCCATTCATGTATGTCAAAACTGGGTGATTCAGATGTCAGATTAGATAGAGGGATTTTCTGCAGACATGAGCATTTCCTGTGCCTGTTGTGAATTTTAGTAGAAGGGAAAATGTTGAGTGACACACTCAACATTTGCAGTCGCACTGCCACTGGTCTCGCCCATAATTCAGATCGTTAGCGTGCCAAACCAGTCCTACGGGTGTTCTTTTTTTATTGAGCTGTGTTCCCATGCACACAGGTGGGCGGGCGGGTGGAATCGCTTCTATAACTTTCTATAGACCCATTTCCATGCCCGGGGGACACCCAGGCGTGCGGAGTTTTTTCAATGGTCATGTGAGCGATTTACTGCCCGCCCCGCGTACCCGTGTGGTATTTCGTCATCGATTTCCGAATTCCCTGCGATCTTACCTGCAACCTCAGTAGCAACGAAAGAATGCATGGGTAGAGCTACCCAA
This sequence comes from Sclerodactyla briareus, assembly GCA_026419785.1. Taxonomy (NCBI): domain Eukaryota; kingdom Metazoa; phylum Echinodermata; class Holothuroidea; order Dendrochirotida; family Sclerodactylidae; genus Sclerodactyla; species Sclerodactyla briareus. Next base: position 82,115 of record JAODTK010005796.1, on the reverse strand, counting down.
CTCTAATTGTTCAACTCATGTTTTAAACAATACTCGTAACTGTTCCAATGCTCGTATTGATATCTTGGAAAAAAAATCTCTATTTTTAACAGCCAGCCACCATTGACACGATATTTCCATGTTTAAACCATTGACGTTTCAATTATATGCTAGTTGACTCTCCCAAACCTTCAAATTTAAGTTTTAAAATTTGTTCAGGCGCATCGACACATTTCGAACAATAGTTCTTAGAAACTAAACACCGTGTTTAGGCTTCTATGCATCTGGTGTTCACAGATGGGAAGAGATGCATGCTGTGTTTAAACATGGCACCTGCCCGCCCGCGTGCATGGAAACAGGTTACCCGTCAGTGTCCGCGTGCTGCCTGCCTGCCCGCCCTCGTGCATGGAAACACAGATTCCTGCGTTCAATTATTACGTCATCCTGTACGTATGAGTGACTGGAGCTGATTCGAGGAGAACAACGACAGATGCCTGATCCCCCGGCTACCATCTTGTGCATCATATTTAGTCCTTGCCATATCAGGTTGGCTGTTTATTCCGCCCCTGATTTTCAGTACTTTGTGGTCACTGGATATGTAGGCGTCCTACGTAACTGAAGAAATCAAAGGAATTAAATATGGTACAAGTTCTCTCTGTGCTCCCTATTATAATTCATAATGACCAAATTCTTTGATTTTTTGTCTAGCGGTTTGTTGAACTGATTAACTCAGTACAATAAGTGATGTGAAGCAGACTTGTATCCATCCCTACAGTGCAGTTCTAATGCCTACAGCATTTTTGGAAAAATAAAGAAAAAAGGTTACTTATTCGCTCATGTGGCAAATATTATCATATTCGACATTTCAAGAAGAAGGAAATAGTATGGATGGGCTGGGGAAGGACACTTGGTTGTAGTCTTCGCTAAACTGAACATTCTTTGCCTAAATGACCTGCCTGTTTTTTTTCCCCATTTTTTTTTTGGTATACAGAAGTTCATCCTAAAATCCAATTTTGCAGCTTCATATTCTATACAACATAAGTGCTCATGTCCGTTTCACTGTACTTAGTGTGTTATCACTCTAAAATTGACACGATTCAAGTCCCATCTAACCTGCACTAATTTTGGACCTCATTTCCTACCCAATCAGAAAAAGTAACATCTCATGGTGAGTAACAGATTGTCCTTACAGCCAACCTTTCCCGGAAAAATTATACCGTCTTTGTATTTTGACTGATTGTGCTGTTGACCTGCTTGTGTCTAAATATGAGCGGGCAGAAATGTGGCCAAAAAAGAGCTCAATTCATATTGAGAATATATTGCTCAATGCAACAACATACATGTCAGCAGATACACTCTAAAAGCACTGTGCAATGGCGCGAAAATTCAACCTATTCCACTGCTATAACTGCCTTTTTAAACTTTCATATAACACCCTAACATCATTGCCATAAAATATGCCAAAAATTAGCATTTGCACTTAGAAAAAAATGAGCAATTGCATTTTTTTCAGGCAAAACAAGTGTGAAGGAAATTTAACCATGATTGCATGTGTGTGGGCTGAACAGGAGCTGCATTATTCATTAGATATCATAATTTTTAAGGAATATTCATAGAAAAACATGCCTCTTCTACTCTAAAAACTGAATCTCATTCATATAACATCCTGACAATAATGAAGTAGAAATTTCGCAAAAAATAGTTGGATTCTGGACCTAATTGGAATGTTTGTGGTCTATAATGCATGAATAACCATTTTGCAGACATTCTCTTTGAAGGCAACAAATTTTTATAATGAAAATTAACACCAAAGATTACATGTGTGTGTGTGTGAGTTCAACTTGATTTGCTCTATCCAGATGAATAATACTGTACGATATTGTCTATAGCAAGCCCATCATTCAATCACTTCTATTTGTTATCCTATGGAGAATATATCAAGCCGAGTGCAAATGAACAGTGAGGTAGTTTTCCATTCAAAGATCTGTTTCATGACTTTGAGCGGCTCTATAACACATGTTCAGTGATATGTCAATAAACATGTGAACCATCATTAGGAAAGAAATGTTATTGTTAATTGAAATTTTTATTGATAAGGCTATGAGATAGGGCTATTTTCAGTAGTGCTACATGTGAACACGACTGACATTGGTGGTATTGGCTGAACACTCCTGAATGTACTCCCAAATTGTATTTATTGCTGGCAGCAGTCAGTGTTGCCAGTCTATTATCTGATCGGAGCTTCATCTGGGTTATTCCCATGCTCATAGCATTCTCACTGTAAGGCAAGGTAGGCTGTTGAATGTATTTGTCTGTCGTGATTTCAGAATAAGTTGCCAGTTTTTTCATTTCATCAGTCTTAGTATGTCAGGTCTTCATGTACTGTAGGTTGTGGTTAGTCCAGGGGTCCCCTCCGTTTCGTTGTTGTCATGGCCTTCATTGTCACAGCGGTTTTTCCCAATTCTGTGCCTGTTCTGTCCATTTTTAGTGGTGGTAGTGGTTTGGATCCTTCGGTTGTGGCTGAGATGTGCAAAATGTTTAGGGCTATGCATTGAGCAGAAGACATCTCTATGTAATGGTTCAAACAGCATGTTTTTTGCCGTATTACTCCAGTTCAAAGGAGCATGCATGCCCTTTCGGAACAAAACTGCACACTCGTGGTTTCGAATTCAGAGTGGGAGTATGAGCTCCGAGCATTGTTTCTCCCTACCTAAATAAGAGAGAATCGAGCAATTGGATGAGCCTAATACCCATGTCTGAAGCATGTTGAGCTGCATTTTTGCAACTTGCAATTTGCATGCAAATAGTTACTCTGCACAGACTGATTCTACAATCCACTGCAGTCGGCATTACATGTACACATATGTCTAAGTCATATTTCAGAGCTCTACTAGGCAGAAAAAAAAAGGTGCCACTGACAACCCTTCAGTTATTATTTCTGCCACCAAGATGTAAGAATTGATCCAAGTATGGCGTTCGGGAGCGCCTTTAGCTCCCTCCTTCTCATCTTTCTTCCTGAAGTTTGAGAGATTTGGTTTAGTGTGCTCTTCTCCGGTATCCTACCAATGTTTGTTGTTTCCTCAAAGAAGACGTTTAGCGTAACTTTTATTCTCAGGATGAGTCTTGTATGCCTTGTTTTGGTCGTTCTCATGGGCTAGTCTCTAGCCCATGTTTAGTTAGCACGTACAGGCCCAGCCAGCTCTGAGCAGAACTAAGTTGGAGCAGATGCTTGCCATCCTGGTGGCAGAAATATAAATGAGCGGCTGGTCAAGTGGGGTTGCCAGTGGCACCTTTTGTTTTCTGCCAGATTAGGAGCTAGGGAAAGGAAATATGACTCATGCATATGGTGTACAGGTAAGTATCCTCCTTGGTGAATTCCCCTACCAATGAGTTAGGGGGAATTGTATTTCTCACATTCCTGCCATTATATTAAACCCTTCGTTCTGTGATCTGTGTGCTAAGCATAACATAGCTTTATAATTGCTAAATCTGAGGGAATAAAACTCAGGTCTGCTCCTCCTAATCCTGAATTTGAAGAGAAGTGAACTCTGTGATCGATCTGTGTGAATCAGGACTGTGTTGTCGAAAGGATAATTTCTGGGAATAATGAACTATTATGTAAAAAACATCTGTGAATTTCTATGAATTAGGTGAATTACTATGATAGTGGTCATCGTGGATCATGGACTAATTGTATGCATAGTCTTCCCCTAAATGTTATCGCAACTGGGGCACCATTTTCATTGACAATTATGATCCTCACAAAGGTAATTGAGGGAACATAATGAACTAATGAAAGAAGGCTATGTTTAGCCATTGTGGGAGGAAACAAATGTGCATTTACTCCCTCTGATCAAAACATTACATTTTCTTAGAATTCTTAGATGATGGAGTAATGAGTGGCAATGCAGAGCTGGTGAATATGGTGTGTCCTTGATTTGCTCGGGACGGGGCAGTATCAATTGATGTATTTTGGAGTGCTGAATGTTTTTCCTTACAGATAACAATAATTACCGGTGCTTATATAGCGCTTAATCACAGGCATCTAAGGGCTTCACAGATTAATTTGTGGTGATTGCCATCAGGAGGCGGATAAGCTCAGTCAGCAGAGCTCTGGACTTGTGATCTGAAGATCGTGAGTTTGAATCCCACGAAGCCTGCGGGCTTTTCCGTAGTGCCCTTAGACCATGGCATGTCTCCTCAACTGTGTCACGTTACCCGTGTAAAAATGGTGACCTGTGAGTTGACTTGTGATTATTAGGCGTGTGTCTTAGGTTGCTGCACCTATTGGAATCAACCCGGGGGACACGATGGAGTGGCGTACTGAAATGGTGTGTCGCGAGTGAACAAAAAAGAGGTTAAGCCTACACCCAACCTGCTGCACCAAAAAATTGAACCAAGATATACTCATCTCAGGTTTTTTTCAACATCTTAAAACAGAGGCCTTTGCCGATGTTGGATGGTGAGTCAATTCTGCAGATAGAACATGATGCCTGCATAATTAGGAATGTCTGTTACCTTTAGTATTTAGATCTTCATCATTCAATTTTCAATATTTTTCCTCTTAACCCGCCAATTGATGTTAAGTCATGTTTCCAGGAGTTTAACCTCTTCATGTGACAACTGGTAGAAGTGTCTGTGGACTTCATTGCATGTATGTTTGCGGTGTAAAGTGCTTTGAAGCTAACTTGTAACATGATTATTCCTAGACTGTATGCAGTGGAAGCCGTAGCATTGGCTAATTTCATTCACATGTTGAACCATAATCATTTAGGAGCTTCCATTGAGCTGTTGTGCCTGACAACCTTTGGAGTTTCTCCATAGGCAGCATACATCCACCTCGCTTCATCTGTAGTGCTGTAGTCTTGATATCTGTGTTTGTGGCATGCGTGCTCTTAACACTGTCATTCTGCCAACTGACATTTGCCGATACCTGGTGGGGTTTCTTCAGTATCAAGAGCGCAACTACAGAATGGAGTTGGGAAAGGGGGGGGGGGGGGAGAGAATCAGGATGCCTGGGAAACATTTGGTGTGAAGAGGAACATTAGGTATGGAGGACTTCCCGTGAGTGTGGAGTGGGGGGCACAACCCCCCTGCTTCTCTGCAGTGGCTGCCTCCTTGTTCAGTATTGTGCAGAGGGAGCATGCAAATTCACTCCAGTCTCCATTACCTGTGCACCATGTGCCTACTACTTTCCTAACTCAAACTGGCCGGAAGAAAAGTAAGCAACGCAACTATCAACCAGGATGACTGCGCAATCTTTGCCGGAGAACATGTAACAATGTTGTTTAAACTCTAAAAAAAATATATACTCGCCAGTTATATTTCCACCGCACTCAAAGTAACATCACAACCTTTTTTTTGATGCGACCCTGGCATGAGAATTCTTCAATAATTTTGCATCAATTACCATTATCTTTTTCTGAGCGATTTTAGACAACATTGTTACATGTTTTTCCCTGACTGCTGGCCGTGCATGTCAAGCAGAAATGAAACATGCCCTAATCACACACTTAACGGGTGTTGCTTTCATTAAAACTGCTGAGGAAATTGTAAATACAAAGCTCATGTGAAAAAGTGTTTCAAGAACCCATAACACTGTGGATGGGATCAGATTCATGAACGGGAATTAAATAAGAAAATGCAGAATTGTTCACAAGGTATTGGAGAATAATCTCACTCATTCCTATATAAAAACCTACACCCATCTTCCTGTTATCAAGGTGAAAAGGAGAACCAGAAATCTTTATAACTGTCCAATTAATGTGGATTAAAGAAGTGGCTTATAATACATGTAATTCCAAATCTGGTCCCATCTGACTGTAACTGATATTTTTGCAACCTTCCGAAACTAGATGAATCACAAACATTTCAATTATAATGCTAGTAGAATACCTCTCCCCAAGGTTGGTGATCACTTGATTATACAGTATAAAGAGAGAATATAGCCAACATGTCAACCTTTTCCTCATATTTATGCAAACAAGGTCTGAAGTCAGCAGAATTACAAGAACTATTAGCTAAATGGGACAGGCTGTCACCAAACATAGTCAGAGGATGAGAATGCTGTCAAGAGGGCAGCTCCACTTGGCCGCAGAAGGAATATCTTTCTCAAGCTGCTTATTCCCATTGCTCCAATTAATGGTATCAAGCAAATGTTATTACCAGACAGAAGCTTGAGTTTTCTCAGTAGTAGAAATCTGTGCATTATAAGGTTTGGTATTTCAGCATGGGGACACTACCGGGTTTTATTTCAAAAATAATAAGGTATTGCTTCTTTAGCTAGGGACTCTGTATAACCATGATAGAGCGTACAACATTTGAATAATCATTATATAGAGGTATTCATGTACATATTCCACACAATTGTATATTCCATGTAGTTGATTCATTTAGCAGTAATAGTTCCATTCAGGACTCCATTAGCCAGCTTTTTTCTTCTTTCCAAATGTTTTACCACCAATGGTCAATTCATTTGTGTTACACTTAATTTGTCTATTTGAGCACTCTCTTACAGTGGCAGCTTCAACTCTCATTACAAACAGTTCTTGGTTCCATTATTGTGGTGACAGCAATTGTGGTTTACCTTCTTGCTGCATTGCACTGCATGGCCAAGAAAGTTAAGAGAAAGACACCATGACGCATTTCATTATTCTGTTGGGAATAGACTGGTGCAGAGCCGGTCTATTTTAGCGGTCTGAATAGGCAGCTGTGGACTGGTATCTCCGATGGTATATATGGTCTTGCAGATTGGGGTCTCTCCACTTCCAAAAACCATTGCCTGTTGTTGATTGTTCCCTGTTGGAAATGGGGGGAAAAACCTGAAGCTTTTGCATGTTTTCATGCATGATTAATTATATATCACCTTTCCAAACTTAACCGTCATCCATCAAAAATGTTTCTCAGCATTGAAGCAATTACATAATCTGCATGCACCGAAAGCAGAATGTGTGATAGTTTCAGTCTTCATTGTTGTTCTTCAGGTGGTTGTCAGATACAAGTTCACAAACATTTTTTTTTTGTAAATGCTGAATATCATTGTACCATATTCCTTCTGAATCCTGCCCAGGTTTCTTTGCATCGACACTGATTAATTCTGAATTGTTCGAGTTGATCAACGATTCGCGGGTAGATGATGCTGTGTGATCGATAACCTGCCCGAAGGCCTGTTACAATTCCATGGAATGAATGGACTGATCACTGAATACCAAATAGTAACAGCCAAGATAAAAATGATGCTATCACAGTTTAAACAGCTTCCAGGCCGTGTCTTGCTTTGGGTATCATGCAAGATCAAGGCATCTTTTAGCAGCAGGCAGTTGATAGTTTAGAGCTACTTGTTGTGATCATCACTTAGGTGAAGATGAAAGCTAAAAATGGAAGTTGAGGAACAGCTCAGGTGAACACCCTCATGCCACTTGAGAGGGACATTATTCTAATTATTATGTCTCTTTTTCAGCTACAAAGCCCTAGGAGTGGAAAGACTAAGTTCACCTTCCTCAAACCAAAGTACAGGAAAGCAATAACACAGGTAAATTCAAGTTTTTTTGTTTTTTTTGGGGGGGGGGGGGGAATAAGGGGGGGGGGGTAGATTCACTGTCTCAGTTTGGAAAGGTGCATACCTCTGAGTGCAAGGTTGATCAAGCTGATGCTGATTACCACGGATCAGTGCTGAACAGCGTGGAGCAGGTTAATTCCTATCATTGACAGTTGGAAAGGCCACATGCTAGATACCACGTGGCTTGAAACCTGATGTCTATGAATTAGGTTAATACCTCTGAGTGCTGGTTGGTCAGGCCGAGTGCTGATTACCACAGACCGGTGCAAACCAGTTTTGCTAGAATCCAGGGAGAGGGGGGGTGGTAATGAATGTCTGTGCATAGGTAAAGTCTTTGGCTAAGATGGTCTCGTCCTCTTACAGCTCAGCAAAAATCCTACAACAATAGTGTATAATGTATATCAGCGGACACTCAGAGAGCGAAACCATCCTGGAAAGTTCTCTATTCAGCTTTATTTTATGAAGCGCAGTTGAAGTGCCAGTGGTGTCACGTGCACACCCAGTGCACCCAGTCTGTTTATTTATTGTGAGGTGCTAGAATATGTGTAATCATGCTATGGCCCATTTGAATGGTACTTGTACTTGTTTAAGTAGAGGTATGCAATTCCATGTGGGACCTGCTCAGGAGCAAAACTCCACAAGTCATTTTAATGACACAGATTAGAAACTATAAGGCTGGATTCCATAGATGCGTGACTGGTGGATGTAAAAATCACAAATTTACGAAAACGAACGTTTGTTTCAGAAGCGAAAACACTGTAAGTTCATGCAAACAGACCATAAAAAGCCAGCAGCCCTACATTTTTGTCGTTGCTTGGCTTTTCATGGAAGATATTCCAGAGAATTAATTTGGGGTGATACTCATCCGTATCCGCATTGGTACATGTCTTTTTTTTTGCTCCTATTCAATTTTGGTTTGCTATCATCTATGATTGTTTCTGCCTCTGTGGAACCATATCTATTTTTGCAAACTAAATAGCACCTTTAGACACAAGCCTCAGCTCAGTTCACGTAGATGGCAATTTTTCACATGGACCTTACTTCATCCCATTATGGAATCACAGCCTAAAGCCTATAGGTAGTGCAGTTGAAAATTAAAACAGGAAATTGTGCGGAATGAAGAAGTGGGAGAAACAACAATCATAGCATTTTGTACCAAGACTGATGCATGGGTTGATCATACATTATCAGACTTTGGAATGCCCTCCCAGACTCTCAAACATTGAAGGACTAGTGCAAAGAATTTTCAAAAAATATTAGACACCTGAAGTTCCATTGAGCCTCTATTCCATGTCCTCCTTTCCAGCCACGAAGATTCCCATACTGTAGTAATATTGTAATTGACTAATATAAACAACCAGAATTGAAAGAAAAATCTGAAACGATAGTATTAGGTAAAATTTTTAATTTTGTGGATAGGCCCCTGTGGCGAAATGAATGTATTTATTATCGGCCGGCGGGCGTCTTGAAAATTTGATCACCATTTTCTTTCTCCGAAATAGAAAACATTTGAGTGCTGTAATTTTAGCTGGAGTTTCTTCTTGTAGATTGAATGTATTGAATTGATTGCATTTTTCTTTTCAAATATCAAGGATGCTTATTTTCTTTCTTGAATATTTCAAAGGCTGAATGGAGCTTGAGTTGGTAGCTATTCCTAGAGTTTCCTGTCGAAAAAAAGGAAAAGAATGAGAAAAACAAAAAGAAATTTTTCGGGGGGGGGGGGGAGGGTTAATTACTGCTAAATTTAATCTTGTTCGTCTTGTTGTGTTTGTTGGCTGTCAGTGCTTGCAGGGAGTTTGCTCTCGACAAGCCCACTGGGGATTTTAGCTTCAGTTCCTCTCTGTTTTGCTTTTTCGATTATGATCTATTTTGTTGTAATATACAATTATGTCATATACGTTGCTGAGAGAGATGGAACAAATAAACGAAACGGAGCGAAACATTACGTAATGGACCCATTCCCTCTGCAGCTATCCTCCTGGGTCATCTGAGGTTGCCAGTTGATGAGATCAAGACAGCATTCTGAACATGGATACCCGGCGGTTCTCAGTCCCTCACATCAAACAGCGGCTACCTTTGCTCCTGATGAATTTGAGGTGAGGCTGTGAGCGTTATTCTACAGTATCGTGCAATCAAAAGCACGTTGATAGGGGCAACATGAAAGAAAGTATTTCATGGACAGCTCAGGAGCAATTACATAGTCTCCTGAAATGATTTAATTAATGTTTTGTGTTGTTGGAATATTGGATATTTCTGAGTGGCAAATGGGTGCTTTAAAAAAACAAAAACGAGGCCACTTCAGGCCACTTGACCTTGGAACCTAGTTACAATTTTCAAAACTTTTCAAAACTTCTATCAGTCATACACACAAAAAAGGGAGCATAGCAGTATGGGATGAGCCTAGCATATATTTCTTTCATAGCCTTTTCATGCAGCCATAGACTGGCCAGAGGGGAAAAATCTGCAGGAACATCATTTTACTGTAACTTATTCATGACTCCAGTAGTTAGCATCAGTAAGATATGAATTTATTTTGTGTCGATAGGATTTGCCAAAATAACTTGACATTGATCAAGTTGAGGTTACTCCAGGAATACTCATCCACAAATGACAATGTGAGACAAAGAGGGGAGGTGGTTGCCTCTGATCGGTAATGCGTTGAGCTTATAACCCAGAGGTTGTGGGTTTGGGTCCTAGTGAGCCTTGCGCAAGTGCTTTATCCCTATTTGCTTCTCCCCACCCAGGTGCTAAATGGGTACCTGTAAGGTGGAACCTGTGTCAAAGTGCACTTCGGTGGAGCATATACCTACGTTCGTGTGGGACCAACAGGTTGTTCAATGACCAGGGTAATGTTCGTGAAGCACACTTGATACAACCCTGTGTAAGTTGTGCTATGTAAATTCTTAAATATATATTGTATATTAATTATATAAGAGACAGATAGGATAATGCACAAGTATTCTAAATCATATACGAGCACTGGGAATTTGGGATGAAAAACGTTGTGTGACTTTTTTCTGCCAAGTTCTTGTTACTTAGCAGCCCAATGTTCTCCCATCTATTATAATTTGTTCCCTTTTATTCTCCAGGTGGTAAAGTTGCAGCAGTGTCTCCAACAAGAAATCCAAGCTCTCAGAACCTGACAGATTTGCTCTAGAGGTAAGCACGACCGGGATATTGCTATAAAGTGTTTGTTCAAGGCTCAAAATCCCTTTTAAGCCTGCCTCACAATGCACGGATTATTTATTAGCTGACCACGCGAGGTTTGTGCGACAGCTTACAGTCATACTCACAGTCGATGCATTACTGTAAGGTATGAGGCGATGACCGCAAACACATAGCCACTGCAAGCAGCCAGACTGGCCGCAAGCGTTGCAGCTGATTTTGAACGAGTTCAACAAATTTCGAAGTTCTGTAAGGCTCACATAGTTCGTGGATGGAAAATAAATCAGATGCATGGGCAGAATGGGAGCACGAAATACTGACTGAAAGTACTATCCTTTCTGCTGTCAGTTGTCCAACTGACTGCGATAATCTTCGGAGGACATACGAACAGACCCTCTGAAATGAAAGATATACCTGTGTGTCTTCTGATGTGAATTCACATCAGAAGACACACAGGTAATCTTCATTTCATACATCTGACAGCTTGGAATGGTACACAATCACATGTAAATGTTCACTGGCTGTTTGGTTTATCTACAGTTTAGTCTGATCCTTGGTTATAGCCTGAACCCTGTCCATTAGACTGCTGGGTATGGTACACAGTCACTTGCAAATATTCACTGTCCTTATCTACAGTTGAGTCTGATCCCTGGTTACAAGCTGAGGATTGATGCTTTGCTCTTCAAGGCCACGTTCAGAGAGAGGAAGGAGGAGGTCGAGGAGGAGTTGGCTCTCATCAAAGAGGCGTCCAAACAGCTGAGAGAAGCCAGAACTGGCAAAGGTTCTGGAGGTCAGTGCTGCTCCAATTACCTGTCTGTGAATGCCTATCCATGTTACAGAATTACCAGCTGGGGTGGGGGCACTTGGTAGACACAGACAAATTTACTCATCTGTGTTTTGAGGAAAGGCTGCAACATGCAAACAATAACATAAACATTGGGTAAAATTTCTCAACTCACGTATTCCACAGTGAGGGGCTGATCTGTCAATGGGCCATGGCTTTGCCTCTTTACTAGACCGAAGTGTTACGATGGACATTGCCAAATTAGCACATTTGAGATCTTTGTAGCAAATATTTATCAACTGTTTAGCATTTTCTGTAGCATTGCCCGATACCGAGGGAATTGGATCAACCCAATAATATTCCATACACAGAGGTTCACCTTTAACACCTTCTAGGCCAAAGAGAGATCCCACCAGTGAAGCCTCTAACTCCGGAAGTGGACTTCTCAATTACAATTGCACAGGGGCGTGAATTACATATAATAATGTTCTCTCTATTTCAGCTCGTATTGGCGATGGGTAACTACATGAACCAGGGGAATCAGAGAGTGGAAGGAGCTACTGGATTCAAGATCAGCATCCTCACAGAGGTAACGTTACCAGGGGACCATCCTAACACATTGACTGGCCTATTGTCTACTGACAGCAATCAGCATCAGTTTTTTTTTCCAAGGTATTTTTTTTTAATTGTTTTAGTAGTAGAAGTATGTTGGTCATCAGAAAACTGTGCTGTAGGTTGTCATCTGACATGTTAGCTTCTGTGCTGGTGGAGTCACAGCTACTGCTAACATACTTGGTGAGTACCTGCAGATATCATTAGTAGTAGTGGAAGTAGTGGTTGGTCAGCACATAGCAGTAGGTGGTCGTTTGACATGTCGAGGACTGGCTTTCTCTCCTTGAAGCGCCCAGGATTTGACAAAATTGGTGAATAACTCCACCATTTTACTTCCTCATCTTACCGAAGTGAGGGAAAATTTCAAATGAGAAGAGTGGATCAATGAAGGGTACTTCCGTTGAATTGGGGTGTTTTGTTTAAAATCTCTAGTATGCCGTGTCTACCAGGCTAGTGCCCACTCCACTCCTCCTCACCACTGCCAGCTAGTCAAGCTGGTTTTCGGTGGCAGAATGCCATCAAAGAAAATCCAACTTGGTGTAGTACCAAATTTATTGTTCAAAACCTCCTCTACCCTTCACCTTGTTTTTTTTTCCCCTCGGCAGCTCGATACAACTAAGACTTCTGATAACAAGTCCACCTTCCTACACATGGTGGCTAAGGCTGTCCACCAGAATGTTCCTGATGTACTGGGCTTCGGAAGTGAAATCACAACTGTCTCTCGAGTCGTCAGAGCAGTCTGAAGTCACTCCGAGAGGAATCAGATGAACTCAATGCTAAGCTGCAGGTATATTATTGAGCCTTCACTACTGCATAGGGACTGTACCATGTAGCCTAACGTTGAGGGTCTGGCTAAGCTCAGCATCAGGTCTCCACAATACCGGCACTGGCCGCTATAATGATTCATTGCATTGTCAAGGTGAATCACGTCGCTTGGTTCATTCCACTGCCAAAGCTCTGGAAGCTTTCATATAACAGAAACTAGTGACTGTAAGACTGTTTAGTAACACCTCCCAACCTCAAACTATGTTCATAGGGCTGTAAGAGCTATAGGGAAGCTTCCCAAAACAAAAAATAATGATGTTGGGTAGGCCGCAGCGCCTACTCAAGTATAATACTAGGGTCAGATGGGTGGGCAGCCCCCCTACCCACGTAGTAGGGTTAGGTCACAAAGCAGTGTCGATCCAACTTCTGTTCTCTTTTTTGGATCCTTGTGATAGCGGAGGAATCCTATGTAGTCAGGTTGGCATGTGTGTGTGGTCGTGTGTGTCAGCCTGTGGCACTGCTTGGGGACACTGTAACTCAAGAAAGAAAAGTTGAATGAGACTGGAACTTGGTATATAGGTCTGCCATGGGAGAAGATGTGCCCTACTTTCGGGTGCCAATCTCATTGATTTTCATGAGCGGGCGGGGCTCAAAAGCGAAATCATAAAATGGAAATATCTTGACAACCGTTGGTGCAATTTCCATCAAACCTGTTTGAGTGACATAAGTGAGGAGTGCCAACACATGACTATGGTATTCCACGTGGTTCCCATAATATTCATGACATGAGGGGCAGGGTTCAAAGTATTTTCGCTGAAAATATCTTATGAACATGATACATGATACATGATACTCCCATAATTGGGTGGTTAGATGTCCACGGGAGATTGAGTAGATGATCCCTATAGTTTTCTGTGCCGATCTCATTAATATTCATGAGTGGGTGGGGCTCAGAAGCCAAATCATAAAATGCCAATATATCAACTACCATAGTATTTGTTGACACTCCTCACTTATGTCACTCAAACACATTTGACGGAAATCGGACCAGTCGTTGTCAAGTACTGAATGGGGACCTGTGAGGAACTTAAGTACAACCGGCACTGTATCAGCTGCTGCCACATCTTTCTGGATTGTCGGATTGGGTACCAGTTCCTATGAACAGGGTAATTTCTGTATAACACAGATGATAAAATGGTATTGAACCCTACAGTTTTCTATTAATATTATTATAAAGAAATAGCTTGGCCTCCTGAGTGAACAATTACGAATGTCATTATTTATTCAATCATTCCAGCATTTGAAGACCCCTCCTGGACCACTATCCCGATGAGGTCCTAATAGCCAGCAGGATCAGTTTCTTCACAAGGTTGAAGAGTTCCTGCAGGCAACCCTGGACCAACTCGAGATCCTCACTGAAAAACTTGAAGAAGAAACCGGACCGAATCGCGCGCAGAACCGCTCAGTACTTCGGTGAAGATCCCGACAGGATTGATAGTGACCAATTCTTCAATATCTTTGCCCTGTTCACCTCGAAGTTCTTTGTAAGTAGCTTTCACTGTGTTTACACCCTCACACATGAAGGAGATAGAATGTTTGTATAGATAATGTGTGAAGGAGATAGAATGTTGTATAGATAATGTGTGAAGGAGATAGATGTTTGTATAGATAATGTGTGAAGGAGATAGAATGTTTGTATAGATAATGTGTGAGGAGATAGAATGTTTGTATAGATAATGTGTGAGGAGATAGAATGTTTGTATAGATAATGTGTGAAGGAGATAGAATGTTTGTATAGATAATGTGTGAAGGAGATAGATGTTTGTATAGATAATGTGTGAGGAGATAGAATGTTTGTGTAGATAATGTGTGAAGGAGATAGATGTTTGTATAGATAATGTGTGAGGAGATAGAATGTTGTATAGATAATGTGTGAAGGAGATAGATGTTTGTATAGATAATGTGTGAGGAGATAGAATGTTTGTATAGATAATGTGTGAAGGAGATAGAATGTTGTATAGATAATGTGTGAGGAGATAGAATGTTGTATAGATAATGTGTGAAGGAGATAGAATGTTTGTGTAGATAATGTGTGAAGGAGATAGAATGTTTGTGTAGATAATGTGTGAAGGAGATAGATGTTTGTATAGATAATGTGTGAGGAGATAGAATGTTGTATAGATAATGTGTGAGGAGATAGAATGTTGTATAGATAATGTGTGAAGGAGATAGAATGTTGTATAGATAATGTGTGAAGGAGATAGAATGTTTGTATAGATAATGTGTGAAGGAGATAGATGTTTGTATAGATAATGTGTGAAGGAGATAGATGTTTGTATAGATAATGTGTGAGGAGATAGAATGTTTGTGTAGATAATGTGTGAAAGAGATAGCATGTTTGTATAGGTAATGTGTGAAGGAGATAGAATGTTGTATAGATAATGTGTGAGGAGATAGAATGTTGTATAGATAATGTGTGAAGGAGATAGAATGTTTGTGTAGATAATGTGTGAAGGAGATAGATGTTTGTATAGATAATGTGTGAAGGAGATAGAATGTTTGTATAGATAATGTGTGAAGGAGATAGAATGTTGTATAGATAATGTGTGAAGGAGATAGAATGTTGTATAGATAATGTGTGAGGAGATAGAATGTTGTATAGATAATGTGTGAAGGAGATAGAATGTTGTATAGATAATGTGTTGAAGGAGATAGAATGTTTGTGTAGATAATGTGTGAAAGAGATAGCATGTTTGTATAGGTAATGTGTGAAGGAGATAGAATGTTGTATAGATATGTGTGAAGGAGATAGAATGTTGTATAGATAATGTGTGAAGGAGATAGAATGTTTGTATAGATAATGTGTGAGGAGATAGAATGTTTGTATAGATAATGTGTGAAGGAGATAAAATGTTTGTATAGATAATGTGTGAAAGAGATAGCATGTTTGTATAGGTAATGTGTGAAGGAGATAGATGTTTGTATAGATAATGTGTGAAGGAGATAGATGTTTGTATAGATAATGTGTGAAGGAGATAGAATGTTTGTGTAGATAATGTGTGAAGGAGAGATAGAATGTTTGTATAGATAATGTGTGAAGGAGATAGAATGTTTGTATAGATAAGTGTGAAGGAGATAGAATGTTTGTATAGATAATGTGTGAAGGAGATAGAATGTTGTATAGATAATGTGTGAAAGAGATAGCATGTTTGTATAGGTAATGTGTGAAGGAGATAGAATGTTTGTATAGATATGTGTGAAGGAGATAGAATGTTGTATAGATAATGTGTGAAGGAGATAGAATGTTGTATAGATAATGTGTGAAAGAGATAGCATGTTTGTATAGGTAATGTGTGAAGGAGATGAATGGTTTGTATAGATAATGTGTGACGGAGATAGAATGTTTGTATAGATAATGTGTGAGGAGATAGAAGTTTGTATAGATAATGTGTGAAAGATGCCCCATTTATTCCCCCCCCCCTCTTCCCACACACACCCTAAAAGAAAATAACCCATGAGGCTGAGCTGAGATTTAAATGATACTATACACAGGGGTTAAGAAAGTGCCTAAGATGGATTTCACTGATTTTGGCTTGGCGTGTTGGTGCTGATAATGTGTGAATGCTCCCTATTGTTTTAGAGTCTGTGCAAAGGTCATCTGAGGTCAACAATATCAAGAAATCATTAAGACTTTTGAAACTTTTGGGTTGAGGATTTCATTCATACCTCAACCATCGTCTGTTAAATTGTTGAAGTTTTTCTGTTGGAAAATGTACACGTTTTCATTGACTTTGTATTACGTTCATGTCACACCGTCCCCACCCCCCCCCCCACCCTCTCCCACCTCAACTGTTGGTGTCACAAATTTGTTCTGAGGTTTGGATTTCCTCAATGTGATTAATAGATTTGTAAAAAAAAAAAGAGTCATGTTTTACATGGCTATTGTACTTTGAAGACCTTGATAACGTTTGTTTGTCCATGTGTATTTGAATCGTACCTACCTAGCTAACCAGATTGGCGCCCATTTTCAATTCACATGCCATGACATCATTGCAAGCAAATTGAAATGTTTATTTGCTAGGGTGAATAATCTTCCTTTCATATTTTTTGGCTCCACAGAAAGCACACAACGAGAACGTAAGGGGAGTATCGTGAGGCCACGGTGACCATGCTTGGACTATTTACTATGGGGGAGCTTCAGCTTGGGGTCAGTGTGTGTCAGCCTTTCAGCACACTCTCTGAGGCAAGGAAGAAATCAAGCTGTGTGCCCTTATTTGATACAGAATAATCTGGTGTATAGGTGTTGTTTCCTTTGATAAATAGATGCTGCGCATTGCGATGAATGCAGAGGCATGGATAGCTGTCCACTTCAGTGGAAGAAATGCTCATGCTGCAAGCTTCCATACACAAACAGATCAGTTAAGTTGAACCCGTCATATGGAAGCTTGACATGGTTCCCGCGGTCATGGAAAACCTGGAAAGGTCAGGGAATTCCTTCAATAAACATCCAGGCCTGGATAAGTGTCTTCAAATTCAGTGAAAAGTTGTTTGAGTCAAGTGAAAAGTCATGGAAATTTTCATGAAGTGATGTTGTAATTTTCTCACAGCTGTTTGTGTTTGCTTCGGCTCTTTTGTCCGATGTTCAGTTGAGAATTCTGTGTGAGATGTCATAGAGAAGGTCATGGAAATCCTTCATTTGGTCATGAAAAAGTATAGAAAAAGTCCAACGCAGCTGGCTGCCCCGGATTGTTACTGGAGGATATGGGAAATGATACCGAGACACGAACATCTTTGCATATTTTATTATTTCATCCGAATGACTTTGTGTCAGGTCACATGCTGGTGTCAAGATGGTACATTATTTTCATTTGGACAGCTCGGTGCGGGATGCACATTCTTTCCATTTGTTTTCTTTTGTCACTTCTCAGTGCAAATGACTTCAGGAGCAAGGAGAAAGTGAATGATGGGACATAGTAGTTGCCTCTCTACCCGTGATTTCTTATGATGAATCCAATTCGATTATATTGGGGCATAGTGATGTAATAGTATACAGGTTCCTCGATAATTCCTCTGATCATTTTCTTGAATTGATAGCTTCTTGCAGGACAGAAGTCATGGAAAAGGCCATTAGAGTGATGCAGTTTCAATTATAGGTGATCTTGAAGTGTTCTCTAATATGTATTCATACTATAAGTATTCAGACCAGTGATAAGATATTGATACCCCTAATTTTTCACATATATTTATATCTTGCCTTCCCTTTTAAACTTTACTTCTTTTAGATTCAGAATGAGCTGATGTTGGCCGCATAGTTTAGTTTTTCAAATAGTTTTTGTATTTTTTGTATAAATAAGCGAGGTTCCTGCATTGGCCAAAGAGATAAAATCGTTGCCTCAACCAATCATGCACCGAATGATATTGATCATCTGCATCATGCCTTGTAGCCTCAATCGAGAATCATTGCCAAAGAAATTGTTATTCAAGTGAGGTTGAAATTGATAACACAATAAAAGAGAGCTATTTTATAGTGGAGAGGGTTTAGCCCAGTCAGTGGAGCTTAACAATGTGATCAGAATATTAGTGAGTTTGAATACCAGAGAACGCTCAGTTTTGTGTGGTGTACTTGAACAAGTCTTTTACCTTCCATGACCCTCTCCACCATGGGTGATTTGAGTGAGAATAGGGAAGGAACCAGGTCCTCCATTTTGTGAGACCATGAGAATTCAGCGTACAATTCTTCAAACATGTATGAGAGTTTTTCACAGCTCGCAGGCGCCAAACAGCTGCTCTGAGGAGCAAATGGAGCAGGCTCCCAACTAAAATCACTCTGCTCTCCACTCAGCTGTTATCTGGGGGACCTGTGAACTAAACTCCAGGACAATCACCGCTGTTTTGTAAATGAGTCAGCTGCTGCGATATCTCTTGAACTGTGAAAATGCATACGGGTCCTATGACCATGGTAATTACTCTTAGGAGGGCTTGATCAATTTTGGAAGGGCGCTGGTGCAAAGTGCTGTTCGGAGGGCGCGTCAAAGTCTCAGAGATTATATTTTTCATGTTCCACCGTCACCTCACTTTGGAATTTGATAGTTGGGGCAGTTGGTCGATAGGGTATCTAGAATTGAGGAGGAAATCTAGGAAAGTACGACAGAAAACAGCCGAAACATTTGATTCGGAATTTTCCTTTCTTCATCAGTATACCAAAGAAGATCTTTTCATTTGAGATCTTGAGTGATATAAACTAAGCTGTTCAACCAAGCTTGTTATTCAAATTTATGGTAAAAACCTAATGGTTATAAAACAATGGTTTATTTATTATTTAATAAAAACGGTTATGTCATGCAATGAGTGGGAATTATGTGCTATTTATATGGACGTTTATAGGGTGTTTGCAACTTCAGTAATAGTGTTTAAAAAAAGTGGATGATCATGTAAACAATTTAGAAAATTTTTGTGAACATTGCTGAAGTACAAATGCATTGGTAGCAATGTAATAACTTTGCATGGTGTCTGTTCACCTAATTTGGCTCATTGAGCCATCGCGATCACTTCTGTTTGGAATATGCCTCATATGTGTAGTGCAAGGTTTTTGGGGGCACCCATTGCAGCATTCAGGAGAGAGAATGCTGATATTAACATTAAAAAAAAAGTTTTTTCAACACCTATTTGGCAAGAGTGCATCGAATAAAGACAGAATTCCAGGGAGTGGGTGGCTTCCGAAACAGTGCTACTTGTGAAAACCTATCTTCCCACAAGTGTCCTGAGTGTGCATTGAATTGCATGGAAGAATCGTTGCCCCCTCTAGGTGTTTTTAAGAGAAAAGGTGAGATTTCTCACAAACATATCATTCACAGAACTCCATGACCAAGGCTATGACCAAGGCTTTAGTATATTTTATTTGACATTTTTGAGCAGCACAGCATTTGGGGGGGGGGTGTTATCAAATACATGTAGCAATTTATGGACCTGGGTAAATATCAAAAGCTAGTCGGAAAAAAATATGTATGGGAATTCCCCAAAGATGTTGTATTGTCAGACCTGGTCTCCAGGTGCTTATTCGTCTGACAGGCAGTTATTGATGTTCTGATTCAGGAGGCTTCATTGTAGGGAATATTTGTAATATTGTAATGTACTATTTGACATATATAGAAGAAACTTCAGGAATCACTCAAGGTAATGTTACTTAATGGTTCGATGCGGGAAGAAACAACCTGTCTTTCACAGATATTCCTGTTATTACATCAAAGGTGCCTTGCACAAGTGTCCATAGGCTGCATAGCCCTCCTGTGCACATTGATTGTAATAAAAAAAAAATACAATGGTCATTGGCCTATTCAGTACACTGTGGAATTCAAGCATACCAACCAAACATCAGGAAAGGATATTTCCATTCATTCCCATGTAAACCCCCATTTGTGTCTCTCCGTTATCAGGTACAAAATTGCAGCATTGTCAGTGTATTCTTGAAAGTGGCCTTTGCACTGCCCCATGACTCCCCCCCCCCCCCCCCCCCCCCCCTCCCTCTCTCATAATTACACTTGTGCTAGCTGGTACATAACCATTCCATTCCAATGAATCAAGCATTCACTAACTAGTTTTTGTAGAGGTGATAGATCGGCGAATACTTTCATCCTTCATGTATACATCCACAGAATAATAAATGCATAACAATGGAACAAAACATATTGTAGAATCTATCAAGGTACTTCAAATACCTGTGAGGTGGAATGGGGAAATGAAAATCATTCAGCTCTCCTCACAACAGTCTGGTATAGAAGTATTAGGAAAGTATACTTTTAAAAATTGTAATGTTATGAACATACCATTGCATGATTATCCACTGGGCTTATTTTCCTGCAGTAATCCCCTGTAATAATGCCCTAGTCCTATGCATAATTGCTTCCCAGAAGATTTTGCCTTAGTGCTTATGCATAAATTTTTCACTTTTCCATTTTCTTCCCTTTTCAAGAGCCTTTCAGCTATTGTCTAATAGTGGACTAGCATTCTAGTTTACTTAGGTGAATATAGTCGTATACCCCCAAATTTGAATAGAGGTTGGAATGTTCCTGTTTTTCTAGACTCCTTTTGGGTTTGACAAATGCAATGAACTTGGTCGCGCACCTGTTTATAGAATAACACACTATCAATATTTTTCCCTACGTATTTTCCATATATTAATTTTTCAAAAATTCCAATATTTTACTATCATACATTCCCCTACTAATGTGTACTTTTATCACTGGTTGTAGGGTCTTGAGCAATTTTTCAACAAAGTATTTTTACTATTGGAAGTCTTATATATTCTTAGAGAATTTCACCACTGTTGACGACCTATTGTTAATAATTCCTATTGTTAATATCGCCTATATATATTATATAAAGGTTGCAGTGTTCCAGAATTGTAAATTATGCTTTGCCATTGTGTAATTCCTTCCAGGTTCGGAGAGTTAAGAAAATCTGATGTGAGGCTGACCAATACTTGTCTCTGGGTGATGTTAACGTGTGCCTAGCGAGAGCGCAATCACGAAGGTTCGGGGAGGCCCTGACCCTCGTATTAAACTCTTTTGTGGGCATCCGTATGTCTTTTGCATGCCACGAAAACTGTTGCTGTCATTGCTTTGGACAGCCCAGAAGTAGTCGCGTACTTGGTGCTTAGCCAATGGAGAGATTTGAACATTTCTACTACAGATGTTTGGAATACAAGTCTGCTTGGGCCTATTCCATTTTCAGTCCCCCCCCCCCCTCCATTTTTTGTGCTGTTTGATTCTCTTGAACAGTTCCAGGAAATTTTATTACCGTCCATGGTATAGATGGGGTGGCTCTGTGATCTCGGTCGCCTAGTGATAGTAGTACATAGCCGTTATTAATTTTGGTACTGTTCCGGGCCAGTTGAGATACAACTTGCTAATATAGGTCAGACATGCCAGGTAAGACAACATCAAACTCTACTGGGTACATGCATTCATTCCAGTACAAGTAGGGGGTACTCTAAACGAAGCATGCCTGACCAGATGCAATACCAAAAAGCCAAAGAGCTCAGTGAATTTGGGACTAATTTCTGAAAAAACTTAATCTAGCTGACATGAGGAATTATGATACGGTGCTCGTGACCAGACATTCCCCCTCAACGGAATGTTTTTTGTGGTCAGTATTAGAGTTAGGGACTAAAGTGGGTCACATTTGGTGGGAATGTCTGGTGGGAATTGTTCCGGGAACAGTGTCATTATGGGGTACACACATACCAAGTATGACCTTCAACCTCCCGGTGTGATCATACTGAACTGGCTGAAATCGCTCTAAAATGAAACGGTTTCACAAATCTTCTACTTAACCCAAGAAGAATATGGTTTATATACTCATCGTGGGGATCACACAAAAGGATGAACTCAAATGTATCAAGGTATGGTGGGTGATCAGAGCTCACAGTATCATTCCCAATAAATTCCGTTCTTTATTTCCCAAAAGGGCACAACAATCTCTTCCAGAAAACAGTTTCCTCCTCACGGGAAAAAAGCTCCACACGAAATTATAGCTTGATTGAAACACGCTTCCTGAGGCTATCATGTTTACGACTTCACTCTAGCCTGACCCAAACAATGGGGTTCATATACTCATCAAGAGGAATTACATACCAAGAAAGTACTTGATCCATCCAGGGTCAAGTTATCGTGTCACTGCTAAATTACAGCACTGATGCTCAAACCACTGGGTGGAGT
Organism: Sclerodactyla briareus; assembly: GCA_026419785.1. Taxonomy (NCBI): domain Eukaryota; kingdom Metazoa; phylum Echinodermata; class Holothuroidea; order Dendrochirotida; family Sclerodactylidae; genus Sclerodactyla; species Sclerodactyla briareus. The sequence goes on along the minus strand of JAODTK010005796.1, from coordinate 59,536 downwards.
TGTCATGTTAACAAGGTGAATCAGCCAAAATATAATATTTTCCACAGAAAATGCCCCCAGTCTGCACTAAAACAATAGGGCTAATGTACTACCCCATAAGAAAGCTGCATACCCAACTTACTTGATGGGAACCAGATCGCGGACTTATCGTGTAACAAGATTTAAGATTTTGCCTTCTCTTGACCTCCGGTGACATCTGGCCTACCCTGTTGAAACAGGCGTTTAAACTTTGTTCACCTCGTATCAGTCTCATTCACTCAGATGTGCAGGATGACACTTTAACCAATCAATGATTTGGCCTAAACAACCGCCTATGCGACTTCGTTCCACGCGATGCGAAGCTGAATCAGGCGGGACTAGTGGGCGGTGCGACATTCCACATTGTGCAATTTGGACGTTCTCTCTTTTTGTCTCGCCTGAATGAAATTCAGGAAGAGACTTAGTGGTCACTTTGGCATGTGTGTGTGTAGCACCGGGGTTGGGGTGTGACATGATCTGATTAGATTTTGGGCAGCAAAGTCATTAAGTTGGGTAATTAGCTATTTTATGTGATTTATGTGAAGCTCGTAAGCAAGATTACGCAAGACCGTATGTGCTAAAGTGATGTAGTTTGGCATGTAGGTCCTGGATGACAGGTAGATGAAACTGATTCGATTTCCAGCCTGAAATATGCTAATTAAGTGGTCTAATTTCAAGTTTGTCAGATTTCCACGAAACTGGGGGAGTGGTCGGATACCATGGTTCCGAGAACATTTAAAAGTGACACGCGGGGTCAGCTGGAGGTCTTAAGTGTCTAATCTGCACATTTATGCATTTTTTGAAAGTTTGTTGAATTTCCACAAAAACATGGTAGATGTGATCCATCTTTGATCTTGATCATTTTTAAAGGTAAGTTGGGTTCAGTAGAGGTCATGGTATTTGCCTAATTGCATAATTTATTCCAATTTCCAACTTAGTCAGATTTGAATGAAGCATAGGATGGTGTTAACATTTCCTGAATCTGACGTGTCTGATATTCATGAATTTGAGTGAATTCCTCATATAATAGCTCAACACTCGAGCTCAACACCATGGAGTTGAGCTGCTTAAGTGCATGATTTGGAACCATGGAAGTGAATAAGACATAATTGGCATATGTTGAGTTTGTTGCTTTTTAATAGGTATGAAAAAATAAACATCAAGAAAATACAGTACAACTGAATATGTGTGATTGAGAAATGGAATATGTGGAAGTACAAATTGAGGGACTTTTGTATTAAGAGTCTTATTGGTCAGTTAGTTATTTTAGGAATTTCATGAACATTTTTATGTGTTATATGAACATATGTGATGTTCATTTGACATGACAATTGTCTGCATGAACGATTTGGTTGTTTGTGTAGTGAATAGTAGAAACCACCGATCGCGCAACCAGGCGAGACAGTTCTTGGCGATCGCCTTTACTAAATTACGGGAAACGCGGCCATGCCTGCTTGAAAATTACAATATTGATCTGATTTGGAATTGTTTAGACAACCACCAACCACGGTATGGCATACCTTTGAAATATTCCTTTTTTACTTTTCCCATTTGAGGATTAATATTTTTCACGAACTCGGTCGGTCAATCCAACAATCCGTAATATCGCCGCACCATACTAAAACGTAGCTTCGGTTCATTTTGGGCTTCAAATGCATCATCTTTGCATAAATCTCATCTTTCGTATTGTAATTATTGAAAGTCTTCTGTAAATTTATGACGCAAATATGGGTGATCTTTCACAGAATCTATTCAGGATTGCTCTCATCCATATCAACACCCATGTGCTACTGATGACTGACATCTACGTCACCTGAATCGTAATGAGCAGAATCCCAAGTTTGGGGGATTCGTCAAACGAAGTCCTGCAGACGATGTGGTATATACGAAAGAGCGATAGCCCCTCTATTTCTTAGGAACGCTCCCTCTCATACTCTTCTTTAGCCCAGGCTATACATCTACCCGACTCCAAAACCATAGGGATCATGTACTCACTCATCTTCATCTTGGGGAACACAAGATGCCCTAAGTACACAGCTCCAGCCATCCAGTTGAGCTACAGTCATTGTGTTAACAAGCTAAAAATGGCCAGAATAATAATTTTTCACAATCCCCCCCCCCCCTCCCCCCCAAAAAAAATGAGCCCCGTCCACACCAAAACAACAGCTTGTCTCATGTGCCGTGGAGTAAGGCATTCCATCTGGAGACGAGATGAGTTGCTGCAACATATCATTCCTAATGTATTTAGTGTCAGCCCCTGTCAGGTCTTGGGCTTGCAGATACAGGATATGACCGTAGTGAAATGGAAATCACCTACAGATTTGAGCTTCCTTCATTTACATGCATTCCCAAACGTACCTTTAAATGGTACATTTTCACCTTTTTTGAAATGTTCTTTTCTCAATTTGATTGCTCATATGGTTAAAATAATGAACATAAAAAAAAGCAAACCTTTACAGGACGATAGATTATTATTCAATTATTCAAAGCATATATAACAATATAGATATCACAACATTATTACTAATATGTACAACAGTGGCTCTTTACTGCGTTTCTCATAGGAAGACCTGTTGCATGCAATCCTGTGAGCGAAATCATGAATGATACAAGTCTGCAATTTCCAGTGATGTAATTAAGTGTTTTCACACCCTACATATATCTATAGCATGCACGCAACCTCAACTGACATACAGCAGTGCTGGAGTCGAGTCCTCTTCAATAATCCGCGTCCGATCCCGATCATCAGTTCCGTTCCGAGTCCGATTCCGAGTCATCGCTTTCCGATCCGAGTCACAGTGTCCGAGTCCGAGTCCTCGAGTCCTCATGCAAATTTGACCTGTACTATTTTACAAATTAGGAGTGGCAAAAAATATTGCTATATCTCGGGAACGGGTTAAATGTTTGAATGCGCGGCACTGATCGACCATATCTTAACATAACGAAACTTTGAAAGAGTACAATAGAGGACTGGTCATACCTCATGCCAAATATCAGAGGTCTAATGATTTTACTCTGATACATGTAGCTGAGATGTACAGGGCACTAATGACTATACTTTGGGTGCATGAGTTGTCTTGTGGCCTGGACTCCCTGGAGGTACAGGGCACATCCAATGAAAAATTTGACATTATGAATTTTGAAAATCAAATTTGTAAAATAGCGATTTGCCAGCAGTCATTATCATTGAAAAGCATAGAGAATGAAATTGCTTCTCTTCACCTTCATCTACTTTTTCTATCTCTCGGAGCTTTTCTTCATCATTGCACCATTCCTCCTCTCCCTGTGAATCACTCTTTTTAATTCAGATACATTATCTGTTCACTACTGTACCGTCCCTTTTCGTTATATATGCATGCCACATGAATAAAGTGAGCTGACGCATATCGATCAAGAGATATCGAAAGTGTTTACTGCAAATGTTCGCGGGGGCAAAAGCAATTGCACCCCAATAAATTATAGGGAAATACACCGCTTGCCAGTAACTTCCGTCATGATCTATTCAGACATTGATTTACCATGTAGACAGAAAAGTAGAATACCCACTGTCAGCTACGATAACAGAATATGAGAAGCACATGGTTAAGAACTTATCCTAACATACATTGGCACAAGTTGAGGTGAGAGCCTAGCTATAAATCTTCCGAAACAGTATTTCCTCCCGGGTTTGTTTATGTTCGTGTATGTATCATTATAAACAGGATAATGCTGTGACGTTCGGTCAGTTAGCAGGTTATCACATTAGTTGATGTTGATTCAAAAAAATATGGAATATTGTCGCATGCTGAATCATAACGCACCATTTTTTGTACTAGTAAGCTTTTCGGCACAATGTATAGTTTTCGTTGCATGTATCTGTTATCTCATAATTGATTAAGTGACTGTGAAACATGGCGAGCGTGGTGAGAATGACGTCATTTTCCTCCTGATTTAGACATCGGGCAGTCGGAAGTATGTGGAACAGTTTGGGCTACTTTTTGGTAGAGCGTCGTGCGTATTTATTTTGATTGTCTTAATTGTACGATCGTAAAATCAAGTTCTTATTTGGTAAAACTAGAGGACTCGGACCAGGACTCCGAACCAGTCCCCGAGTCCTTTGGGTCGAGTCCGAGTCGAGTCATTGAACTTCGAGTCCGAGTCTGAGTCCCTGAAAAAAAGGACTCGAGACCGGTCTCGAGACGAGACCGGACTAGAGTCCTTCAGCACTGACATTCCCTCCGAAAGTGGGATCAGTGACGCTTATCCCCGACCCACTTCCCCAAAGATTTGAAGAGCAAATTCCTGGCCAAGACATGACTGCTCCAGCTGACCATATATATATGGACAAACCAGGATCAAAACCTACCAAGGCCGGCGAAGGTGCAGACTGAATACTGCACATTGTTGTCAGATTTGAATTCTTCACCATTCACACGAATGTGGCAATAAAGCCATCAAATTTGGCAGTACCGGTCCATGTGGGGGTTGGGTTACACAAAACACACGCAGACAGCAACTTGAAAACTCGTTTGTCCCTACTTGAATCCCTTGTGCTTAGCGATGGCCCAAAAAGGCAACCAGTACATTTTCAAGTTTGGTATGACTAAGATTCGGACCTAGATCTCTAGTCTGAAGGGCCAACGCTCTAACAACTGTGTCCAACCAACCACGTCGCCGCTCAGCGGCTAAGAAATATTGGCAAATATCCGAAACAAACCCCAGAGACCCATGCACAAGGCCCACTGCATTACAGCAGGACTATAAAGTAGAGACCAAGACCTCCCACATCCCGTGACTGCAGGAACCTGAATGTTTGGCTTGCCAAGCATCACTGATGTCACTCCTCTGTCTCTTTAGACTGTCTTGTTCACCATTGTCTCTGTGCCACATCATGTGTATGAACTGGATAACCTTGTCAGCAGTGGGGATGTGCTCCTCCCGACTGAAACAGAGACATTGTTCCGGGGCAGAATCTGGATCAGTTTCAGCCCTCGTGATACGTCTGGCCAGCTTGACTATCTGTTTCCACACATGTGCAGTAAGTGGTTCTGCTCGGGAGTGAAATGGTGCCTGTGAGAGAATGGAGATGTATTTGTAAAATACCAAACGAACGATTTACTCTAATGGTGTCTGTTATTACCTCACTGGACAGAAACAGGATCAATGTAAGGTATTCTGAGGATCAGTGCTTCAGAAACAAAATTCATTCAAGTACTTACTACAAATCTGAATTGTTGGCACAATTGATGGAGCATCAGCCTTCCACCTGGGAGACCAGGACTTGAATCCCGGTAGGGTCACACCAAAGACTTCAAAAATGGTGCCTTGAAAGCAGGACAACAGCCGAGGGAGAGGTTTTTTGTCAGGAGGCAGTCAGTGCAGGGGAAGGGGACCTCTCTAAACTAGGTCAACTATGTGGCTAGGTTGTTTGGTTTCGACCACGGCTAACAAAATTTACATGACCTACGGTCGGGGGTCAAAGTCACAGTTGTCAATATAAGAAAGGGCGATGGGGTGGCCAACCCGGATTACAGCTGGCAGGACATCTATTGAAAGGCAGGGAGATAAATTGTCACATTGTGCCGCTCACACTTGGTTTCCACTTCCTTGAATGTGGTGTGTCTTTTTTTTAAGGTATACTTGCCGAGCAGAGGATCGATCCTATTCAAGGCCGCAGTACGGGTGCGACCTGGATACTGGCTCTTTATTGTTGGCTGCTAATAATTCAGCAGGTAAACGGAATAAGGCGATGTCTCTTTGGGCGGTACCTTAATGTGGGGGTGGGGGTAATCACACGCCAGGGGAACGTAGCAACTTGCGAATTGCCTACCCCTCGTTTGTCCCCGCGCTCCAATCCCTTGTGCTGAGCAACCCCCCCCCCCCCCCCCAGCGAGAAGGCAACGGTTTCCAGCCAAGTCGTTGGTATGACTCGACCGGAATCAAACTCGTCTCCCTGGTGGAAGGCTGCCACTTCACCAATTGTGGTCCAACCACTCGCTGAATTACTCACCATAGGTCTGTCTGGAGTGCCCCTTGCAGAGCCTCGATATCCTTGGACTGGCAGGCCAACTGGAGAGGCATCGAGTGAAAGATAACTTATCAACAGTCATGAACAATTTTATTGCCATTCGATGAGGTTGATTTCAGTGAGAGTCTAGTGTACAATTCTCTCAATATGTTTGAGAAGTTTTCACATCTCACAATGCACCAAACAGCTGCTCAAGCGCCAAATGGTGCCTGCTCAGCTAAATTCACCTTGGTCTGAGTAATATAATGAAAGTGAATTAATCAGATTGGAAGTTTATAGTGATTAGTACGCATTTAATGTTGGGAGGGGAATGCCAGATCTTGCTTAGTCCAATCTGACTAAGCGCTAGATCAGCTATTCCTTTTAAGCAGAGCAAGTTTGCACTAAATCCAACAAAAATCTTTTTTTTTGATCACCAAAATAATGTACAAATGAGTTCAAGGTCATATCCCGTAAGTGTTTTTGCAGACTGCAGCATGACTCTATAAATATCAAATACACCGAGCATATGGAGGGAGGAATGGTTTTCATGCTGTATGGACAATTCAGAGAGAAGGGAGATAAATTCAACAGGGGCTACATTTATTTTCAAATATAGAGGGACGAGCACGGAGTAAGCAAAATGACCATGTATACCAATGGTGACATCGAGCCAGCATCACTGTAAGATAGAACGATGATTAGAGTTGTGAGACTGAATCTTGTGGGTGAAATTTCTAAGCCAAGATGCTCAATTGTGGACAAAACGTCTGACAAAAAGAGAAGGGTGATGGGGCAGCCAACCTGACTTCTATGTATTGGCCAGGTGTTCAATGGCGCGGGCGTGGGGTGCATGGTCCAAAATGTGGTAAGTTGAATCAACCTGCAATCAGATTAGACTTTCTTTGCTTCTACATAGGCAGACATTTGACAGAGGGGCAGCCCTGTGAACTTTTGTGCAATTTGCCACCCTGCCACTCTGAGGTAGAAGTCCGAGGGGGAGGGGTCTTCCCATTGCCTTCAGGGATTTTTGCAATACTCAGGGGCCGGCAGATGGCAAACTTTTACAGTGAAATCAGTACCTGGAAAATATATGAAAAATATGGAAAAATTCACATTTTGCCCTACCCTACATTTCTTTCAGAGACGCACCTGAGTGGAGAACAACTATATTTTGAGGGAGGGGAACATGCCCCCCCACCTCTTCGGCCATGCCATTGATACCTCATTGTATCTCTTGGGGGGGGGGGGCTCTTCAAGAGGGGCAGCCACACAGACAAGGTTCAACTTTTACATGAGGTTAGCCTGAGACAACCAAGGAGACATGTTCATGAGAATTAAACACACAATCACAAAATGTTCAAGTTGGATCCCCAGCTTAATACCATTACAGGGGGGGGGGGGGGTTATGGTATGGTGGCAGTCCCAAATGAACTGAGACTTGGTAGGCATGGCCGCTACATCCAAATCCCCAATAAATATCAAGCCTTCCAGTAAAGTCACCACCCCTGAACTATTAGAGACTGGAATGAATTAATTATATCCCCTGTTAAGGAAAGCCCCAGTTTTGAAGTGTTCAAGGCCAGCCTGCCCACAGCACAGCGACCAGTGCTGCCTGATGCCAACTGTACACCAACATCTTTGTTGTGATACCCGGAGAGGGGTTTTAACGAGTACAAGGCAGAAGCAGAAGAATATGAACACTTGGTCTCATCTCACCACGACAGACTGTAACAGTATGAACAGCTCCTCAGAGAGGCTAACATTATCTGGAAATAAGAAAAAAGGTTGACACTGATAGAGTTCAATGGGGGCGGAGGGGGTGGGCGCCGGTACAATATTACATGGAATCTCCAGGGCTACAAAACAATCAGAAGAAAGAATTGGAGATGATTCAATTTGGATTTTTCAACTTCGGTAATTGTGAATACTTCATGAAATGGAAGATCAACTTCCTAACTTCATTTTGGAAGTAAAATTGAGTCTATGAAACACTTAGAACTATCATCATTAATTTTTAAAAATTCGAACACAGTGCTGAAAACAGCTGAAGACTTATGTTGCGCTAATTTCATAAACCCTTCGAAGAGCGCTTAACATAAGCACCTAATTCTACGAAACACAGGAAAGAGTACCATAATCTGCAATACACAACCCGAACCAAGCAATGTGGCCTTAAAGTAAGGTTGCACTTCGAAGGCATCCAGTTATAAAGAAGTGACGTGCGTTAACTCGGAACTGCAGCAAGTGTCACAACCTTTTCTCCTGAATCGTTTGTAATATAACTGGAACATGAAGGTCACTCCGGATTGTGAATGTAAGCAGTTAGCATAGTTGTCAACAAGTCCCTAGCTGCAAGTCTCAAGTCAAGTCTCAAGTCTTTATCAGCAAGTCTCAAGTCAAGTCTCGAGTCACCTTGAAATTTCTGACCGAGTCTCAAGTCAAGTCTCGAGTCTTTGGAGGTCGAGTCTCGAGTCAAGTCTTAAGGAGTCCCTATGATCCCGTCCGCAATCAAGTCTCAAGTCTTTAAAGTTTGAATACAATGATAAAGGCTCAGAATAATGTAACAGTGTTCCAGAAAACTGAGGAAAGCAAATAAAAGTTATTGTTACAATTGAGTACATGTCTCCAAACTTTTTATGTCTTGGAGTTTTCAATCACAGAAATGCATGCAGCTATTTTCTACCTGACTGCCCGATATTCTTTAAAGCTATTTCGAATGCAGGTAACTTCAGGTTGACATAAGTAGGAACAAGCTCATAAATTCCTATTTCCTCGACAACATTCATATTAACTGGCAATTATTACTGTTACTTCCTGTTTTCTACTTCACATACTTTTGGAAGAGGAATCCAAATTCACAACTCGAATCAGTTGAACCGGCAAGCTAAATTTCGAAAGTCTGCTCACCCTGGAAATAAAGGTAGTCTCTAAACTGGACCACAACTAGGGCTGAAAATAAACAGTCTGCTTCATTCAATAAAAATACAACAAATAACAGAGTAAGTCTCAAGCCAACAGAGTTGAAACAAATATTTGTGTTTCCACTGTTCTGTCACAAATTTCAATGCAAAGTAGTAGTGTGTAGTAGAACTGGTACTGATGCATCATGCTGAGATGTCGGCTAATTCAGTGCAAATTCAGTCCCTGACAAACTTTCGGAATTGGGACTATGAAACTGATCTACAATTTTAGACAAAACTCGTTGGAACCCCTCATCAATTTGACTACAATGCTTCAATGCTGGTTGAACAGCCCCCCCCCTCCCCACCCCGTACAATGTTGAATCCACTGCATACGAGCCTCCAATGAGACGGTTATCTGTGACTCAACACATTGTATTGGGGGGGGGGGTGTTAGGCAGAGTGTTTTAGGACTCAGGAACGCAAACATCACTGTAGAAGTATTCAAGGGATGGAAGGGGGTGAGCTCAGATATTCAGCTTAAACACGTTGTTATTGTACTCATATGGAGATGTTACACTTCATGAAGATCAAAATTGACAGCATTTTTTACCCGAATTTTGAGCGATGAGGGCACATTATATGCCACCGTGGCTTAATCACCTCTCATAGGTGCACTAGATAACCGAAATTTAACATAACCGAAATTTCCGCTGCTGACGACAAATTATTTGTATAAAAATTAAACAGCCGAATAACAAACCTGGGGGGCACATGCCACGGAACAAATTACCTCAAAATTTGCTAGCTACTGTTTCGTTGTAAAAGGCCAACTTTCAGCCAAACAGCCAACTAAGCCAATGGTAGTTATGGTAACGCCTGTAGTCACTGGTAGTCGTCGTTGGTTACCGGTGCTCGTAATTCGAGCGTACACACGAAACCATCATTAATTTTAACATCAAGCAATTATGAATTATTGAATGATTAAACAATTGTGAAATACAAACAAGTCTCTAGTCCTGAAAATCTGAGTCTTTCGAAGGCAAGTCTCAAGTCAAGTCCCAGTCTTTGCTACCTTTTTGGGCAAGTCTCAAGTCAAGTCCCAGTCTCTGACAGCCGAGTCCCAAGGTTCAGTCTCAAGTCATAAAATTGCGACTCGAGTCGGATTCGAGTCCGAGTCCCTGACTCGAGTCCCCAACTCTGGCAGTTAGTGCTGGAATTAATTTGAATCATGCCACCTAAATACCTAGGGCCCTCAAGGCATGTGAATACCTGTGAAATTCCCATGTACTCAATATGTTGCCTCATGGACAGCCAATGAAAAGGCTGCAAAGCGCCATTGATTCCTGAGGAAACTCAACTCAAAAGTCAATGTGAGGTAAGGGGCAATTAGCACAGGTGACTGACAATGGGAGAAATTCCTTTAAAAAACCCCAAAACGAGATAGCTGAGAGCCTAATGGTCTCTTACTTGAGTTGCCATCACGTTAGTACTCCAATGAACCGCTCAGTGTCCTGTGCATGCTCTGGCCGGATCCTCTGAGGGGTTTGCTGCAGGAGGAACTCATCAATGACAATAGGATGACACCTATTGGGGTCCAGAACCAACCAAGGTATAGTGCCCCATAGGTACACAACCATTATTTCCACCGACGCCCTAATGCCGACATCCATACCTACCAGCGAACCAAAGCAACTACTAGAAATTTCACAACTCAGTACAGCTGAAGAATGTTAGAGTGGGCGGAAGAATGGTAGAGTGGTATCAGTGACAACTTTACAACCACAATGTTCCGGGTTTGAAATTCCATCCAGGCATTCACCGCGGACATTTTCCCAGGTGGCTGCACATTGCAGTTGCAGCAATGGGTAGGTTTGTTCCTTCCTATTATGGTTTCCGCTGTGATGCAGTGGATTTTCTGGGTTTACTGGGATTTGTTACAGGATATTTGCAATAAGTCTTGTCCTGTCCTTGTTGGAGCATTCACGTTGAGCTTGGACTTCCGCTCCTCCAGGTTCCGAGAAAGTGGTCGGGTCATGAAGTTCACTGATAGTCCTTTCGGATGGGGACGTAAACTGGAGTAATTGAGGCGGTTGGGATTGTTAAATCCTGCCTCGTTATCATTTGAGTACTAGTCGAGAAGAGCAGGCGAGTTATCACAACGGTTGGCCTCATCCGATCAATACGGCCAGGGTTCCTAGATGAGCCTTAGTTTGGCTTTCATTTCATAATATTGTGTAGAATTTCCCAGTTGAAACGAGTGTGAAAAAGGCTCAATTCGGTCACTGCGCTAAAACCTCCAGTGTCACCACAGTAACTTCTGAAATACGAAGTCAATCCAAAAGTATGTAATTATGAAAACCAGGCAACAAATGAACAAACTTTGATCACAAGGCACAAACTGAGAATTTCATTTATTTCTTGTAAATAAACGTTCCCCCTTTCCGCTAGGAACTTCCAAATAACAGCATTCACTGAGTAGACTCTATGGGTGACCTTTGCATGTTGGCCACACCATCCCCTACCAGAGACATCCTTTTATTATTTTTAACACCCTTGGGGTCGGGAAGTGCTTAGACATGAACTGCAAGTGACACTCCTCAGTAATAACTTCGGACTAAAGGGTTGAGTAAAATTTAAATAACTTCTGAATTTGAAGATGGTCCATGAAAGATATGTTTAAAATAGTTTAGTTTGATATTGTAACTGCCTAAACAGCCTGACAATGATTTCTTGCTTAAGGAAAGTAGAATTACGTTTCAATTGTGTATGTCTGTGTGCGTTGGCCTGAAGAAATTGAATCGAGACATATTCATGGCAAAGCACAGAACAGGAATTTCATACCTGTAGCAAAACAAGAAGGAGAATCCTCTTGACCTCACACTCAGCGAGGAGGTCTGCATAGGCGCCTAGAGGGCGCCCTGCATGGTCTCTGGTACCCCTCTCTCTGACAAGGTACTCCATCTCTGTGAGTGTGGTCAGCGCCCCGTCATAATCACCTGGGAATTATATGGAACAATGATAGCAGCATCAATGGTCAAGTAGAAAGTGTCACTGCCTTTGCAGGCCTACAGATAGGTGCCAGCAGTCTCAAGTATACCCCTCTTCTCTGGGAGTGTGGCCAAGGCCCCATAACAATCACCTGGGGATGATGATCTCAAACAGTATGCACGTTCGCACTCACGACCTACTACACCCCTGCAGCCAACGAGCGGTGCCTACCTACGTTACTTTGCGGGTACCCACATTTACACCTGGGTAGCGTGGACATCGAGGAGACATGCCTTATTATCTAACCGCACTGCGAAAAAGGCTTTCATTGGGATTCGATATATTACAGTGTAAATGATACCAAGGATTAGTCAAGCTCACATGCTATTAGCGACTACGACTCCCAACTACCCATGTTCCTAACCCATTGTGGACCTTGTGGACCTCTTCTATAGGGTTTTCAGACTATGACCGCTGTTGCCCTCAGGTGATCTAACCCCAAAACATTGAGGATAATGTATTTATTACAGAAAACACACAGGCCTATAGAATTACCTTGTTTCCAAGCTAAAATTAGCTGTATTATTTTGTCTTCCAATGAATGGCCTATTTTTTTATATCAGGGATCTTTTCCATAAGACAGTAAGGGTTATTTACTCCACTTGGGCTTTGCTTTCAAAAGTTATCTTGTTTACAATCAGGAATAACAGATATTCACAAACACACCTGCATAATTGCATGAAATTAAAAAAAAAATCAATCCCAGTTCCTAGTTTAATTGCGAACACACATTTTCAATCAATTGATCATTTCTGTAAATACCTATCTGAATCTTGGAAGAAGATACTTTGGCCATGGTGTTGAGACAATCCAGGGGGGTCTGGAGAAAGAATCACAAGGAGAAACATTCACCACATTAGACATGATTACGGTTTATCCCCCAGAAGCAAAACAACTGGGAACAACAGTGCACTGGCAGCTTACAATGAACATTTCTCCCCACAGGAAATAATCCTCAACAATATATACATGAATGCATGGGTAAATCTATAGCGCTGCTTCGTGAAGATCACATTGCTGTGTAAAATGGCAAACCACGTTCAAGGAAGAAACATTTTCAGATGTTGCTCGAGGATGGGATCTGAAGTTTTGAAACTGTCAATTGGAGGGATCGACCTCAACGATTTGGGGATTTTGGTTGTGTCCCAGTGGTATCTGTGATAAACGACGTTGTCAGGGGGAGGTGGAAAGGGAGGGAATACTGTATGGAACGACATGAGAAGACCTCTAGTAATGAAGGGTTTATTTTAGGCCAGACCATTTTGGTTTGAGTTTTTCCATTTTTAGTAGTGTTTGTATGGTCAGGACGCCACCATTTTTGTATGTTTTTGAATCATTCGATTATGTAATAGGTAAATTAGAGGAATTTTGAGTTACTAACGTTTTCCTGACAAGAGTCAGTTGGCTTTCCGTGGTGAACACGGAAGGTGGAACTTCTTTTTCTGTCAACTGCTTCTTTAATTTTCATGGATTCAGGAGCTGGTCCTATAGGACACCTGTCACAGTTCTAGCTTTTCAGACGTTCGTCAAGAAGAATCACCACGCTACATAAACACAGCAAAATACTTCTGCGTGATCGATGGATAGGCAATTCGGTTTTCGCAATGATGGTGTTGCATGCTGAAAATCTGCAAACTGGCAGTTTATTGATAATCGCGCAACCTGTTTTGGATCCATTTTTCGCAAAGTCATGACAAAGTATACTAACTTTTCGTGAGGGATCTGAGTTGAGAAAGAAAACACATGGTGAAAGTATTTTCTTCACATGTTTTGCATCAATTGAACCGTAAACCAATTGCCAGTTTGTGCAGAGTCACACAACGTGTGTGCGCAAAAATGTCGCATTGTATATAACTGAATATAGCCAACCCACATTCACGCAGAACAGTGACTTGAATTGCACAACAAAATTGCGCACGACTTTGTGCAAACATTTTGCGACATACACAACGTTTTGTGCATATTCTCCCATTAACATATGTCGTGCTACATTCTTGCAATAATGGCACATGTGTCTCATGATTATCTTTCTTGTTTCTTCAGTAAAGTTTGTCATAGGTTACAAAACGATCGGGTGAACTCCACTGCTTTGACAGATATTTTGAGAACATTAGGAAGGTTATGAGAATGTACGTAATGGTATCACTCTGATCACTGTGAACCGCTAAGCACTCTGGCACTCTCAGAAAGTAGCAGCAGCTAAAACAGCACTGGCTGCCTCTCATCATGTCCCATTTAGCATCTGGGTAAAGAGGAGGAGCGGAGGTAGAGGTGAAGCAACCTGCAGAGGGCACACTAGGACCAAAGCGAATCGTCTTTTGGCAGGATGCACGTCCATATTCTGATCCACAGTCTGATGGTAGACATACAGACAGACAGACTGTCAAACAGAATAGATTTTGAGCTCAGAACCAAGAGGCAGGTTTTTATTTTTAGAGAAGAATTTGATGGAATGAATAAAAGTCTACATGGTCCTGGTACTCAGCAGCCCTTGTTATGTGGTGATAGCTTCACCAGGCTGTTCAATTTCTGTAATCGCAAAAAAGAGGATCATTTCAATCTCACATTATGTTTATATATAATTTTATTTATGAGAGAAAAAACTTTTAGACTATACTTTCGCAGCCTAGTTACGGCTTCTTGGGGTTTGAAACAATGCAGAAGTTTGCTATTTGTTTGCAACTTGCGAGTATCTTGTAGGAATTCAGCATATTTAACAAATATTATTTTCCAGTAGGTGGGGTTCGACTTGAGGGGAGCATCGCACACCATTGTTATGTAGGAGAGGGAAAGGGAGTAGGGGGGCACAAGCTGTGAACAGAGCTAACTACAGGGGCTTTCCCTGAGGATCTAGAGCACTGTCATGCCCGCACCTACTGCTCCCAGTCCAGACGATGGGGTCAATGCGCCTGAGAAAGCATTTCCCTTCCCCCGTGCAAACACAGGTACTTTATCAAAGCTGAGTGGGCTATGGGACGGAACAGCAGCTGGAATTAACTGGGCGTGATGATCGGTAGTTAAAGTTTGGTGCCCAACCAAACCTTCCTGTTCCTCAGACTTCCTGGCAACGCATTTGAGTCTTCTGCCTAGAGAAGGAACCAGCTTGCCTCCTTGGATCCAACTCATAGCCGCTGGGATTGGATTCCCAAGCCTAATCAACCGAACCATAGACCACGTTGGCTTTAATACGTATGTTTGAAAAGAGCTGAACAATACCGCATGTCAGGATGCTCTGCTTTAAGGGGCTAAAATGTTCATGTAATCAGTGGCAATAGAATTCCAGATCTGGATGGCATGATACATACTGATATGATCTTAGACTTATGGTTATCAGTAATCTTACAAAACTGAAGGACATATGGTGACAGATCATCGATTGCGCAATTTTCGCGCCATGCTAGTATACTCATATCATACTCACTGACAATAAAAAGATTTATCTTGTGGTTTTCAGAAGATCTCCATTTAAATTTGGGTAAATAATAACAGCATGAAAGAGGCAGTTCAAAATATTGGGAATGCCTACTAGTTCAAAGTAACGGTTCCACTATAGTTCCAATGGATTGTTGCCCCTGAACAACCTGTTTCAGTGCTTCAAAATAAGATTCCACCACCAGATTTTTAATGCAGATACTTTTTTCCAGCAAAATCTAAGGTGATGGGGTGGCCAAGCTAGATTTTTTGTACTTGCCAGGTGCCTAATAGCATATTGGCTGAACTGAAGGTTTTCGGATAAGTGGGGTTGCCAGTTCTGCTTTTCATGGAACTAAAAACAAGAGAAGATTTATCCCTGTACATTGATGTGATACTTACCATCAAATGGTCGCCAAGCTGGAGACTGAGACATGGTGGCAGCGGGGCAGGCTGCTTCATCTCCCTAGCACCCTTTAGAGTCAAGGAACCCATCCTTTGAGCGGATTATCAATTGAATACACAGTCGCGGAAGAATGGTGGCGGAAGAATGGCAGATTGGTATTGGTAGCAGTGACAATTTGCAAAGCGAACATTCCGGGTTTCCAATTCCAGCAGTCACTGGATGTCTTTCGTGGTTGCACTCCCAGTTGCAATGGCGAAGGTCTTGGCTTCACTTCATGGTACTGCTGTGATGCGGTTGATTTGTTCTGGGTTCCTGGAGTTGTTTCAGAGATTTCAATGGTTTCTTGTCGGTTGGCTGTGAGCAGTCATTTTTGACAGACCTTCCGCCTGCTCCTCCGGGTTCCGATAAGTGGGCAGCTTTTTTTGGAATACAGTGCTGACTTTTGGAGGATGTTAAATGGCGGTCTCGGGAGCCAGGTTGCAGGTTGGGAATTGGTTCACCACCCCTGCCTCCATATAATTTTGGTGGCACTAGGTGAGTCTAGTGAACATCACAGGCAACACTTGGGTGTATTTCAACAACTGAAAATCCCAGCCCCAAGCCATAGCTACTACATACCCACCAGAGGGAAATTTCAATGAAACGTTCCAAATACTAACCAAGAGAGCGCCAAGGCACAGTAAGCTCACATATACCAATTCCTGTGATGTCACGTTACTTCAGTTTGTTTCAAATTAGCCTTTTCACTGCCTATCTCTCCGTTGTGCTGGTTTTTAACTGGTTTTTTTTTATTATTTAAACTTTCAAATGGATTACTCGGTCCAGCATAAGCGAATCTTCCCTGAGGCCCTAATGCAAACAACTATACAGCAAAAAACTATAACATAATAAAAATATGCAAATAAAAAAAAGAGGTCGGTAGAAATAGACCACATGTGTAAATAGGATGTTCGAACACAGAATGAAATAGAACGAGACTAAATTACCTTGAACTTGTTTAAGATGAAATAAATTTGTAAACTACACGTTTGAATATGACAATGACTTGCATACTTGCATTCTACCGGTAACTATTTCCACTCTTATGGCCTAAGGGTCTCTGCAACGTATTCAAGGAGGCCCACTGTTGTTTTTTTTACATAATCAACATAATTTCGGAACACCATCAATTTATCATTTTATGTTATGGCACGCGCAGTTGACCTAGAATGAGACCTTCACCTGTACTTTCACCCCTATTATATAATTAGTTTGATGATATCACTGATCAAACTGCATGATCCTTCCATCTATTTTGTATGAGTAGAAGTTGCTTGACCCATTGGAACAAAATCAGCTACCATATGACCTTAGACCTCAAGTTCCTGAACATCCACTCCAATCTTAAATATTGGGTGACAGGATAAAACTGACAACTCAACATGATCATCCAATCTATTTCTATATGAGACGTATCTAGGCAGCTTGACCATTCAACAACTGGGCGAACTGTCGCCTAGATCTCCTTCTACGTCAATTTCATGAACAACCAATATGTACAGCACCATTTGTCAATGATCAACCCGATAAAATACATGATCATCTGGTGGCATATTAGAAACTGCTTGACCAGCTCAACAAAATGTCAGAAATTGGCCCTAAAAGACATTTGAACCTCCAATTCATGCACCGCCCCCAAAATGTATCATTGGCATGATAATATGACTAACTTCCATGACCATTTGATCTATTTCGTTAGTAGGAGAGCCGCTTGACTCTTCGAATGGAATGAAGAAAGTAACAGACTAGCACTGTATGATGACGTGAATGGGCTATGAACAGCCTAATATACGGATGTTACGGAAATCGCTTCATGGGACAGCTATACCATAAATCCAATTTGGAATATCAATGCTGCATACATGTACGAGTATATATGAAATGTTTGCCCGCTCAGTGCTAGTTTCATTTCACTTAGGTGGTTTTCTTTGCCGCTATTTGATATCCTCTACAAAAAACCAATTACGTCCTGTTTGACACTTTTCATGATGTTACTCCACCCCTTAATGGTCATCTTTTTCTCATCGGTCGTAGTGGTCTCTATATACCCCTTTAATAGCCTGGTTGTAGCAGTTGGTAATGCAGCCATAGATGTTCTAGGACATACACAATAGCATGTTTGTAGCAGTTGATAGCGAGCCCTGAGGTGTTCTTAGTACCTACCACGATAGCATAGTTGTAGAAGTTGATAGCAGCCTTGAGGTGTCCTAGTACATACCACGATAGCATAGCTGTAGCAGTTGATAGCAGCCATGAGGTGTTCTAGTACATACCTTAATAGCATGGTTGTAGCAGTTGATAGGCAGCCATGAGGTGTTCTATTACATTACCACGATAGCATAGTTGTAGCAGTTGATAGCATCCATGAGGTGTTTCTCGTACATACCACGATCGCATCGTTGTAGCATTTGATAGCAGCCATGGAGGTGTTTCTAGTCATACTACGATAGCCTAGTTGTAAGCATTTGATAGGCAGCCATGGGTGTGGCAGTAAATACCACACGATAGCCATAGTTGTAGCAGTTGATAGTCGCCATGAGGTGTTCTAGTAGCATCCTACGATAGCATAGTGTACAGTTGAGAGCACCATGAGGTGGTCTAGTACATACCACCTATTAGCCATAAGTTGTAGCAGTTGATAGCAGCCCCTGGGTGTCCTGGTGCATACCTCAATAGCATGGTTGGTAAGCATTTGTATGAAGTCATGAGGTTTTTCATAGTACATACTATGACAGCAATGTTGTATCAGTGATAGCAGCCATGGGTGTCCTAGTACAATACCATGATATCATGGTGTAGCATGATAGCAGCCATGAGGTGTCCTGGTGCATACCTTGATGCATGGTGTGCAGTTGATAGCACCATGAGGTTCTAGTACTACCATGACAGGCATGTTTGTACAAGCAGTTATAGTCAGGCCATGAGGTGGTCCTAGTACATCCACGATACATAGTTGTAGCAGTTGATACAGCCTTGAGGTGTCCTAGTACATACCACGATAGCATAGTTGTAGTAAGTTGATAACAGCCATGAGGTGTCCTGGTGCATACCTTATTAGCATGGTTGTAGCAGTTGTTGAATTCATGAGGTTTTCTAGTAATATACCATGAAAGCATGGTTGTAGCAGTTGATAGCACTCTGAGGTGTCCTAGTACATACCAAGATAGCAATAAGTTTGTAGCAGTTGATACATCCATGGGTGTGTCCTGGTGCATACCTCAATAGCATGGTTTGTAAGCATTGAGTGAAGTCATAGGTTTCTAGTAACATACCATGCAGCATGGTTGGTAGCAGTTGATCGCAGGCCTGAGGTGGGTCCTAGTACTACCATGGTAGCATGGTTGTATCATTTGATATCATCCATGAGTGTCCTGGTGCATACTAATAGCATGTTGTAGGCAGTTGATAGCAGCTATGAGGTGTTCTAGTAATCCATGACATCATGGTTTCTAGCAGTTGATAGCAGCCATGAGGTGTCCTGTGCTACCACGATAGCCATAGTTTGGAGCAGTTGATAGCAGCCATGAGGTGTCCTAGTACATACCACGATAGCATAGTTGAGCAGTTGATAAGCAGCCATGAGGTGTCCTGGTGCATACTTAAATAGCATGTTGTAGCAGTTGATTGAAGTCATAGGTGTCTAGTATCAGACCATGACAGCATGGTTGTAGCAGTTGAATATCCGCCTTGAGGTGTCCTAGTACATACCAACTATAGCATAGTTGTAGCAGGTTTATAGGCAGGCCATGAGGTGTTCTGGTACATACCACGATAGCATAGTTGTAGCAGTTGAATAGCAGCCATGAGGTGTTCTAGTAATACTAACTAACGATAGCATAGTTAGCAGTTGATAGCACCATGATTGTTTCTAGTACATACCACGATAGGCATATTTGTACGGCAGTTGATAGCAGCCATGTTGTGTTCTATAACATACTACGATAGCAAGTTGGTCGCAGTTGGAGTCAGCCATGAGAGTGTTCCTATACAACCCATAATAGCATAGTTGTAGCAGTGAAGCACCATGAGGTGTCCTGGTGCATACCTCAATAGATGGTTGTAGCTTTGATTGAAGTTCATGAGGTGGTTTTCAGACTAACCATGACACATGGTTGTAGCCGTGATAGCAGCCTGAGGTGTCCTAGTACAACCACAATAGCATGTTGTGCGTTGATAGCAGCCATGAGGTGTCCTGGTGGTCATACTTAATAGCATGGTTGTAGCGTTGATAGCAGCCATGAGTGTTTCTAGTACAATACCATGACAGCATAGTTTTAGCAGTTGATAGCAGCCATGCGGTGTCCAGTACATACCCGATAGCTAGTTTGTAGCAGTTGATAGCAGCCATGAGGTGTCCTAGTAACATACCACGATAGCAATAGTTGTAGCAGTTGATAGGCATCCATGATGTTTCCTGGTGCATATACCTTAATAGCAGGTGTAGCGTTGATTGAAGTCATGAGTGTTCTAGTACATACCATGACCGCATGGGTTGTAGCGTTGATATCAGCCTGAGGTGTCCTAGTACAATACCACGATAGCATGGTTGTAGCAGTTGCTACACCAGGAGGGTCCTAGTACATACACGATAGCATGGTTGTAGCAGTTGATAGCAGCCATGAGTGTCCCTAGTACATACCATCGTGGCATGGTTTGTAGCAGGTCGATAGCAGCCATTATGATGTTCTAGTAGGTCATACCACAATAGCATGGTTGTAGGTCAGTTTATAGCATTCATGAATGTTGCTAGTTCCCCATCTACATACCTTAATAGCATGGTTGTAGTCAGTGATAGGGCAGCCATGATGTGTCCGTGTACACTACCTTGATAGCATGGTTTAGGCAGTTTATAGGCAGGCCATGAGGTGTTCTCCATAGTTTGGACATTTCAGTGGTTCATTATCATCCGTACATGGCTTTGGGAAGTGATTAGCTGACTCTACATGTATTGAGCTTCCCAGGGTTGGTTTTGCCTTGGAGATTCACATCTGGCGGATGGGAATGTATACCGCAAAATTGGATAAATCTTATACTGTATTCATTAAAACAGTCGCACATCTGTAAAAATGAAACATTTAGAGCATGCATATTTATTCAGACAACCAAGTGATTTCCATAACATGCATAGTGTCAGAATAGATCAAGGGTGCGCTTTGCCAGTGCAATGGATCGGAGCAGGCATAAATTTGGCTAATATATCAATGTAGTCTTCATCTGACAATAATGTCAGCTGGCAATACAGTAATCCTCCACAGTGAGAAAATGGAAATGAACACCCAACTTGTGCTGTTGGTATCCGGTCGTTCAACTTCATAGCACAGGTTTCAGGTATTTTCTACCATCAGACACGCATACACATTTATGCCTGTCAAACCCTGTTGTTAAAACCGACAGGAATATGCTGGTATTTCTGGATGAAACTAACTGAGCTGAGCGGAGCCAGGGGTGGCTGCTTTTGCCTTTATAACTGTGGGTCAATGAACTATTCAGAGACATCTCATGGCCGGAGGGTAATATGCTCAACTTCCTTGCCACAAGTTGGCCCGTCCAAATGAGTCCAGTGTCAGTCTGTAGATTTAATCAACTACTGCAGGACTTATGGGTTTTGTTGACAAGACAGTGTCTATATTGTCATCCCTCCAACAGTTTGGAAGAAATTCCACATCACTAGGTCAAGCACGCAACCATTTCTCTGATCAAGCATAAAGGGGAATGTTGCTATTTTACATTGCAATGTCATGGGGCTACTACATGCTTGACAAACCCTAAACGATGAAAATATAAGTTACCGTACATTTGCTTGAGCAGTGAGCACAGCTTGCAGCCTAGGATGGGCACTCTTGACTATCCAGGGCTCTACCAAGGGTCCTGTGAAAAGAACAGCATGAAAACAACATACATGTAATACGGGTTTAGGGTACTTGAGTAACTTGGATTGTAATACGATTTTGTACTAATTCGCCACATGAGTCACTGGTATAGAGCATGCAGCTTCTCAGCATCAAACAGCTGTTTCAAAAGCATCACAAAAGAGTTTAGGAAGGCTTCATAAAACTGCACTAATGAATGGGGACTGCTAATTTCAGGAGGGTCTCTAATGCTCAATTTTTTGGGGAGTAGCCAGGGTACCAACCCTCCAGAGTGGTGATCCTTCAGGGTAGCGAATCTAATGCTCAATTAAAAATAGTAATAACAATACAATAAGTAGCCTCTCCCGCCTGATCGATGCTAAATTGCTATACCACTGAAGCCCGGCCTTCGAGTAGCGACTCGATTATAAATTCAATTAGCACCCGTCGGAATGATGGGTCCCAAACTCCCAAAACGGACAGTGTTTGTGAATTGGGACACTGGGATACTCACCCTAATTGGCAACCTAGCACCACCCTGATATAGTCTTTTGCAACTTTCATTTTTACCACATAGTCCGGGTTGGCAACCCCAATCATCCTTCTCAGTTTTCCCAGGCTGAGCGGCAGGCGTTAGAGTGCAACCACGCGAGAGTTCGACAAGACCTTGAAATCACTTCCAAACAAGGATACAGGTCGCAAGCACTGGAGAATAGAAGATAATCCTCCTGGAACTTTCTAATGAGATGTTGAGAGCGTACACTCTGACAAAAAGCGAAATTCCTCTAACCACATCTTGCTAAACTGACGGTTTGGCTGCAAAATGAGAGAAGCGATTGGGTTTGCCAACCGGGCTATGTGGTGTTGAAAAGTCTCTGGTCTTGACATAATATTGGGGTTGGTGCAGGGTTCCAATTAGGGTCAAGTATGAGCTGTGAAGTAATATTCACATGAATATCCACCTGATCCAATATTTGGAAGCAGTGAAGATCGACACCTGCTTGAGAGAAAGCTGAAGAGATGGAATGCAGTCCATGTCTTGGCATCATGAAGGGACTTGTCACCGTTGGAAGATCGCAGATCCTTGTAAGACTCGATGAGGTAAACCATGTATACCTCGAGAAGAATGACAACTAGGGCTCCGTGACAACACCGTACGAAACTTTTCACAAGATATCGTGAGAATAAATCATCATTATCATTATATAAGTGAATGCCTACCTATCTCTGTGTTCGGTTTCGATCAAGGCGCAAAATTTAACAGCCTCACTTCTGGGGTGTGTGGCTGGGCTCACCGATGTCATGATGAGAGAGAGACAATCGATTAGCAGATACTCTGCCGAGCACTTTTGGGACTCTGGCATCACTTTAGGACGGGAGTCTGGCGAGAGGGGGGGGGGGGGTGAGGGGGTCAGCACTTCCTCATGACCCCTGTGACCAAATTTATTTTTAACACAAACAGGGCCGATTGCCTATGTCTCCCTGGTTGCGGCGTCAGTGGTTTCCCCTCCATAGTCACCATGCAAATCATCTTTAGGTCCTTCTATCTGTTGCTTCAAGTTTTTTGGTATTAGCATTCAACAGGAACGGCCTATTACTCAGTGACCAATTTCAAATTATCAGGAACTGATATGACCTTTCTACCAAAGGAGTAAAAGTATTGTGGAAATTGGACTAAAATGTCCTAAATTATGCAAGTGACCAATACTACTCAATACTCCGACTTCCATAGACCTATTTGTTTTTCAGGACCAATAGTGGACCACACTCAATAGTTCATGGGAATTTTCCACCAAAATTGATTTTTGCATGACCTGATGTAATTATACACATTGAATAACCCACAGGACTGGAGTTGCTGTTAAATTTAGGTCTGGGGACTACATCGAACACATACCCATGAAGCTTCCCATGAAAATCGAACAAACGTTGGGGAAATTTCGAATAAACTATGCTCAAATAGACACAGGGGGGGTGAATGAACGCTAGTTGCTGCCAGTCTATGTTAATAATGTCGGCGAGTAAGGTCATCCATCCGGTCCATACCCACCATGAGTATTTTCTCAGTGTAAATTGTAGTAATAGGTTTCCACCACATGACCTTGCATTAACACACAATAACGGTTACGAGTACCTGGGCCTACATCACTGTCTTGGGGGGGGGGGATGGGAGGTGATTGGCAGCTGTTTTTATTTTTTCTATTTTTATGTTGCACTTCATTGGATTCTATCATTTTTCCATAACAACTGATAACTACTACAGTTCTCCACATCAGAATAACAGCAACATAAAGTCAACTCCTTCGTAGTCTGTGTTCCTGTTAAATTGAGGTCTATGACTCTATTTACACCAACACAATATGGCTCCCATAACTAACTACACTCTATTCATCATCCCCCTATCCCATCCCTCTCCTAATCCCTGTGAAAAATCCAATAATGTATGCCCTAATCTTAACCATCTGGCTTTAAGGCCTTGGCTCAAGTTAATATGAACCCAGCACCAATCATTCTTGGCCCGCACTCATTCATTGTTTAGCAGGCAGAGATTTGGTGACAGCAATAAACAAATCATCTCTTTTGGGGATTCCCAGATGAAGTTGAGAGAACCCAGAAATGGACCTAGGTTTTGAACAATAGATGAATCTCTGCGGCTTACAGATAGGAAATCTGTTAAGATGAATGGAAATCACATACCCGAGGGGTGAATGAGTAACACTCCAAATCGAGATAGTTCTGCAACATTTTTTTTTGTACTTGCTATAATATATGATGTCAGCACATCCGGTCAGGTAGGGTACCTACCCCAAGACTTACCATTCTAAATAGGTAGCATACCGTCCTCTAAGGCTGTTGCAGAAATGTTATTATTTGACAGTGTTTTTGGCCATAAGTGACCTTGTAATGACCTTTGATGACATACTGGTTTTTATGAAAATGTTACCCTTGACAATATGCAGCATGTCCCAAAATCTCAGCCATAATCGCACACAGTCACTAGAATCACTAGAAGTTATTGCAGAAAATGTTTATTTATTGTGGCAGTTTGGGTTTGACCTTGAATGACCTTTGATGACATGACGTTTTCTGACAAATGCTTGCCTCATGTGATGCACCAAGCCCCAAAAGCATTATGTTTATCAGGGTACACACACCTATGCTATCGGGGCCAAAAGGTACTAAAATCAACCTTTGGCCTGCTAACTTGAAGACCAAGTGTCAGATCGAAGCAAGGTTGGTTTTGTCTATATAGCAGACAGAGATCTATCACATATCCAAAAATTGACAGTTTTTTATTTCTTTGCCCTGTCACTCCTAAAATAAGTACATTTCCTTAAGACTTGACCTTTGACCTTTTGACCTCGTCTTTAGATGTTGTTTGATCCACTGAACCATGACAAATCTCTACGAGCACCCTAACTGCATCATTCCAAATGTTATTGCCCATTTAACGAAACTTCAAAAAATTGTGCAATTCATGCAAATTATTAACACTGAATGACCTTGAGTGACCTTTACACTGTTGTTAAATCCATCAGGATCAAAGGTGTACCATTCTCCAAGTTTCATGAGGATTCAACCAACTTTAAAATCTGCATATATCATGCAAATTAGACTAGGTGAATGCGAATTAGTAACATTAAATGACCTTTGGTGACCTCGTCCCTCGTAAAATTTAAGGGATGTTAGATAAACCATCTCCCCGAGTTCGTCCCAATTAATAAAAAACTTAAAAAATATCACAGAAATTATGCAAATATAGACCTAATTAGCATATATCATGCCAGGAATCTAATCAGTTCGTGTTACCTCTCATAGTTGTATATACTCCGAACGACATCACAAATGCATATACCGATCAAGAGATATCTGGTGCACACGCTCCAGAGCCAAATGTCATTAAAATATGCCAAAATTTATGCAAATGAGTATGGTCTTTCGGACAAAGTGGAGGAATCGGCAATCTTCACCGCGGCCACCTCCACAAAAAGGTCCCAGCATGATGGCTTTCACGGTTCAGGAGATAACGAACCGCACGTACATACTGACAGACAGACGGACAGACAGACAGTGACAAAGTAACCACTATGCCTCTCCTTGAACAAAGTTCAGGTGAGACAAAAACACTTTTTTAAAGTTCAGTAGACATTTTACAGCTGTTGTTTATCAACTCAGGAAGATCACTTACCGAATTGTTGGATGGCCTCGGCAACATTTGGCTTCCGGAGAAAACGTCGCAGAAAGGAAAATTATTACCAGGAAGGTCAACAAATTTCACATTAGTCTGAGGTAGTTATAGGGAGTTATGGTTCTGACTCAGTGTTACCCAGGAATGTTTCATTTCAGCACGTACATTTCCCTAATAGGAAACACAATATATATTGGATTCAGTCTTGAGTATAATAAATCAGTGAAAGAGTTGGTATTGGGTGCAACTGATCACAAAGTTGTAGCTTTTGATATGTGTTTTGTTCCGTCAATAATCCACGGAGTTCAGAAATCATTCCTTGTTTTCAGAAGCAGATGGATGGAATTTTCTGGGTGCCTGAATGAGGTCATTTGGCCTGATTTGTTATTTGGTTTTGCTGTTGCTCATTGAACTCTGTTTTTCTTCGGAAAGTTTGTGAGGTCATGAGATTGTACATTCCTTGGCATGGTGCGTGGATAATTGAAAAGCCTCATTGAAATGACAAGAAGGTGGGGGGTTTCTCTTGGCAATAAAAAGTGAACAATTCAGTGGCGTTTTTATCATTCTCTAATATACCATTATACCAGTTGCCACGGAATGACCATCAAAACATTGGCAGTGAGTAGCGGCAACTTCATTGACCAATCACGATACAGGATTTGCCATGCTTTGATTTTTGCTGGACATGAGATATGTTCTGAGCCAAAAATTGTTCCAAAAATTCACTCACATCACCAAGACTATAACAAGTTTGACAAAAAAAATACTGCAAAGCTGATTCTACAGTACAAGGCAGATATTCCAGGTGAGGCAACTTTCTTCTTTACTTGGAAGTTAGTGAGATAAGCTCAAATTTGAGCTTGAATTAGATAAACACTAGGCTGCTTGACTGTTAGTCAATGGCAGGAGAGTCACACCTTGCATCCAGCGATAGAATTAACCCCCGAGGGGTAAGTTATCATGTGGATAAAACACGCTCGACAATTGATTAACCCTGTTCATTCTTACAAAAAAAAATTAGTTCAAATATGTATTAAATCAAATAGCCATCGTTTTACCATTTGACGATTAAATAGCAACCCTGGGACATTGCAAAGAGTCTTGTGCGAATAAATTAACCACAACAATACGCACATCTCTCAATTATAGGCGCGCACAAAGCACGTGGCTAAATGTCCACGTATAATGCATAAAGTGATTTTCCCAACCCATTCGCATCCTCCGGGAGCAATGCACATTACATTGTGCGTAAAGCACATTCCATCGCGCGTGTTTTCGCGCTCTACTTGCGTGAATGATACTGCACGTTCTATTCAAAACGTTAAATGCTACGCTTGTGGCTCTGGTAATCACATCCAATTTGTGACATACACATTATAATGTACAATCGTGTACAATGATCTCTTCACCATAGCCAATACGTGAGTAGCGCCTTCCATTTTTAACATTGTAAACACAAGCCTATGTGTGTGACACTTACACTACAGCAATCAAAATTCATACAACAATTACGCTCCTTGTCGATCTACGTGCATTAACCGCATGGGCATTAACACTGTGCATCAATCAGCTGACCTGATTCAGCTCAGAGGGGAGTATAAGAATGAATATAGGCTAGTACAGTACATAGGAGAAGGGGGCACAATCTGTGTCCTGACCTCCTTTACACCCATTACCATCCAGGAGTTAAGGGGTTTTGCACAGCCACTGGGTCACTCTGGTTTCAATGTAGCACAACCGCTACCTACAGTGTAACTCGGGGGCATTGCCTAATAACACCTCGTCAAATCAGCTGGACTTTTTTAAACCTTACTTTTTCAACTTCCCGGAAAAACATTCTATAGCGAGCAAGGAAGTCAACCTCCCGGTCCATCACTGCAGTTAGCAGAGTAAACAGAATCGCTAATTTTATTTTTTAGGCACTCGTACTCGTACTAGTCGTAGTCGCTATCGGGAGTAGGGCGGTGGTTGAGGGGGCTATTGCTGTTACATACTGGTCGGCTGGTTATCGAATCCTCCTCCTGCCACATTATGAGTTATGGCGCTAATTACGTCCAGCTACGAACGATTCGGACTGAGTCGGACAACGAATCGCCGATTTCTATATTAACAAGCCCAAGTCGGAACGTCTTGATAGCTGCGGACGGCAAAATTCCTGTGGCGAATACACTGCATATGTTCGTCACCAATCCACATTATTGTTTGTTCACATTTAATTGACCTTTAGTCCTTACTGACATCTGTCACATTTGTTCACATTTAATTGACCTTTAGTCCTTACTGACATCTGTCATAACCGTGGAATGGCTTGGAAAAAATTGGCTACTAATTAGCTCTAAATATTTGTTATCAGTGCCCAGCACAAATTACCCAACTGCCTAATTTTAGGCCTGTTATATATATACGGTACCCAACAAAAACTTTATATGTGTACCCAGCACAACTCTAGGCCTGTAGCAGTGAACAGTGGAAATCCCCCCATTCCTGTATGTCAGCCACCTCAGTGTGACTGACAATTAAACAGTCCCCCTCCCCCCCCCCCCCCAATTCCAGCGGCCTGCAGCTCGAGGGAATAATGTAAAGACAAAACCCTCACAGAGAGTTCAAGGGAAGGCTGTGGTAGACAAATTGGGGTAATAATGGATTTTACTTGAATCTAATCACCTCTGCAAACATAAATGCTACCAGTCTAGCCAGCGGCATGCTTCATCACTCACCAAGTTTCAACCTGATCGCATGTACGGTTCATTACGAATGAACGTGACGAGCAGAATGACGAACGAACGGACGAACGAACTAAAGATCGGAGAGGACATGATTGATTGTAGAGCTGCTTACCCGCAGCTAACAAGTGGTGACGCCAAGATTTCCTCGAACCTTGACCTTGAACGTAGATAATGGTCAACGTCCAGAATAGGGTTGGCAGCCAAACGGAAGACTGTTTAGTCCCCGGCTTGATGCACGCACTCCTGGTGGTTGTCAACTGCGTTTTGGAAGCTGTTGATGTTCTAGCCTGGATAGCCGCTATGTTGTAAGGTAGCATGTTCCAGTACCGTATTGTCCTTGGGACAACAATTAAGTATTTGCAACAGTCCTGTTGCGGATATGATAGCATATGAGTCTGGATGGTTATGCCGTGATTGACGCAGACCGGCTGTAAGAGTTCATCAATGGGCACTGGGTAGGCAAGTGACCAAGAATTGCCTGCTTAATAAACACACAGAGCGCAGGACTTGTCCGAGGGCTCGGGACTAAAGTGTGAAATCTGCGTGGCGCAGCGAGGCGTTCTGGAGTGATAATCATTGAGAATGAAGCGCGCTGCTCTGTTTCGGATTTTTCAAGATGGTCACATTTTTTGGGTGTAGGGGTCCCAGGCTGCAAGCCGGAGCCTACTCGGATGGGGGTCTGACCGGGGTTTTGTAAGCCTCAAGCTTTGTAGATTGGCCACAAGAGAATGTAAATTTTCTCTTAAACCAAGAGATCTGTTAGCTTTACTACAGATGTAGTCGATGTGAGTATTCCAGTTCAGATTGATCCAGAAATGGTAATTTCCTTTCCAAATATGAATAGTGTTTCACAACAGAAAGCGGTTTACCTCCGATTGTATAAGGATAAAGAGTAAGAGATACTTTAGAGAATGTGACCATTCTCTAATGAAGCAATATTATCGGTATTGAATTTCCTCTGCCACTTGTTTGGCCAATCGTGGAGGGCATTAAGATCGTCTAGAGTAAAGCGGATCACCTCCACTCCTCACCTCTCGAACTGATACAATCATCAGCAAACAAGCGGATACCAAAGCTAACATAGTAGGAATATTATAATTTTAAAAATAAAGTAAAAAGAGAATTGGCCCCAAGACAGTACCTTGTGGAACACCCGAGATAATGTTCGACCATCTGACTTTTCACCACTGACTACTACCTTTGGAATCGTGATCTCAAAAAGTCAATAATCCAAATCAAAGTAGAATTCTGGGATCCCATATACCCACGAAGTTTGCAAATTAACCTGTAGTGTGGACCACATCAAATGCCTTTGAGAAATCAATAGCTATATCTATCTGAGTTGCTCAGTCAGGGAGTTCGCCAGATTTTGTAGAAGAAATTAGCTTTGATTCACAGGAATGCCCGTTCCGAAAACCATGTTGTTTGTTTGATGCACCCTGTGTTTTCTAGATGACTCATGATCTGGGAATGAATATATGTTCTAAATTTTACCACAGATGAGGTGAGTGAGACTGGACGATAATTAGAAGCCAGGGTTCTATCACCCTTCTTGAAGATGGGGGTGATATTTGTCCTTAGCCAGGAAACGGGGACCTCGCCAGTGTCTAGTGACCTCTAAAAAATGCACGTGAGAGCTGGAGTAATCTCTTCTGCAGTGATTTTCAGAATTCTGGCCGAATTTCGTCGCGGCTAGCAGCTTTCTTCGGGTCTAGCGTGTTCAATAATTTCAGAATACCTCCGGCACCAATGGTAGTATGCTCCATGGGGTGAAGGGAGGGGGGGGGGGCAGGTGCATTTTCAGCAAGGGGAACTATTGTGTGCCCCTTAGTGAAAACTGAACAAAACTGTTCATTCAAATGTCTGCTTTGGTTTTATCGTCAGAAACAGATTCCCGTTCTTGGAAAGGGCAGGGATGCCAACAGCATCGACCCTAGGCTTTCAATAAAGCCGTAGAAAATTTTGGCGATTCTAAGCATATGTTCTTGACATATTTTCTATAGGCTTCCCTCGTAAAAATGTGAGTCTCTTTACTCAAGGTGCAAAACTATTGTAGGTATAGCAGCGTGTTTGATCGCGGTATAATATAATCAAGTTGTCAACGCTTATGCATGCGCCCCCTTTAAAACTGTGTTGATCATCCCAAAGAGAGGACCTTGTGCCTTATTGAGACTTTTGGAGAATGTAAACGAACATAGCATCCTGCATGACAGAGCAAAACAAATCTCATGAAAGAGAGAGAGAGAGAGAGAGGGGGGGGGGGGGGTTCACAGTCGCAACCGATGAAGTGTGTGAATACAACAGTTTCGACCAGATCCTTCATATGATTCTTCAATCCATCAATGTTAACTCTAATCGTAAATATCCAGTTTTATGGGGGGTCTGCCTGATGTACCTAGGTTTAGTACTAAAATGATAACTGGTATACCATCGTGATCGCTAATTCCAGGGACCACCCAGGAACGCTCCACCAATGTTGGATTGGTGAAGAATCGGTTTAGAATATTGCCCCCCTCCCTAGTGGGGTCTCGAACAATCTGATATAGAAAAGCCGAAGTCAGCAATAATGTCCACAAGTCTCCGACGGGGGGCCCAAGTTCCCGCCAAAAAAGCGGTTTGGTGCTTTGGGACGCCCATCCTGATGTTCGCCTGTTTGGAATGTCAGTAAACCTGCGTATAGCTTGGGCTTCCGCCGTTCCCTAAATGCATCTCTAACCTTTCTGTAATGCAGTGTAAGTAACAAATTTTGGTTTGCTTCAACCCTTCATTTTCCTATGGGATACTTGCGAGCACAGGCAGATCGAGGGGGTTGAGGCCGGAACTCAGGGAAGTGCGCCCTTATAAATGTGCCTCACCCTCCCTATTGGCAAATAATTGTACAATTTATGGGCCCCTAATACCATGCTGGCCTGCTGCAATATTTTGCTAGACCCCCCCCCCTTCCTTCGGGGGTACGCCACTGATTGGAACCATCAGCTACTGCCACCGTGTTTGGTGCTTCAGCTTCTCAAGTTATGGAGTCGAAACGAGTAATAATTTGGACAATGCCTCAGTAATTGATACAGATTAGAGTAAAAAACGTATCCTGAATCCTGTGCGCGAAATACCGACTCATGCCGTCTGCACATATCTCCATATACTTAGTCGTCCATCCCCTCTGACAGTCTGAGGCTTTCTAAGTAGCGCAACACAAATCCGTAAGTTTGTACTAAGCATGCCCAGATATCAACGTTGCTTCTGTCAGCTGAGTCCATCCTGGGAAATGCAAGAGTATTTAATTCCTCCTGGCTCATTGTCACTTGGTATGTCGTTAAGGTAACAATTGAGCGTGGCTGAGTGAACCATGAATTCGACTATAATAAGTACTGTTGCCCTAGCATAGCCATGGCAGAGACTGGTAATGGTAATGACTGGCTCTTCCCAGCACTGTCCATTTGCCCCCACCCCCCCCCCTCCAAAGGGTGCTCAAGCCCCCCCCCCCCCCAAACAAAAAAAAAAAAAAAAAAAAAAAAAAAAGAAGAATATTTCGAATATGCGTATTGGACATATGAAACTAACATCACATGTCATGTTCCTTCCATACCCTTGGGCCTACCCAATCTCCGCAGGTCACATTGCTAAGCGATAACCAGGTTTGACCATACTCCTAATGTTATGAAAGTAAATGCGTACCTTCAATTCTTCGTAAGGTCGAGTACATATTCTGCTTGTACAGTGGTAGTGACAACTGTCAAGTCGAAAACCACGCTTTGCACCATTTCCGTACCGTGCGTACACACGGTGCACATTGTCAGTGGTTACAAAGCAGCGTCTTATCGCTGGGGGCATAATTTGTTTTATAACTAGGACAGATAAGGAAATCAGGACTGAAATGGTCAAGGATCGTAGTATTGCTAAGGAATCTGGGGCCTATATAGTTGTTTGTTTTGAGAGTTGTCAATCCCCGGTCAAAATTGGGGATATTGTCATCGTTTAGGTCGGTGAATCAACCATCACACCCTTGATCACACTGGACATGGTCCATATACAGAGTTGGCACGGATGCCGTCTATGGACATCATGGAAAGTCAGGTACTGTTGTACATAATATAATGAAATCGAGATTATTCTTACACTGATCGAAGATTAAACCAGAAAAGGCCAAAGGCGTAGTGTGTCCTGACTGATCCTGACTTGATCAAGTAAGCATTGTCAAAATAACGAGAGGAATCATTGTCACGTAGTACTCAAAATAGGGAAATCAAATACCAAAATATGAAACTACAGCCATGCAGATGGAGGCTGGTTAACAGCTTAAAGCCGCTTCCATGACCGGGCTAGCGGGCGGGCAGGGCAGGGCCGTTTGGAAGACTCTTTTCCATGCACGCGGAGGGGCGGGCGGAGTTTTCTCGAGGCACGAACTCTCTCAATTTTAGGGTGTGTATAAGCGCTATATGAGAACCGATGTAGCACATAATATTATTATGATTGTTCTTATTATTAGTGTCTATTATTATTATTATTATTTAGTATTATTATTATTATTATTATAGTATTATTATTATTAGTATATTATATATGATTAAGGATTATGATTATTATTATATTATTATTATTATTATTATTATTATTATTAAATTATTATTAATATTATTATTTACAAGAACGGACGCATACTAGTGTTTAAAACAAAACACCGGTGTTTTTTCTGAAAACCATTGTTCTAAATGTCAACGATACGGCCCACTATTAAAAAATTCACACTGAAGGTTTTCGAGATTTAATTAGCAAATACTTGGCATATCATCAGTTTAAACACGTAAATATGTGTTCAAGTAGGTGTCCGGCCGTTGAATTTAGACACAATCTGTATAAAATATATTCCCTAGTGTGATGAAACAGTTATGAATGTTGTTTTGGACAATTATGAAACTAAACTGTCCCTACTCTCCATTATCGGCTTCCAAAAGGTAAGATTGCAGGAAATCCCGGGAATTGATTACGAAATACCACGCGGGACACGCGGGGCGGGCGGAAAAATCGCTAACAGGACGATTCGAGGAAAAACGCCCGCCCGAGTAGCCGCGCGTGCCCCAGTGCATGGAAACGGCTTCAGTGAAAATAAACGTATGAGCGATTTTAGACGCCCGCCCGCCCGCTCGCGTGCATGGAAACGCGGGATTAAGTTAACCAAATCATCATTTTTTCACAATTATCCCCTTTTCCTCCCAAACTGGCTCCAGTCACACCCAAAACGATAGTGGCTGCTTGTTTTTCCCATATAGGAAGCTGCTTACGGTACTAGATTCCAAACTGATCGGGTCAGACATTCAGGACTTATTGGGTTAAAAAATTTCAGACTTTTACCTCTCTTGACTCAATGACCTTTGACCTGACACCCGAAAACAATAGGGATCATGTACTCATTATGGGAACCCTCACCTCTACCTAGTATGAACTTGATCCATCCGAGTGGGTTGAGTTATCGTGGTTAACGAGCTGAAATTTGCCAAATTTTTCACAAGTTTCCCATTTTTCCCCCAATTCCGACCCCCGATTAACACTAAAAACGAAAGGGTTCCTGTTTGCGCCTCCATAATAATGCTGGATCAAAAATTTCGACCTGATCGGGCCAGGCCCTTCAAGAAGACTTATGTTTTACAAAGATTGTTTCAGACTTCGACCTCAGGTGACCTTTGACCTGACCCCAAAACAATCTGCCGTTTCAATCCCCTACAACCCCCCCCCCTCCCTCCCCCTGAAGACCCGGTCTAGGACGCGCATGCTGGCTCCAAGCGGCAAGTGGTAAATGCTGTTATCTTGTGACCTGATCGGTTAACAAGTTCCTATGAGCCTAACAGTTTCCGTGAACATCTTGGCATTCGTCAATTACGAAGCAAATGTCTATTGCAATAGTGCCACGGCACGCCAATAAGATTCTTATATACGCAGTAACCCATGTGATATCATATTGGTATTAATTTGTCCTAATTCTTACAGAACATTTTTCACATAATTGAGAAATTTGCAGACACAAGATCTATTTTTCAAGGCTGGGAACATTCAGAAATGACACTCGTGGGGTGCCCGTTTTCTCGGGGCCACTGGAGATTTTCTGTGAAGAAAAAATTCTTGGGCGCTTCGCGCAAACCTACGGTGGCGCTCCGCTTCGATAGTAATCCACCAATAATCCACGTGTCTGGTTAGCCCCCCGAAGCCCCCCCCCCCAATGGGACTCTTGAACCCCGCCTCAACCTAATGTCCGCATTTTCAATCATTCAAGTATACCCACCAGTGTGTATGTCACCGAATTACCCAGCTCCACCAACTGCCGGATACCCGGTCCCACCTCCTGCCGGATACCCGGGACCCACCCTCTGTCGGTTACCCAGCCATACCTCCTGCCGGATACCCAGCTCCATCTCCTGCCGGATACCCAGCCCCATCTACCTGCAGGAAACTAGCCATCACCTCCCCCCCCCCCCCCCCACTTTGCATATTCGGCCCCATCTGCTGTCGGCAATCAACGCCAACTATACCAAGCACCCGCCACTCATTCTACCGAATACCCTGCCCCATCACCTGGCGGTAACTCATCCAACCAACTACTACTGCTGGCCGGGCTTCGCTGTACCACCCATCCTGTCGGCTATCCTGAACAGTAGCCTGGAGATGGAGTGTATGGAGACCCATGCTACTCTCATAGAGATAATAAAGGTTTCGACAACAAGAAAATAGGTTCAGCGTCTGACTCTGATCATCAACAGATGAGGATAACCTCTTCCAGACCGATTGTGACATCGAATTACCAGCACGTACCACATTTCTTAACTACTGGTTTACGTGGGCTTGCTTGTTGTAAGTATGTTTACAATTAACGAGGGGTACATCAATTTGCAAGTTGCCGCCTTGCATGTGAATTGATTACCCCCCCCCCCCCCCCCCCCCACACACACACATGAGTACCGCCAAAAAGGTACTGCCTTATCCCGTGTACCTGGTGAACGAATTCGCATCTGACAAGAAGTACCGTGAAATATCCAGGTCTGCACCCTTGCTTGGCCTTGGATAGGTTCGATACTCTGCTCGCAAGTTTGGGTCAACCTGAACAATTACTACCAGTCTGCTGCGGTGTTCTATTTGTCGTCTGTGAGAAAATACATGACACGATATGTCAATACACTCAGTTTGTAGCACTGTGTAACTGTGCGCATGCACTTCTTGCTCAGCATGAAACATGTGACAGACGTTGGAACAATTATTAGCTTTCTTCTCTGTTCTGCTTGATAGTGATACCCGGAAATGATCAGATGCAGCAAAAAAAATCAAGGTCAGGTTATATCATTATTAACAGATACACGCAAAACCCCTGCTGGGTAACGCACAGTGTCCCATAAACAACCAACTAAGGGGGAATCAGCCCAACCATGGCCATTTGGGAGAGGTGTACACTATAGTGAATTGTGGATGTTTCAAAATGAAGTTCCGAACCCAATTCAAATCTAATAATTAAATACAGCTGTTGTAGGTTAGTTGAGATGCAGCTGGAATGCAATAGTTGCGTGCAAATGTGGTTGACTCGGATGCAGTCAATATTAGCATGCAAGGATGGGATGCCTGCGAATGCACACATCTGCAGTCGGTTCAGATGCGATGAAACTGCACTGGCGGGATGATCGCATCGTAATATCGGCAGTAAATTACACACGAACGTCGTCCAACATCTTGTTATGTTGTGATTTCTTTTATCATTTATCATTTTATCCTTTATAAGATCCGAAACTGTCAATTCCAGTTATTGTGGCTGGGATTGGGAGTTAGAGGACCATCTAAGTGGAGCGCCACCATGAGTTGGCGCTGACCGCAACTTCCGAGCGTCAAGCCGTCATACAGCATGGGTCTCTGTCCGCAAATTCTTTGGGGAATGGGTCCAGTAATCACTGGGAGGAATTGAATAATGATAGCGAGAATAAGTTGGCCAAAAAGACTTTGGGGTAATGGGGGCATGTTGAGGTACGGGGACGCCCGCTTTCCCGACGTCTTGGTAGAGTTAGTGGCCCCTCCCCCCCCCCCTTCCCCGCTCATCGCTTTCGTCAGCTGAGGGAAAATCGGGAATAAATGTCCATGTCTGGAATAAATCGTCCCCCCCCCTCCCGACCCGGAAGGTGGCTACGCGCCTACATTTGCGAGGCACGTCAAGATGGTGTGAATCACAGACAACGTTTCATGGCAATACAAATTGAAGGGTATTGTAACCCGCCAGCATGCCTAACTAAACGGAGCGCCATTACAGGAGACGCGGAGCGGTCCCGAAATTTTATTTTTTATACCCCCAAAGAGTTTTTCCATAGCCTGGTACCCCGAAGTGCTACCATTACATGGCGCCTAGGCTGGCCTTCTATGTCCTGGGACAAACATTTTCAATATTGGACTGCCGGCGTATGTCCAAAGTCTCCTGAATCGATGCCAGAAGCACACGTGTCCGGGTTGTTGGTAATCATCCGGCACTCCGATCGCCTAAACATAGTGCGAGTATCGTGATAGCACGAGAGGAGAGAGTACAAAAAGACTGTAGTATAGGTTTGGATGACGAGTTTGTTCAGGCTGTCAAACCAACTGAACCCAACTACAGAAAAGTATTATTTAGATGCAAAGGTCGTCGAATTTATCTCTCACTCCTCTGAGAAATGGGAAGGGGACCTATTCTCCTGATCCTAATAGCTGCGCCCCACTGATGTGACCCTTGTTTAGTTGTCCTGCTTGATAATGGTTATGATTTCTGATCTATTATTAGGAAGTAGCTAGGAACATATCCCAATAAAACTACTTTCTCAAATGTTTGTAGAAGTGCTTTCATCACATTAACACGAATTCCGTTTGAAAACAGGGTATTGCAGCAAAAAACAATGGTGCACTTTGTGCCTAGAAAATAACACAGAAAAGTGTGGATACTATGTAATGGGACAATTTCTATATTTTGACTGAGGTTTTCGGTATTTTTTTTCAATTGATAAGTCATGTAATATTCCTAGTAAAATACTCGCTCTTTCAAGATACAAGTTCCCCATACTTTGATTTTTCTCTCATCACATTCACCGTTATATCAACCATTATATTTGTTTTACCCTGCATTATAAAAAACTAGATTGTTACAATTTACTCCAGTAAAATTAGCGGCGAAGGTTATCATCAAACCTTATACACGGAACAAATCGTTCAATAAAAGAACATAAGGGTTCTAACTTTATTGCGTATGATTTGTTCTGACTGTGACCTGATATTGTTGCTCGGTTCCTCCGACAAATGAGCTATTTTATATATCATGCTAAATGGTAGGACAAACTTGGCAATATTTACAGCATTGCAGCTGCGTTCAACAGAATTCACATTTTCGATGGTAGTAGTGGCAGACACGGTTCCGACTTTCTCAATGTTAACCTGGACTGCAGGACTGTTTCTATCTCAGCGTGTTTATTTCCCGACCAGGGGACACGACATCTTTGATTTAGTATTGAGTAGTGATCCCGTTTCAATCGGTAAGCTTGGGCCTGCTTGGTGCAAGTGATTACGATGTTAAAGCTTCATGTGTACTGTTTCGTCAATAATTCACCAACAGATATAGAACTCGTTTCTTGTTTCCAGAACGGTGATTTGGATGGATTTCTGGTCTCCTGAGTGAAGTCATTTGCCATGTTTGCCGGCCCTATTTGTTATCGTTAAAAAAAAAAAAAACACCGTGATGAGAACAAGAAGCCTCGTTGGATGACAAAGGATGTTTTGCTGGCAATAAGAAGGAAGCGATATGGTGTGGTGTCAGGAGAAGTTTTAGTATGTATTTTGATTCTACAATGAAACCTGCCTCGCGATGTATGGAAGTTGCTGGTAAATGTAATAGGATTCCCGGCTTGATTAAATGTAAGTTCATTTTTCTTGACAGAGAACCCCACTTGATCCATGTGACCAATACATTTTTACCACAAAAAACATTGTTCTATGTTCACTAGTTGCACACTGTTTTTCATCAACATTGCAACAGCAGGTGTATAGGGCCCATAAATTGCCGCAACCCCCCCCCCCCCCCCCGCCCTTAGACGAATTTCTCGGTACGCCACGGTACATCACATGTGGGAAGCAAAGGAATAAAAAAAATAAGAGATCTCTTCTCTCATGTTATACATTCATCAATCCATTATTAGGACCGTTCCCTGCCATGTGTCCCCTGTAGCTTTCGGTTTTAACGTCGAATGGTTACGTTTATTATTGCGCGTTTAATTTTCAGACTAATATTCAGCATCAATCAGTTTATATTTTTACCTTCCTAAACCGATTGAATACCTGGTGAAATAT
The DNA here is from genome assembly GCA_026419785.1 of Sclerodactyla briareus. NCBI lineage: Eukaryota > Metazoa > Echinodermata > Holothuroidea > Dendrochirotida > Sclerodactylidae > Sclerodactyla > Sclerodactyla briareus. The sequence goes on along the minus strand of JAODTK010005796.1, from coordinate 20,632 downwards.
TTATATGATCGAATAATCACTCACAATTGACTAATTGTTTGAATATTTGATTGTATGAATATCAATTAATCAACTCATCATCACAGAAAGAGTAGCTATTTCTGAGAGCAGGTGGTGTGGACTCTCTTCATCGATCTTTACCGAGATAAGTAGCAAATGCTCACGTGTGGGTATGAAATCATCAGTGGCGCATTAGGGCCACTACCTTGCACTGTCTTGGTTCAACCGTTTTATCGTGGAAACTCTGAAAACCTTTATCTATATGTGCAAACCCCTTTTCGATACGATGTTTCCTATGTGGCCTTCAAAGTTTGGTCCATCATGCAGAGACATTGGGACGAATCTCAGGTGTGGTCGATATGATGAAAACTTGGGTTACCTCCAATGATCACTGAGTGTGTGTGTGGAGGGGGGGGGGGGGTCTGGGGTGTTCAGGAAGTTGAGGTCAAAGGTCATCTAGGGGCTAATTTTGGCCATATTGCGAAAAAACTACAAAATGCCTCTCCTCCTACATTTCGAAGTGGATGTTCATGAAACTTAGTTAATATTATCGGTGACCAATGATACATACGGGGTGTTCAGGAAATTGATGTCAAACGTCATCTAGGTGTCATTTTGGCGGAAAGGTAATTTTTGGGTCAGACAGTCGAAACGCTTCTTCTCCCACAGATTGAATTGGATGATCATGATAGTTGGTCATATTATCATGACTAATGTTACTCCATGTGTTCCAGTGTGTTCAAGAAGTTGAGGTCAAAGGTCATTGGGGGGTCATTTTAGCCATTTGTGCCCTGAAAAAACAAACGAAAACAAAAAAAAAAATGCAAAATGCTTCACTTACAGTTCAAATCGGATGTTCATGAAATTTGGTAAGTATTATCAGTGACCAATGGTACATACGGATGTTCAGGAATTTGAGGTCAAAGTTAATCTAGGGGTCATTTTGGCCAAAAAGGCATTTTTGGGGTCAAGCAGTCCCCCCCCCCCCCCCCCCCCCCCCCCCGAAACGCTTCTTCTCCCACAGATTGAATTGGATGATCATGATAGTTGATCATTATTATTATTGACCAATGGTACATACAGGGTGTTCAGGAATTGACGTCAAAGGTAATCTAGGGGTGGGTATATTTTGGCCATTTTGCAAGAAAATGCAAAATGCTTCACTTACATTCAAATCGTATGTGTTCAAATGAACTTTCATTATTATAATTGACCGATGGTACATACGGTATGTTCAAGTATTTGAGGTCAAAGTTAATCTAGGGGTCATTTTTGTCAAAGAGGCCTCCTTGCAAACGGATCCGTCCATATTAACCAGGTTTTGCGAGGCAATTTTTCTTCTTACATAAATATAACAAAGGTGCGGGACCGAAGAACAGTCCATTAGATTTATTTTAACTTTTATGATTCGAGAGAGTATGACATGTCAATTTCTGATGCATATTGGAGTGACCATCAAAAACACACATTTACTTGTAATAGCATATACTATCAGTAGTGATAGTATATCACTACTGATAGGGTGAGCTACTGTGCCATTGACACTCTTGTTCTCCAAGTAATATATTAGCCTCTTCATAATTCATCTGCAGTTGTCCTTTAATACACAGCTTTTTCAAAACAGTTAAAGATGGATTGTCGTCAATTAAAATAAATCTTGTAAACAGTATATTGCACCCAGCAATTTACTGATAAATTGAAACCAAATGGTATATTTCACGCATTTTTCCGTCCAATAATATAATTGAGATAATAATTTTTTTTTTTTTTTTTATTGAACAGTATGTGATTCGATTATACCGAGTACCGAGTTTGGTGCCTGACACTATTACGATATTTTATCGTGACGTCATGCAAAAATCGCCGTCGCTTGTTCGCTTGACGCTAGCAGACGATCATCCATCTTTAAAACATCGAATCGCGAGAACTTTGTAAGTTGACATGTCACTGATTACGGTAAACTGGACAGATCTATAATGCTGCTTTTTTACCAATCCATTATTCAAAGTGTTCTTACCCTTAACCTCATTTGCTTTTTTGGCAGCATGTCACACAAACATAAGTTGGATCTGGATCGTGTTAGGAAGTCAGCTGAACGGTGTATCGGCCTACCTCTTGCCACTCTTAATGATTTGTATGAGCAAAATCTACAGAAGAAGCTCACCAAAATTATGAGTGATTCCACACACGCTTTTCATGACCTTCTAAATTACAACAGGTCAGGCATCCGACTCCAGGTTCCCGTCACAAATACATCCAGATTCAGTGGCGGCTGCCATAGGAGCAAGGGGGAGGTGGGGGGGGGGGGGCACCCCCAAACAGTTTCCCAGATAAGCATTTTCAAATGAAGGATTTGTATGCATGAAGGCCCATACATCCATTTCCCGGGATAATTTTATTTGGTCCGTTCATATACTGAAACAATCCATCTACTTCCCATCTAATCGAAATCTTGAAGTTTTCAGTCACTAAACACGTCAAATACTTCGATTAAGCGGGATTTAACGCCCTTAACCATTAACCAAAGTTTCTGCCTCGGGGATAACACTTACGAGTGTGACCCGAAAAAGCACATTTGTGGAAGCGTTCCGAGGCTAATTAGTAACTTTATTTTTTACGTGTACAATAACTAATTGAAATTCGAACTGATCTAACATCGCTCTTCTTCCTCTCAATCGCTATGCGTTTGCCGCGTAGGAGACGTGTACCAAGCAAATTCGGTGTGGGCTCTAACGCAGAGAACTACTATAGAGTTGAACAATTCTACCTCCTGTTGGACACGGTCAAACAACGTATAGAAGAACGGTTTTCAGAGAACGACCTCTCTATCGTCAATGACTTTGAATGTGTGTTTCAGACAGCGATGGCGATGGGTATCCAATCACCGCGGAGACCACTGGGGATACAGAAGAGGCCTTGAAGAACGCTTGTGATCGTCTGACTGACCATTACCGGAGATCAAAGAAAACACTCCGCTTTTTCCAGAGGCAGATCTACTGACCAACATGACTAGAACGAAAAGCACTGCAAACGCCTGAAGGAATCCCCTAACAATGAGGCAGATACTGAACAATTCTGAACTGAACGAATGCGAGCTATGTTCCCTACCTTGCACCTCCTCTTACGGATTTATTGGACACTTCCTATATCTTCCGCTTCCGCAGAGAGATCGTTTTCTGTGTTAAGAAGACTGAAAACCTATCTGAGAAATGTCATGGGTCAGATTCGGCTGTCGTCCTTAGCTTTGATGGCAATAGAGAAAGATTTCAGGTGGACATTCTAGATATCATTGCTAAACTCAGCGGCAAGTGCGATCGCCGCCTCAGGCTAAACTGACTATGTTCTGGGGCTAGACTGATGTCAGAGGGGTAGGTATAGTTGGTTTTCAGTTGATTCTGATAATTGAAACAAAGGCTTACTGACAAATTGTGCTTTGAAATCTGAAATTGATGGTCCAGCTGCTCGGGGTTTAATAATTCACGTTTTATTGGGTAATATTTGAACATTAGTCCGACCCCCATTATTCGTTAAGCATTATTACGGATTTTACAGGACCGCACTGATATTATGGAATTATTTGTGAAACGTACTAAAAAAACATACTGAAATTCAAGACAGTAGCACTTTTTGGCGTGCAATGAATAGTTGCAATACTGTCAAAGATAATACCATTTTGCATCTAATCAAAGTTATTCTTGAAAAAAAATCTCACAGGGGAGGGGGACACCCCCTCCCCTTAGACCCCTCCCCCATATCAGTCACAATTCCTCCCCCCCCCCCAGCGAGCATCCCGACAGCCGCCCCTGTCCAGATTCCGCCGAACCTTTCTCCCGGATGCCATACATCACTTCAACCCCACTGCCACACGCTAGCCATTTCTTCTTATCGGAATATTTGCTTATATGTCTTCTTACGGTTTCAGTGTTTTTATATTGTTCCATATCTTTACTGTATGTTTTATACCATATGCTGTACTGTCGGCGGAAATCAATTTTCCGTTTTCTTTCTATCTATCTATCTATCATCTATCTATCTATCATCTATCTATCTATCTATCTATCATCTATCTATCTATCATCTATCTATCTATCTATCTATCCCCACATCTGATGTGCTTCTGCATTGTCATGGTTTTCTATGGAGCAAAGGTGGCATTACCATCGCCGGTTTTTATGCCAAGATTAATATAGCCACTGCTCCTGATTACCTTTGTGATAAGTATGTTCATGTCTCCCCTAGAGAGCATGCTACAAGAGCTTCCCGCTCTGGTTGTTTTCACCTTCCACGTTCGGCAACTAATTGGGAGAGGCGCCGTTTATCTAGCCATGGCGTAAATCAATGGAATGCTTTGCCTCAAGAAATTAGGATGTGCAATAAATACGATACTTTCAAATCTAAACTGAAACGTGCAATGAAAAGTGGATTGGAATTCTGGCAACTGTAATTGGATTGGCTTTGAGTATGTTAGTGTTGGTTTTTTAAAGTTTATATGATATAATTTGATATATCCATGTATTTTTATGTCTCTCTATTGTTTGTGCAGGGGACCTGGGAGCACACTGGCGTGCCAGTGACAGGGCCCCTGGTTATAAATGATGCAAATAAAGAAAAAAAAAAAACGGCAAGCAAACTGGGGGCGTCATCAAGAAACTCAAGTCGCGCAATATCCCTACTCGCCAAGTCTATGACGTACGTATTTGATTAATTTTAGGTGCAGGGGATCTACCGCAATGCACACTAAGTCCAATCATGATCACTCGAATTGTCAGTAAATCTTGGCCGAGGGGCGCTAACAAGGGGTAATGCCGATAACTATTTCCCCACGAGTCGCGACTATTCCACTTCTAGTATTTTTATTGTTATTCAATGGGCTATAGTCGAACACTGTGCTAGCCAAGCGAATACTACTCGCTTGGCCTAACATTAGCCTAGTATAGGCCTAGCCCTAGCTAGGTTGTCGTCGAAGTGCGAAGTTCAACGAGCAACGTGAGGCTACGTCACTCAAAACAAACATCCCACGACCATCACATGACGCCTTTTAATAAATATGACGTGGATTCGCAATGGTTCACTCACAACAGTTAAGGGTTATATAAATGTAATGAGAATGACTCGATCGGCTGCAACTTGCAAAGGAACAGTACCCAACAAGTCTACTCATTGAAACGTGAGACCTAAGCTCAGCCTGCATTTGCCCTCAGTAATACTACATAAGAAGGATGTGTGACAGACAGTATCACAAAGCCGTGAGGGTAAGTTGGTAGGCCTATCATCACCATTGATTTTCACATGTTTTTCCAAAGGCAACAATGATCTATATAGTACCATTTACAAACTTGGGGATATGCTCAGTGCAGCTCAATCTATGGGCTGAATGCAAATTCGCACAGAGAAGTGCACTCCACTTAACAGCTCCATTGAAAAGAATGTGTCACTGGAATTGTTGCTAGTGTTGTTCAGACGTTCAACCAAGAGGTTCTAATAGGCCCAATTTGTCATGTAGCCCATAAAAGTCAACCCCACAGAAACCCCCCCCCCCCCCCCCTCCCCCGCATTGTAAAGTTGACCATGATCTAGATAGCAAATTCAGATTAATCAACTATGACAACAAGAACTAAAGGAGAATGCAGGACAACATTTCATATTTCAGTGATACATTCGCAAATGATTAAGATATCATGACTTTTCTGGTTGGCTCCTGTTACTGCTAACATGAAGTGCCTCCAAGAATATGATGACGATTTCACATGCTGACTATAGAGCTACGTAGTACTTATGAAGGGCGGTAAAGACCTTATAGAATTTCGTCACTACCTAGTCTCCCCCCCCCCCCATGCAGTAGGCCAGGGTTTTCCAGTTGGCTCCGTGCTAGTGTAACACACAGTATTGTGGACAGGCAGTTTGCTCACGGGACAAGGTCTGTGTGATCATAACGGTCTGTGTTTTTGTGCTACTCTAAGCTCGGCTGGCCCCACAAACATGTTCGACGGAACCTCAGATGTCCTAATGATGGGAATAGAAAAAGAGGATTCCAATTAGGTCAATATCAGACCCAAAATTGGAAAAGCTGTCTGGAATATATTGGTTGAATGATTTGCTTGGTGGCATGTGGCCCTGCTGTAATTGAAAACAGAAGAAATGCCTGTTGATTTCACAATCAACGTTAATGTTCGTATTTGGCAGGGAAATCATATCCTTTGTGGTCTTCGAATGAACAGTGTAGTGGCTAGTATTAATTTTGTATTGGAAGTGAAAAGCCTCAAATGTGGGTCAATTTGTCCAACTGAAATTCATATTATCAGTATTTGCTTGCTCCATGACAGCCTTCAAAGAATAAGAACGAGGGCTCATCTTGATCAGGGTCTACCCGATGTTCCTGGGGTCTGATGTTCCCGGGGTTCGATGTTCACCGTTTTTGTAAACCATAGGCGTCAATCCATCTTCAGAAGTGGGGGGGACCTGACCGTCGCCGCGCCAAAAAAAATTACTGTGTGAAAATGAAAATCAATGCGAGCATCCTCAAAATGTGGGGGGGACACGTCCCCCCCGTCCCCCCTAGGATTGACGCCCATGTTGTAAACGTTTTAATTGCATTCGAATTTACAAGGTTTGATGTTCTCTGGGTCCGATGTTCCCGAGATTTGATGTGCCCGAGGTTCGACGTAACATGAAAATGGGGATCATCGAGCCTCATAAATTTAAATGAGAAACATCGAACCTTGGGGAACATCGGTAACATCGAACCTTCGTAAATTTGGGTGCCATTGAAACTTATACAAAAATGGGGAATATCGAACCCTGGGAATATGAAACCTTGAGAACATTGAACCTCAGGAACATTGAATCCCGGGATCATTGACATAGCCCCTCTTGATCTGGGACGTGCCTTTGACATGTTTCAGTCTCCAGTAATCAGCACTGATAGATATTATCCACAGTGTCCACCCGAGCCCAGAACAATTTGACAAATTCGCTCATGCAAACAAAGCATGTATATATACACAGGTAATGAACATTCATGCACACATGGTATTTGTTTCAGTCTTGTCAATAGAGTACTTAAATTATAGGCACATGTATCCTGGCTGAACAAGATGGTCTATAGTAGTATTCGTTAAAAATGGTGATGCACTCTTGTAGATTTTATTCATGTTAATTATTTCAATAGTCATTATCATGTGGATTTTTTTTCTTTTTTTCTTTCGCTCACACAGCAAGAAGCCAAACAAGCAAGGAAAGAAGAACGGCTACATAATCGAGCAGTGAACCAGGCCCTGCGAGGCAATGTAGGGAAGGCTATACATTTAGAGGTATGAATCATTCCTAGTTCAATGTTAGCTTGAAAATTCCAAACCCAATGTGAAATTCAAGATTATTGCCAAAAATGACCCAAGCTCATTTGGTCAAGGTCTTGAATGTCCCAGATGTTCTTCGAATGATTCATACTTAGGGCCCATATCAAATTGTGGAACACTAGGTGGAGAATGGAACAAAATGAAAAACTTTGGAGCTGTCATGTAATTTGCAGTAATTTCACTTGGTTGTGAACTGCATGCCTATGAATGGTTTTGTCCCAATTTGAATGAGATTTTCATGAATATTCATTTGAAACCATGCAAAACCCAAATGGTTTCCAATGGCTTCCTTGAAATGGAATTTTACCTTGGGATTCCAAGGTCGAGATGCAGTAGACCCAACATATCAAGAGAGCCCAACTGAGGGCACTCGTATACATGTATATTTATAAAACTTCCTTGAAAGGTTGCAGGTTTTTTGAAGAGTAGACTGTAAACTGCATTTTTCCAGGAATAGCCAATGCAAGTGCTGGAACTGGACAATTCCTGCATTGTTTTGAGTGGGGAGAGTATTTGAATCATAGCTTAATTAAGTCAATCTGTATTTCAAATACTATTACTTGTGGTTGAGCATGATTACCCATGCTTAGCCAGGAACACCCCTCAGCAGCTATAGGCCTATATATTTAAAATATGGTATCTTGACCAGTTGCATCTTGTGCACAACATTTCCATGACCCCATATCCATGTTGGCCCACTCCATAGGCTGAAATTATGGGAGATATGTCCTTAAGAAAGTTGTAGAGGGAACATACATGTGCGTCCTCCATATGTCCTGAGCCATGGCTTTCACTCTTGGTGCATGCCTGACCTACTGATTTCTTGATCTCCACAAAAAACCCCACAAAAACGCAACTCCAAAGTCCCCAACAATAGGTTAGTTATGAGAATAAAAGTAGTATTTGTTTAGATAAGAACTTGTGGCCTCTATTGCTGCTTGATTATTCTCATCATCCAGAATAACCCTCATTCATTTGTTATTTCCAGAACAGGGCCCACAATGCCCATGTCCGAGCAGACATTGCAGGGCACAGGGCTGATGCACGAGCTACCATCACCACCATAATGGGCATGGCCACCACCATGGGTATCCACACCATCATCCTCACTGCCCCCCACCAAAGGCCAGCATCACAGTGGTTCATCATGTGACAGTAAGTTAGCAAGAATTTTATAGGTTCTCTCAATATCATATACTTTTCTCAATGTTATCAATGCCGTCAGTACTGCTGTAACTATAATTTCCTGTCACTTCATTGATATCACTGTCCTCATTGTCAGCAGTACTAATTGCACTCACACTGAGTGCTTCTCACTGTCAGCATACTGCACTCACACTGAGTGCTTCTCACTGTCAGCAATACTGCACTCACACTGATGCTTCTCACTGTCTGCAGTACTGCACTCACACTTAGTGCTTCTCACTGTCAGCAGTACTGCACTCACACTGAGTGCTTCTCATTGTCAGCAATACTGCACTCACACTGAGTGCCTCTCACTGTCAGCAATACTGCACTCACACTGAGTGCTTCTTATTGGCAGCAATACTGCACTCACACTGAGTGCTTCTAACTGTCAGCAGTATGCACTCACACTGAGTGCTTCTCACTGTCAGCAATACTGCACTCACACTGATGCTTCTCACTGTCAGCAGTACTGCACTCACACTGAGTGCTTATCACTGTCAGCAGTATGCACTCACACTGAGTGCTTCTCACTGTCTGCAGTACTGCACTCACAATGAGTGCTTCTCATTGTCAGCAGTACTGCACTCACACTGAGTGCTTCTCATTATCAGCAATACTGCACCACACTGAGTGCTTCTCATGTCAGCAGTACTAATTGCACTCACACTGAGTGCTTCTCACTGTCAGCAGTACTGCACTCACACTGAGTGCTTCTCATGTCAGCAGTACTAATTGCACTCACACTGAGTGCTTCTCATTGGCAGCAATACTGCACTCACACTGAGTGCTTCTCACTGTCAGCAATACTGCACTCACACTGAGTGCTTCTCACTGTCAGCAATACTGCACTCACACTGAGTGCTTCTCACTGTCAGCAGTACTGCACTAAGCACAGTCACACTGAGTGCTTCTCATTGTCAGCGGGATTACACTCTCACTGAGTGCTTGGTATTGTCAGCAACACTGCACCCACACTGAGCGCTTGGTATTGTCAGCAACACTGCACACACACTGAGTGCTTCTCATTGTCAGCATCACTGCACACACACTGAGTGCTTCTCATTGTCAGCGGGATTACACTCTCACTGAGTGCTTGGTATTGTCAGCAACACTGCACCCACACTGAGCGCTTGGTATTGTCAGCAACACTGCACACACACTGAGTGCTTCTCACTGTCAGCAACACTGCACACACACTGAGTGCTTCTCATTGTCAGCGGGATTACACTCTCACTGAGTGCTTGGTATTGTCAGCAACACTGCACACACACTGAGTGCTTCTCATTGTCAGCAACACTGCACACACACTGAGTGCTTCTCATTGTCAGCAACACTGCACACACACTGAGTGCTTCTCATTGTCAGCAACTTCAAATAAACAAGATTTTTCTCCAAATATGTACATCTTGTCTGAGGCATCAGCAACCACTTCTGAGGTATGAGATTTTTTTTTCTCAATAGGAGTAAGCGAGTTACAGGTTTGTAAGACGAAGGTGGAATGGGGAAAAGGCACATTAAAAATATTTATGAGCTGGGTCAAATCTATGAGTGTCAGCAATAAAATAGATTTTTTGTGTGTGAACAAAAATGTCATGATCACACAATGGTAACCAACTGCTCTCTCCGTTGTCATTTATATAAAGTGCGTCCGGGTTATTCAAGAGAAATACAACCTCGTAGTAATGACCCAACCAAAAGCACTAGTGATGGCAAAGGTGCCTTTCGTTACCTCCTTGGAATATGCTGATGTAACTTGATGACATGGCAGCATGGCTGGACTGCAAAGGACTGTGGGTCCACATGACCCCTTGTTAGAGAGATTACAAGATTGCAATTTCTATTGAATTCCATCTCATCACATCTTAACTGATATGAATCAATGAAATCTGAATCTAACTATGACTCTTTTCTCAGTGGGAATAATTGGAATTTATCAGTGATTTCAATAAATGTATTTGAAATGGAGAAAATCTTCCCCCTAACTAGATTGAAAAACCCAATAGGAACAGGGTATATATTCTAATAATATATTTCTTTGTTTAAATGTAAGCCTACTTTTCAAGCTTCAACTAATACCTCAAAATATTGTTCAGCAGCTGAATTCACCTCGTTGATGCATGTCTGTATTGCCACTTGTTTTTTCAGACTACCACTCCAAAGCCACCACCACCCTCAGCATCTTATCCAACAGGTGTTGCAGCACCCCCCCCACCAGCAGTTCATTACCCGCCTCCACCAGCATACACACCACAGCCAACGGTAATTAATATTATGAGAAATTGAGAACCCTGTGAGAGAGGCAGTTTGCCTGTCTCATTGGCCCAACATTACATGGGGGGCTCTGGGGGCCCAACATACCACATTTCCAATAGTGCAATCACACATTACTACCAGCTCATCTGAATATGACCCAGTTGGTGAAATCTGAACAACGTAAGGAATGCATTCCCTACTAGCTGTCACTTGCTATCATTCCATTTCCATCCTCCACCACCATTTTTCTGCCACCCATTCAGTGTGACATCCATCCTATTCCCTTGCTTTACCGACCATGACAGTTGCCGCACCTGTCTAGTGTGACGTCCCATCTCTTTCCCTTCCCCCTGTCAATTGACAGTTGCGGAAACCCATATGTGTGACATCTAGCTCTTTCCTTTGTCCCCTGTCCATTGATAGTTGCAGCACCTGTCTAGTGTAACATCCCATCTCTTTCCCTGCTACCTGTCCATGCCAGTCGCAGCACTGTCTAGTGTGAACATCCCTCCTTTCCCTTGTACCTGTCAATGACAGTTGCAGCAACTGTCTAGTGTGACATTCCATCTCTTTCCCTTGTCCCTTGTCCAATGACGTTGAAAGCACCTGCCTAGTGCTACCTGTCCAATGCAGTTACAGCACTATGTTCTGTGTGAAGTCCCATCCTTTCCCTTGGTCCCTGTCCAATGACAGTTGCAGTACCTTCCTAGTGTGACATCCCTCCTTGTCCCGTGCTACCTGTCCATGACAGTTGCAGCATCTGTCTAGTGTGACATCCCACCTTCCCTTGTCCCCTGTCCATGACAGTTGCAGCATCTGTCTAGTGTGACATCACATCTCTTTTCCCTTGTTACCGTGTTCCATGACAGTTTGCCCAGGCAGCACCTGTCTAGTGTGACATCCAATCTCTTCTCCCTTGCTACCGCCATCAGTTTCAGCACCGGTCGAGTGGACATCCATCTCTTTCCCGGCTAACTGTCCCATTGACAGTGCAGGCCCCTGTGTCTATGTGACATCCCAGTCCTTTCCCTTGCTACCTGTCCATTGACAGTTGCAGCATCTGTCTAGTGTGACATCCAATCTCTTCCTTGTCCCCTGTCCAATGCCAGTTGCAGCACCGCCTAGTTCTACCTGCCAATGACAGTTACAGCACCTGTCTAGTGTGCCATCCCATTCCTTCCCTTGTCCCCTGTCCAATGACAAGTTGCAAGTACCCTTCTAGTGGACTCCCAGCCTTTCCCTTGCAACCTGTCTCAATGCAGTTGGCAGCATCTGTCTAGTGTGACATCCCTCCTTCCCTTGTCCCCTGTCCAATGACAGTTGTCACATCTTCCCCTATGTGACATCCCTCTCGTTCCCTTGTTACCTGTCCAATGACAGTTGCCGCACCTGTCTAGTGTGACATCCCTCCTTTCCCTTGCGACCTGTCCAATGACAGTATGCAGCGCCTATTTAGGTGCCACACATCCCATCCTTTCCTTGCTACCTGTCCCATATGACAGTTGCAGCCCAACCTGTCCAGTGTTACATCCCATCCTTTCCCTTCTCCTGTCCCAGACAGTTTAAGCACCTGTCTATTTCACATCCCATCTCTGTTCCTTTTACCTGTTCCACTGACAGTTGCAGAACCCCACCTAATGTACTCCCATCGCTTTTTCCATTGTCCCCGTGTTCCAATGAAGTTGGCGCCTGCTAGTGGTTGACAAGTCTGTCCTTTCCCTTGCTACCTGTCCATGACAGTTGCAGAACCAATCTAAGTGACCTCCATCTTTTTCCATTGTCCCCTGTCCAGTAACATTTCCGCCAACCTGTTAGTTTTACAATCCCGTCCTTTCCCTTGCTACATGTCCCAATGACAGTTGCGCACCTGTCTAGTATCACCTCCCAGCTCTTTCCCTTGTTAACCTTTCCAATGACAGTTCAGCACCTTCTAGTGTGACATCCCATCTCGTTCCCCCACCTTGCCCCCCTGTCCAATGACAGTTGCAAGCACTGTCTATGTGAAAATCCCTCTCTTTCCCTTGCCTCCCCTGTCCATGACATTTGCGCCTGTCCTAGTGTGAAATCCCCTCTCTTCCCTTTTCCCCTGTCCATGACCGTTTTCAGCAACACCTGTCTAGTGTGACATCCCATTCTTTCCCTTGTCCCCTGTCCATTGATAGTTGCAGCACCTGTCTATTGTGACATCCCATCCTTTCCCCCCCTTGCTACCTGTCCATTGATAGTTGCAGCACCTGTCTAGGGTGACATCCCATGGTTCCCTTTCCCGTCCATTGACAGTGGGCAGCACCGTCTAGTGTGCATCCCCATCCTTTCCCTTGCTACCTTCCAATACGTTAGTAATCCCTGTCTAATGTGAATTCCCCTTCTTTCCCCTGTCCCCTGTCCAATGACGTTGCAGCACCTGCCTAGTGCGACCTGTCCAATACAGTTTTGCAGCACCTGTTAGTGTGATCCCCTCCCTTCCCCTTGTCCCCTGTCCAATGACATTTTGCAGTACCACCTTCCTAGTGTTACATCCATCCTTCCCTTGCTACCTGTCCATTGACAGTTGCAGCATCTGTCCTCTGTGACATCCCATCTCTTTCCCTTTTTACCTGTCCAATGACATTCACGCACCTGTCTATTGTGGACAATCCCCTACTTTCCCTTGTCCCCTGTCCATTAACAGTTGCGCAACCTGTCTATGTGACATCCATCCTTTCCCTGCTACCTGTCCAATGACAGTTTGCAGGTCAGCGCCTGTTTATGTGACATCCCATCATTTCCCCTTTCTCTACCCCGTTGTCCAATGACAGTTGCAGCAGCACCTGTCTAGTGTGACATCCCGTCCTTTCCTTGCTACCCTGTCCAATGACAGTTGCAGCGCCGTTTTGAGTTGACCTCCCGTCCGTCCCTTCCTACCCCTGTCCATGACAGTTGCAGCGCCTGTTTTTGTGACATCCCATCCTTCCCTTGCTACCTGTCCAATGCAGTTTGCAGCAACCTGTCTAGTGTGACATCCCTCCTTCCCTTGCTTACCTGTCCAATGACAGTTTTGCAGTTGGGCGCCTGTTTAGTGTGACATCCCATCCTTTCCCTTGCTACCTGTCCATTGACAGTTGCAGAACCTATCTAATGTGGACAAATCCCATCCTTCCCTTGCTACCGTCATGACAGTTGCGGCAGCACGCCTGTTTAGTGTGGACATCCCCAATCCTTTCCCTTGCTACCCATTCCAATGATATTGCAGCACCTGTCTATGTGACACATCCCATCTCTTTCTCTTGCTACCTGTCCAAGGACAGATGCAGAACCCCTAATGTGACATCCCCATGCCTTTCCATTGTTCCCCGTCCAATAGCCGTGCAGCACCTGCCGAGTGGTGGACATCCCGCGTCCTTTCCCTCCGCTACCTGTCCAATGAACAGTTCAGCACCCATCTAGTGTGTACATCTCTCTTTCTCCCTTGCTGACCCTGTCCAATGACAGTTTGCAGAAACCCATCTAGTGTCACATCCCATCTCTTTCTCTTGCTACCACTGTCCAATGACAGTTGCGGAACCCATCTAATGTGAACATCCAATCTCTTTCCATTGTCCCCCGTCCCCCCTTTCCATAGCAGTTTGCAGGCACCTGTCTAAGTGGACATCCCGTCCTTTCCCTCGCTACCCCTGTCCAATGACAGTTGCAGAGCACCCTCTAGTGAAGACATCCCATTCTTTCCTTGCTACCTGTCCAATGACAGTTGTAGCTCCTGTCTATTTCCACATTCCCCATCTTCTTTTCTCTTGTGCCCCCTGTCAATGAACAGTTGGCAGCACCTGTCTAGTGTGAACTCCCAATCTCTTTTCCCTTTTCGCCCCCCTTCCCCCCCTGTCCAAGGACCGTTTGCCATCACCCTGTCTAGTGCTGAATCCCATCTCTTTCTCGTGCCGCCGTCCAATTACAGTTGCAGCACCTGTCCTAGTGTGATAATCCGCATCTCTTTCCCTGCCCCCTGGTCCATGACAGTTGCGCACCTGTCTAGTGTGAATCCCATTCTTTCCCTTGCTACCTGGCCATGACAGTTGAGAAACCCATCTAGTGTCACATCCATCTCTTTCTCTTTGCTATACCTGTCCATACAGTTGCGGAACCCATCTAATTGACATCCATCTCTTTCCATTGGTCCCCTGTCCATAGCGTTGCAGCACTGTCTGAGTGATGCATCCCGTCCTTCCCCCTCGCTACCTGTCCAATGACCGTTGCAGCCCCATCTAGTGGACATCCCTTCTTCCCTTGCTCCCTGTCCATGCCAAGTTTAGCGTCCGTTCTAGTGTCACATCCATCTCTTGCTCTGCCCCCTGTCCAATTACAGTTGGCAAGCACCTGTCTAGTGTGAATCCCTCTCTGTCCCTTTTTCCCCTGTCCCATACAGTTGCAGCACCTTCTATTGTGAAATCCATCGCTTTTCTCAATTGCCCCCGTCAATGACAGTTGCGGCACCTTCTAGTGTGATAGCCCATCTCCTTTTCTCTTTCCATGCCCTGTCCATGAACAAGTTGGCCGCACCTGTCTATGTGAATCCCATCCTTTCCTTTGTCCCCTGTCCATTGATAGTTGCAGCACCTGTCTAGTGTACTCACCATCTCTCCTCGCTTTGCTCACTGTCTAATGAGAGTTGCAGCACCTTTCTACTTTCCAATCCATCTCTTCCCTTGCCCCCTCCAGTGAACAGTTCAGCCCTGTTCTAGTGTGAAATCCCATCTCTTTCCCCTTGCCCCCTGTCCAATGACAGTTGCAGCCCCTGTCTAGTGTGAAATCCCTCTCTTTTCACTTGCCCCATGTCCAATGACAGGTCATCACCTGTCTAGTGTGACAACCCATCCTCCTCTCACTTACGCTACTGGCCAATGACAGTTGCAGGCAAACCTGCCTAGTGTGAAATCCCATCTCTTTCCCTTGCCCCCAGTCCAATGAAAGTTGCAGCACCTGTCTAGGGTGAAATCCCATCTTTTTCCCTCGCCCCCTGTCCAATGACAGTTTTAGCACTGGCTATGTGACATCCATCCTTTCCTTGTCCCTGGCCAATGACAGTTTGGACACATGTTGGGTTTGACATGCTCTCTTTCACTTGAATTTGTTTTCTTTTTGATTCCTTATTTGAAGAGTAACCTATGCAGACTGACAGATGTAGTGTGTTATGTGTGTGTCGCCAGCCATGTTAGCAAGGTAACTCGACCTCACCTGGATGGAGGAAGTCCAAACTTGGTATATGGATTCCTGATAATAAGTACATGATCCCTACTTGTTTGGCGGTCAAGCAAAGGTACTCTGAGGTCATGAGAGGTCAAAGTCTGAAAATCTCACTAACAAGATAGGTCCAGACTGCCTGGTCCAATCAGGTTGAAATTCAGTATACAAGCTCTCTTATAGGGAGTTCCGTAACCCTATTGTTTTTGGTGTGGGTCTCAGGTTTGGAGAAAAATGGAGAATTGCAAAGAATTACTTTGGCCAATTTCAGCTTGTTAACATGATAACTCAACCCCACCTTGATGGATGAAGTTCATACTTGGTATGTGGGTTCCCCATAGAGGGGTACATGATCCCCATTGTTTTTGGGGTCAGGTCAAAATCACTGGGTCAAGAGGAGGTCAAGGTCTGAAAATCTTGTTAACTTGTTAACTAAGTCCAGAAGTGCCTGGTGGGATTAGGTTGAAATTTGGGATGCCTCAAAGACCCACCTAGATGGATTGGAGTTCAACTTTGTATGGATTACCCATATATGAGTACCAAATGACCCCTGTTGTAAATCTGCCAAGATGTGAAATCTTGACAATATTAGCTTGATCAAGTCAGGATCAGTCAAGGAATCACAAAGCCTCTTGGCTTTTTCTGGTTTAATTCAGCACATATGCCATTTACTACTAAGGGATACTATATAGAATGTTGCCTGATTTGCGTTATCCTTCATGACGAGCGCATGAAATCTTTTGTTAATTGGGAAGAGGTTGACAAAAGTCATACTTAGTCTGATGTCGGTAATTGTTTGCATTGGGCTTCCTAATTCATTCCCAAGAAGAGTTAAATAGATCCATCCAGGGCAGTCGAGTATTTGTTCAGTGAAACCTTAGGCTTCATACTAGTTTAATTTATTTCCAATTTTAATAGGCAGTTTCATTTCATGCTTTGTAGATCCTGGCCGTGTACATCCCCCTATATACTTTCATATTTGTAGATTTCAGAAATTCCAGCATTTTGGTGTCTCATCTACTGACTATTTGTGATGATGACACCAGCACGCTGGTGATTGGTTCGAAATGTTGGGGGATTAGGGGTGACTATAGTAGGTTACTTGTAATGGTTATACTATTCTAGTCTCCGCAGGGCCATAACTCACCCAAATCTTGTTATTTTCTCATCCAGGTTATCCACCAGTGAATAATGCATCAGGTGGTTACCCAGCCCCGACTCCTGCGGATACCCAGCACCACCCCCTCCTGCCGGATACCCAGCACCACCCCCTCCTGCCGGATACCCAGCACCACCCCCTCCTGCCGGGTACCCTGGCCAGAAGCCTGGGTGTGGATGGGAACCCATACTAGGTTCTGTCAGTATTCTGTGATGACGGTATTACCACAACACCAACAGAAGAGCTGTGTATTCTATTTCCAAACCCATACTGGCATCAGATCAGACTTCATTTGCCAGTTTGCTGGTTACTCACCAAAGAATGGCTGCCAATTGTGAGGAATGATTCAGCACCAGAGAAACAAATTCAATGGAATTGATTGGCTGAAGGCTCTATAGCACTGTAGATGAACCAGGATGCTGGCCACAAAAAAATGAGAGCGTGAAGCACCCTATTCTGGGGCTACTTGGAACAGAGTAGTTATCAGTGGTATACTTCAGGAAACCTGATTAAAAGCACAAAGCATATACAGGTTGTCCATTCATGCTATGGGGTTCATCTTGAGTTGTCTGGTTCGCAAATGTGTACAGTACACGTGTATAGTATCTGGGTCCATTTACCTTGTATGTATGTATGTATGCAGGTATGCACTCATAAAACGATACCTTATGGCGTACTAAATCGTTAAGGCGATCGCCACTCTCGGTGCACTCGGCAGCACCGGGAGGTTGAAACTTAGCAGTAGCCCCTTCCTGAAACATGTTTTAAAGAGCTGGGAGGTCACGCTCGAGAGGGTTTGGGAGAGTCGCCGTTGCTAAGGAGTATTGCCAAGTACGCGTTAAGGAAGTTGTAGAGGTGGGTGTGTATGTAGGTATGTATGTATGTAGGTATGTATGTATGTATGTATGTATGTATGTAGGTATGTATGTATGTATGTAGGTATGTATGTGATGTCAACCCCACCTGCATGGATCAACTCCTCTAATAATATCCCCATGATGAGTACTTGATCCCTGTAGTTTGTGGGGTCTCGAAGCCATTCAAATCCCACATAGGCAAAGTCTGGACCGTGGGATCCCAAATAGCTCAGAACAGTCGAGGCTTCCCTGGTTACCTGTTCTTATTTCTTTTCACTGATAGGACTATCCCGATTTCTAGTACAGGGTAATGCCATACCCCCACTTCAACAAACACTTTCCTGCTCAAAAGCTTCTTCTCTCTCAGTTTTGATTTTTTTGTGTATGTCCTTTGCATAGTGAACACTATATTTATGGAAATTCATTTTAATATCAAACTTGTATGATAAGATATCTCAATGCACACGACGCTGGTATGCGGCATCTTCAATAGAATATCTGTGGCATATTTTATCAAAATATGCCACATTCATAATCAATTGCCTTCAACTCTTATGCCCAGAGTATGAATTACAGCAGACAGCACTAAGAGAATATCATGGAATTTTATGTCTTACATATTTGTCAATATATCTGGCTAACACTCTGACAAAGGGGGTGAAGTTTCAACCCCCCCCCCCCCAAAAAAAAAGACAAATCACAATCTCTTCTGTTCTCATTACATAGGCCATGCTGTATCCAGAATGTGGGGTACCCCGTTCCCTTCCGAAGCATATACTAATATACGGAACTCGATCGGTGGGCCCGGTAAACCCCTATCATGGGCCGTATTGGCCCACAGGCTGAAGTTTGCCCATGTCGCTTTATGAGAATGGGCTTGTTTTTAAGTGTTACCGAGATTGCAGGTGATTTGTCATTGAGTATAGCGAAATTATTTTACTTTTTTCTAAACCTAAAACCGCTTAGAGAAGAAACTTAATAAATGTTGTGTTGTTCAACAGATGTTTGAAAATTATTAGTGAGAACATCCTGCCAGTATCATCCGGTATATATAATTCTCGAATTACCTTTGGACGAATAATATATAAGCCACTATCTTGATTGCAGGTTCTCTATTCCTTTAACAATGGATCTTAAAATATTTACAGGAGTAGTTCTTTAGCTTAGAACAGGCTAATACCTTAGCGGAAAAAAAACTGAAAGTGTCAATCCAAACCAAAGTTCATACGGCTTTCCGTCACAGAGTTACAGTCTTTGAAATTTGTGCATGTGCATTGTGCAAGCCAGAAAGCTCCCATCAGCAAATTAAATGATGTCATTACTTGCACAACCCTGTGAACTTTTTTTTTCGTCTTATGGAAAGTCAAACTTAATTTCACTTCGAAATTGGGATTGCTGTAGGGGTTAGGTTGAGTTGGTTACTTTAGTGAGAGAAAGGCATGAACTGTTGCGTATGAATGTGACCCTTTCAAAAAAATTGCACATGCAGTACATAAATATTTTGCTTATTCAAGGTGACGTCATACGTTATTGCGCAATTGGATTTCCCAATTTTCTGCATAATAGCCAAGTTTGTAAGCCGATAACTCCACATAGGAACATCGTATTGAAATGGGGTTTGGAATCTAGATACAGTTTTGTTATCCAAGCCCCAGTTGGTCTTTTGGGTAAATGACGTGAGGGAAGAGAGGTACAATGTGCAGTTGAGAATGAGAATGGCGGCTTTTCGCAGAGAGGTGGGGCTCCGCAATAAGGGTTTCACAACAGGAAGAATATGAGCCAGTCGAGCGTGGGCGAATGTTCGCGAAGGAATGATGACCGGGGGAGTGCGTATGGGGGTCTTGTCCGATGGCGATAACAAAACGAAAAATGTTCTTCCGAGGTCCTGGTATACTTCGAGGCAGTGACGCGCCATAGCTAGTTGGGGGGGGGGGAATTCGAAGTCTCACAAACGGGGAAGAAGGAGGGAAGTAGGAAAATCGAGAAGAGATAGTGGAAACCACACAAATCCGATAGAGTTGGGAATACTTGAAAAATCACGAAAATACGTGGGCCCCAAAGAATTGTGGTAAGGGGTATGGTGAGGTGGGGAAAAAGGGAGCTTCACGAGGTGATATTGTCAACCCCCCCCCCCCTCCATCAAACCTCCGCATCAAACATGAGTGAGCAGAGGAGAAATGTCAATATGGGAAGAATTCGCCTAGCTGATGGCCCCCCTCCGAATCGAAAGATGCTACTGTACTGCTCCGCGGACAGTACTTCTCACAGCCAGTTTTCACTGGCAGTATTGTTTATATTCTACTTGGGTTACTGGGTTATGGTGTGAGGACCTCCAAGAATATAAAGAAATTACTTAACGATGGTTGCCATCTAGTGACCTTCCGCGATAAAAGGGCCCTCAACTGTACAGGACTCTCAGGAAATAAATCGCCGGATACTCCTTTTGTTTCGCATGGATCTTTTTAAATTGATTATCCCAGACGCTACTATGATCCATGAAAAAAGTATAAACAAGGACCAGATGCTCGGAACCCTGGCCGGCGGGCGGGGCGTAATTTTATCGTCTGTGAAGGGATGTTGTAGGTGTTCATTCTCAATTTATCACA
>JAODTK010005795.1:0-287034 GCA_026419785.1 Sclerodactyla briareus | reverse complement strand
GATCCCCCAAAACTTCGCACTTGGCAACGTCGATTCTTTCATTTGTTCTCATTGTTGTCCATCAGCCTCATTCTTCATAGGACCCATGTGCAATACACGAGTTCAAGTATATATGCATCCACCAAGGCTATAGAGCTTCATCCACATCTACAAAACGACTACACTGCATCTTCTCATTTTTCCGATCGGTAAATGGTCAATACCCCATTTGCGTGAACACGGAGTACGACGCGGCG
This sequence comes from Sclerodactyla briareus, assembly GCA_026419785.1. Lineage (NCBI taxonomy): Eukaryota > Metazoa > Echinodermata > Holothuroidea > Dendrochirotida > Sclerodactylidae > Sclerodactyla > Sclerodactyla briareus. The sequence continues at coordinate 286,798 of JAODTK010005795.1, read as the reverse complement.
CAGCCTGCTTCGCTCCCTGGTTCTGATGCAGAATTTTTTGAAAGAGGGTTCCGAACCAGTGGCGTGGGGCCAGGAATGGGGGGGGGGGGCTTGGTGATTTCATGGGGGTGGGGATTGATGGTGTGGGAGGGTTCTAAATTGTTAATTGTCCAGGGGGCCTAAGATGAAATTTGGTGCAATATAGCACACTTCACACTCATTATTCTCGGAATAATTCTGCATTTTCCCTGGCCTTAGAGCGATTTGGGTGCTAGGTCGTTCCTTTTCCGTTCTGGCTTTGGTTCGAATATATCCCAACTCCCCAATTCGTTGGTGGGTTATATAAGGCACGGCTCTGAAAACAAGAGCTGTATAGGTCCATGCGTAACTGAATTTACTCACTAACATACGCGAATATATTCTCCATGACCACGGTCGTTTGGGCGGACTGGGACTCGCCAACATACACACATTCGCGCATAGCGGCATAGCGCGAGAACGCACATGTTGATGGATAATGTCCTAGACAGCTTTGAAATAACTTTCATCACGCAAAAAATCAGCCTCAGTCAGTTAGTGTTGAAAACGTTTGCATGTTTTTCAACTATAGCCCGCCCCATTTATGTTTATGCTAATAGTATTAATTCCTAAACTCAAGAGAGAATTCAAACATGGTGGCTTCTGAGATGTAAAGGGGGCACATGCACATTTGACACACATAATCAAAGGGGGGGGGGGGGGGTGCCCAGAGTATTAACAACAGACTTGTAAGGGCATGTCTTATTTAAGAGTACATCAGCTATATGGCATATGACCACACCAGGCGGGGATTGTGGGGGGGGGGGTGGCTCGGGAGTGTGGGGGGATGAATCCATCGAAACCATCTGGATCCACATTATTGGTATAAATGCATCAGTATTTCGAAAACTCTGAACGCTGGGGGGGGGGGGGGTTTGGACCTCTGGGCACCCCCCCCCTCCCCCTGTATCCTCTAACTGGGGGCTTTGAGTGTACCTACTTTCTTCAGAGTTCTTGGTATGCGTTCACACAATACCTTTGTAATGAAATATACCCCTGTGTGTTCTCCTACGAGTTTTCTCCGGTGTGTGGCCGCATAACAATAAGGTTACCGCACTCGAAGCTACGCGATTATTTTGTGCAATCGAGCCGTAAGCTTTTTCGCAAGCGGCGAAAAAAAACCTCCGCGGGCGGGATCTTCCAGATGCAATATCGGTCAGGGTTCCCTAGATAAGTCTTAGTTACTTTTCTATACGCATAGAAATAAATCAATCAAATCTTGATAGTCTAGCCAAGAGTTTTGGGCGGTTTACTAATTCAGCGAAATTTGAAAATTGGCAAATTATTTTTCTCAGAAATTATCCGGTTCTGGTCGCAAACAACTGGTTGTTTACGCAATCAAAACAAATTCTCCACCGTTTGATTGAGATGACCTTTCGGACACCCTTAATGAACTCCAGTGACCCGCGGTTCACCCATTGATTATCCCACTAAAGATTACCAAGTTAATACTGTCTTGTAAATCAGACAAATTTGGAATTTGACAAATTAGGCAGAATTAGTCCATTGAATGGTCCGAGTCCGGAAGAGCGCATGTCCTCGCTCTACCGTTGTTATTTTTTGGCGGACTGATAGGCCATATTCACTAGGTTTCGTGAAAATCAGCAAAATAATTAACTAAACTATCTATGCGCCAAATCTAATAAATCCGTGCCCATCCTGTTGCCATCATAAAACACTCAATCATACCGACAGACGATATCTTTCCACAAACTTTCATGCTAACACTAATTATCATGCAAATTCAGGCCTCAATATTGGTAGATGGAGCTAGATTGGATCCAACGACACACACCAGACATACACCTCCACCTGTTCTTACCAGTCTTCTGTATGATGCTGTAATCGCAATATTTATTGTAACTCACTAGCATTTCGATCCCGACCTTGGATGACATTGAAATAGTCTCTCACCACATGCCTACTTTGAAGGGGCATGATGCCCGCAATTCTTGATATAAAGTGATATGGTTAATTTGAAGTGCCGAACTTAAACAAAACTTGAGGATTGTCTTCCTTATATCTGCGTACTTAAAGTAGTTGATGTCACAAAGAATACCCCTGTATGGTACTTCGTGATTTGAATGACTCCGATATGATGACCGAAAAACAATAGTACAAACAGGAATTTGAACCAAAGACTATGCAAAATTGCAATTTATTAATGCCGGGAGATTTAGTTGCTCGGACTGTATATAGGTTGATGTATGCAGTGAAACCCAATAAAACTTTTTCGTTCACCCCCCTCCCCCCTCTGCCCAAAACAGGAACGAGTCCTCCCCCCGGCCGCCTATGTGGGTTGAAAGAATTAACGGAAAATACTTGTTGGGATGATTTTCAACACCCCACTCTTCCCAATACCATAAAGCCGTGTCTTACAAAATTAATAGAACTGCTCACACGGACTATACGAATACAATTCGATTGTAAGGTCATATTTCTCATTTTCTGGAGGAATTATACAGGCCACGCAGATGTTCATTTTATTCGGCCTAATCAGGATATGCGTTTTCCACAAAAAAAGTATATTTTCACGCTCTTACGCAAATCAGCCTGATCAATTCTCCACCTAAACATTAGATTGCGTGCCACTAATGAGCTACACGCCAAAGGCATAACCAATGATGCTACATTAAGCAGCTACTAGTTGTTTATAGGTTCGGTTTACCAATGTGGCCTGGCATTTGAACCGACCCTTCCTTCCTTTAATCGATCTGAATTAACGCGTCCAGATGTTCTAACATGGATGGAAAAGTTCGAGCTCGAAGCACTCAGAACTAACCGGCTGCTAAGCAGGAGCGACGCAAGCGTACGTCATAGATCAATTGAATATCAAGCAATGGATTATTAAACTTCAATGGCAGCAGCCGCTTGTTTATCGCATTTTTATTACCGTCATCCTCCTCCGTCATTGTAAAAGCGCAGATACCGTGGAGGGGGCAGAGTAAAACCGTCAGGATGTATCCAGTAACACGCCACTAGGAGAGGGCCCTGGACCACGTTGTCTGTATCTCCTTTTGCAGTCTCGCTGAGAGGGCCAAGTGTTGCGCCCGCATGAGGTATGTTCAGCTAGAAAAAGGAAACAGTTAAAAAAAAACCCCATTAGGTTATATATTATCGTATATAATATTTATATCTGACCCTATGTGGTCAATTGATGATGCGGTCTGCGGTCGATGGTGAACATGTTTTCGGGAAATGACACCAGGTTCGCGTTCGCTGCTCACCTACAGTCCGTGGGCGCTCTGCTTTCATGCGTGCTTTCAGAACAGGTTGATGCACCAAAAAAAAAAAAAAAAAGAAAAAAACCCTCCTTTTGATCCTCCGTGTCTTTGAATGACAATATGATAGGACGGCCGATTTTTGCACTATAAATGCCAGAGAAGAATGTGTGTCGCGCATGTTTTTGTCGCCATAGAAGATAGGCCTGGTGTTGTTCAGCTGCAGTTGTAAAACCCAATCAACTTTTGTCCACTTCACTCTGCACAAATAGGGAGAGTCATGCGCACATATGTGAAGTTGAAAGAACATGACAATTACTCGCTGGAATATGAATTTCTACTCCTGTTCAACAACCCCACACCTCCCGACAACCCCGCGAGTTCCTTGTTTTAACGAAATAGGACTGCTTTTCTGATCTACCGAATACATTGGGCAATAAACCCAATGAAAGCTCTCATCAGTCTATGAAAACAACAACATTCCGTTATATACAACTGTCTACAGGTACTTGGAAGTCAATACCGGCCAGGAAGGAAGGTTCGTCAAAGCAATGTTAAATCAAGTGATCGTTAGTCTTTCTCTCCTCACTCGATGCACATACAGGTCACGCAGAGGTTTGATCATTCAGGCTAATCAGTATATTTCGTTTGCCAGCACATTCCCACAGAACATATCATTTTCCCTGAACCATTGATATTTATTTTATTTATTCGATCTGAGTAACATCCAATGTTTACAATGGAAAGGCCTCGATACAAGTGTGAGCTTGAAGCACTCAACCTAATAGCATTGATTCTGCAATCAGAGCGATGTGTACGTCATGATTAATTGAATCAATAATGCCGTTTCTCTGCATTCCTCTTACCGTCCATCCTCTTCCGTCATTGGGACAGTCGCAGAACAGAATACGCGAAGGGGGAAGAGTACAGGTAACCGTCAGAGTGTATCAGTACACGCTACTAGGGAAGGCCTAACCTTGTCTTGTATCTCCTTGCAAGCTCGCTGGAGGGGGAACAGGTTGTGCCCCGCATGAGGTATGTTCAGCGAAAACAGGAAACAGTGACATTGAGTTATTAATTTGTACAATATATTATATCTGACATTGTGGTTAGTTTGATGATGGCTATCTTCGGTGACTTGGTGAGTGGTTTCTGGGGTAATGACACCAGGTCGCTTGTTCGCTGTTCACCTACCGATCGTAGGTTTGATTCGTGGCTCTTTCATTTTGACAAGGCAGGTTAAACTATGAGAGAAAAAAAAAACTATCGCTCTGCGTACATCTGATCAAAATTCCGGCGCTGCTGAACAAGGATAAGGACGACCTGTGTGGTAACAAGTGTCATAATACTAGTATAGCATCACGACACATTCTGAAAATCGGAAGGGGTTGGAAAATGCATCCTTCCTAATTGACCGTCATTTCGAGAGAAAAAAGATGAATGAAATAGTGTTCGAGAATCGTTACCCTCAACTAGAATGAGAAAATATTGTGGTATCAAAACCAATAGAGGAGAACATTATACACGGGATGGTTTTGGCTCATAGCGAATCAGATTATTCCCCATAGTGGCAGTAAATCAAGCGTCGTAACGACCCGACATCGGGGGTGGTCACTCTTAGGGTAGAGAACGGGGATGGGGTGGGGGAAGAAGGCGCCGAGCGAACAAGCGCCACCGGCGGACCGAGGACGACTTCGCCGTGGACACCGACTATCAACTGAAAGCTCGATGAAACAGACCCGGCAAACTTGAACACTCCTCGACCTATGAGTGAACCTGATTATTGTGAAACAGCCATGCTCACATGATCTGCGAAGGTCAAGTTTGATTCATTGTTGAAGAACAAGTGTCGAACCACCACAATCATACTCTTCCCTCCGGGTTCATCAGACATACATTACCTTTTTTGCGTCCCTCCAACTTCGCACGAGACAATAGGCTAGGCTAATAACAATGAGGGCTGGCCCACAACAGCGATGATTTGTCATGCTACGATCGTATTTTTGGGGGGTGCGACGAGATTCATGACGAGTGACCCTGATCACGATGAAAGTGAAATGGTTCGGCTATTTGCCAAACCATCCCATTTTCAGAATGCCCTTCCTTTACTAAGTGAGTAATCACCAGTTACTACTTATGTTGAGCTGAACGATTTATCGTACATTTTTCCCTTTTTTCACTTATGAACGTCATCTCAGTACTGTAATGTGTTTTTAATAACTTTCGATTCGACAATGGTACTGTTATGGTATATTGTTAGTTATGGCGTTCATTGCAACCACAGGCCCCCTCTCCTTGTCCATCTAGAACGAATTGTGCATCAGATCAATAAAAGTCATTACAGTGTGACCGGCTCTAAGGTCCGTCCGTTATGGATTTTGGCGATCGATGCACTTTGAAAGAGTAGTAATGCCGATCGACAGCCGTCACACCTGATTACAAATCACGTTTTAAAAGAGTACAGTATAATAGAATGACAGGTTGTCTATCGGCTCCAGGACCGAAGGTGGTCTCAATCCCCTTCAGACTGTTGCCGAAGTGGTATAAATAAATTGGTATATATTAAATATAAAAATAGTATTGAAAATTTATAGATGATTATAATGGCTTCATTAAGTTTGCACTTAGTCGAGTGATGGTTTAGAGAGTTGGATGAATTACATTGATTCCCCGCACACATTCCTTCTTAGAGCCTTCCTTTTGACTTTTGAAGATACTAACAAATGTAGGTACCACTCGGAAGCATTCACTCCGGGCATTGCCTATATCTAAGAAAATAACCTGAATATCATATCCTAAACCTTCAGTCCAACGTTGTGGTTGTGGTGGGTTCCCCTTACTGAGAACTTGAGTCCTAGTTTTTTGGGATCAGGTCAAAGGTGGTCAGAGTAGAGAGGTCATCTGAAAACTGTTAACACAATTAATTCCGAAGTCCTATTCGATTAGTCCTAAAATTTTGTATGGAGCTCTCCATGGAAGTTCAAGACTTTCTTTGGTTTTTGGTGTGAACTCGGGTCTCAGTGGAAACAAAGGAGGCTTGTAAAAAAATCGATATTGTGGCTTGTTAAAAGATGCTCGACCCCACCTGACTAGATCAAGCACCACTATTTATAGATTTACCCCATAATCGAGTACGACTTGCATCTTGCTGTCTTAGGATTCATGGATCATCTGAGGTCAGAAGATCTTGTTTACACGACCAAGTTTTTCCTCCATCATCTGAAATTTCGTATTTACACTATCGTCTGAGTAAAAATTAACCCTGTTGTTGTTTAGTTTAGACGGAAAGATTATTGCAAGATTGCAAAATTGTGAAAATCAAGTTATTTTGGCGAATTTTGGTTAGTGTAACCAGCACGGTATCATCAACCCCACTTTGATAGACCCCGAGCTCCGATCAATATTGGTATGTAGGTAATTAGTGCTATCATCCTTTTGTGTTGAGACCGGGGTAAAAGGTCCATCTGGAAGTCTCCAGCAGTCGAAGCCTGAAAAGTTTGTTTACACCATAAGTCTTGGGGGGACTGTCAGACTTCTTGGACATTAGTATGTAGCTTCCTAAGAGGAGTGGAAGAACCTATAGTATTTCATTCATTTGCAGCTTTCACATACGTATTACCGGATCCTCCTGCGCTGAAGTTCTTGATGATCTGGAATGGGAGATGCATAAAACGTCTTTATTCTAACCGAATAAAATTCATTTATACATCGTACATCAAGACCACACTTCCACCACACTGCTCACTAAGAAATACTGGTTTTACTACACTATTCATATCGACTAGTAACATGGTACTACACTCCGTCGTGCACCTAGTCATATAACGAACTACTTAATTCTATATATCCCCGCCCTGACTCAATACGCGAACAGCGATTCGTTATGCGTAACATTTTGATAGTTTTCGAGATCGATAGTTCATTAGAACTGATGTAGACTGTTTGGGAAGCTCTTGAGTCTCGTCTTGTGTTCAATACGATATTGTTTCAGCCTTCCTTAACCTAATTGTCCTTACCCGTCTCTCACCCCCAAAAAATGCCCGACTGGCTGAACTAATCGTCTTGTACAAATTGCCAAGTTTAGGCGCGGTCGTGTGAGAAGTCATGACATCAATCGTGTGGGGGGGGAAGCCCCCCTCTTGTGTCGAGAGGGAGAACCTGGCAATGCCCCCCCCCACGTGTTGGCGTATGAGGGACATGCCTCCTTTTTTTTGGGGGGTTTTGGAATGTCCCATTTAGGCGCGGGATGGTGAGCAATTTACGCAACGGCACTATAATGGGCCAGGAATCTCAAACGCCCAATTTTTTTATTGAGTTGAGTGCGATTAGTTTTCGACTTTTATAATTTTTCAGAGAATGACTCTGCCCAATGGTTTACTAAGGTTTCCGAAACTTCAATCCTTCATGGGTTCCAACAAATTTGAACATTGTTATGAATGAGCATTATACACACTGAAAGACCTCCAGTGTTCTCCAGTCTATTTAAAATGTGGAGAGAACAGTACGCCATATCTACCAATTTCCTGAAATCCAGCAAAGTTTAAAATTATGCATAAATTATGCAAATTAGACATGTTGAAAGACTCCAGTGACCCTGAATCCATGATAAAAGTAATTCGGAACTCAAGGTGAACCATACCCACCAGGTTTCATGGAAATTCAAGTAACTTCAAGATTTCGCATAAATTATGCAAATTAGTCGTTGAATGACCTCCATTGACCCCGAAGCTTTGTTAAAAAGTGTGGGACTGAAGGTAGACCACATTCACCAAGTTTCGTGAAAATCCGACGAAAAATTTCGCATAAATTATGCTATTAACGACTTAATTAAACACTATTTCAGCTTGATGGAAAATCTAATCAGTTCTCCACCTTTATTTTCCGCATCTAGGTGACATCCAATTCCCCATAGCACGTCGGTTCGTCCGTAATCTTGCTAATCGGGATACTAAACAAGTGAATTCATGAAAAGAGGCTAAAAATTATTTTTAAAATTTTATAATTAATATTACCATACTTAGTAAGTGAATTTTGTGCCCAAAATTAATCTGATCGTGTTCACCCAACCCCGATACTTACACACAAGATTCATGGAAATCGGTATTACTCTTTCGGAGAAATCCGGCTAACGAGGAAGAGGGAAACATACTCACAAGCACACACACACACACAAAAACAGGTATCGCTAAGTTTCTTCCTGAACTTTGTTCAGGCGAGGCAAAAACTACAAAGACGAAAACAGGGGAGTCTTTAGGAGAGATTTGAACCTGGGTTACTGACTGAGCTTCTTAACTTCGATCGGTAGGTTATTCCAGAGGACGGCGGAAGAGAACTGAAACGAGCGAGAGCCGTATGACGAGGCAACGACGTGGTGTTCGTGGGGATAGTCCTGGATGAGGTTTTGTAGGTACACTGGGGTAAGTCCATCGATACATGTAAGAGTCAGGAGTAGGAATTTGCAGTTGATGCGTCGTCACAGGAAGCCAGTGTAGATTGCGAAGGATTGGGTGTGATATGTTAGACTGTGTTGGTGCGGGTCACCAACCTTGCCGCCGATTTTTGTATCCGCTGAAACTTATTTACATGCTGACCGGGCAAACTATGTAGCAAACTGTTACAGTTATCAACACGGGATGAAACGAAGGACGTGGACAAGTGTGTAAGCGTTTGCTGCTGGTCCAGGCAGTGGCGAATCTTCCAATTTTATGAAGAACGGAAGAAGCAAATCGGCATATGTTATTAATATGTTGATTCAATATCAGATTTTTTGTCCAAAAGTTACTCCTAGATTGAGGCATTGTTGACTGGCCTCAACCTGTCTTCCGATCTTCAGTGGAGAAGTGAAGCAACAATCGGATTTTAGAAGATATATGAATGACTCAGTTTTGTCGTCATCCAATTTCATGTTATTCGATACAAGCAGACCATGACCTTACAATCGGAAACACACACCTTCAAGTTTTGCTAGTGTGGCCCCAGCATAATCACACACATCCTCTTTGACCGGCATAGGACTGTGTGTGTGTTTGCATATAACATATATACCGCTCATAACATGGGCCTTGATCATGTCCTCCACAGGTGAGGTATTCTTGTGAACAATCAAGGGCCTAAGACAGATCTTTGGGGAACTGTTCCTCCTGTTATGACTATATATATAATATATATATATATATATCTATAACTAGATATACAGTCATTTACAATTACGACTTGGGATCTGTTGGTTAGGTATGACATAAACAGATGTATTCGGCAGATAGTGGAAAGAAGATGTCATGGTTAATGGTTTTGAATTATTTTGAATGATGCAAATAGTCCAACAACACTAGGATGGCCTCCTCGCTCTTGTCAGCAGTGAGAAGCAATCGTTATAGGCGCGCAGTACCGTCTCAGTGCGATGGAGGGCGCGATAAGCGCTCTGCTTCCCACCAAGAAGGTGGATTGTTCCGGATTGTTTTGCTCTGAGCAAACACGTTCAATTTTTTGGTCCAGAGAAAGTTGCGACTGGACGGTAGCTCTTCAGGTCGGTTTTGCATACCTTCCCTATTTTGAAGAGAGGTTTTATATGATCGGATTCGGAAGAGTCCTGAAAGATCCCCTATGACAAGAAGAGGTTAACAATTTTAGTGATGGAAGGCAAGAGAACATCAATACAGTTTTTGAGCATGCTTGTTGGAATGAGGTCAGCTTACATATTGAGAACGGGGTGACCATGATGATTTTTTCTCTCAGAGATTGCTCAGACACTGGAACAAAGCGAATTAGATTTACAAGGCCATGCATCACTTCCTACGTTTTTTCTTCTTCTTCTCCACCTATGTAATTGGCTTTCAGGTCTACGTATAGAAGACTCACCTTTTTTTCACTTCTGTGTGACGCTTCAGGGCGGTAGCAGACGATCTCTATACCATTGTCGTATAATCTACCATGTCGTATAATAGCAACATATCTTTCTCCGGGAGTTTCGTCCGACTAATCCCTTCCCCTCCCGCGAGAAAATTGATTGATTCTGCCCATTACAATTCAGGTTATATCATCAGTATGGTACAAAACAGGCGTTGATATGGTGATGGAGGCACCCTGGAATAAATTCCGTAAAAACAAGTATCGCTACAAACATTTATAATTAATATTTACAGAAAGCCACAACTGATTTATTACCAACAGCGGTTCATCAAACCTATCAGGTTTTTTGGAGTGAAAACTGAAGAGAATGACTATTCCTGGATCTAGCAATGATCCAATTCTGTTTCACTTCTGCCTACCTCTAACATAACATTCATTAGTGCAGGCATTCTTCTTCTCAAATCCCGTTTGGTACATTAAAATAAATGCTTGACTAACTTTTGTGAGCTTTGAGCTGATCCAGAGATATGACAAGAGCCCAAAAACGATAAAAACGCCGCAAATTTCGTATCCCTTCCTATTGGCCAGTAAAAATTTCTTGTCATCCAACAAGCTTGTCTTCTTATTACATGCGCCTTTCCAGATACCACTCTCATGACCTCACAAACTTTCTCAAGAAAAACACTCAATGACTCAACAAATCTAATCAAATATCAAATCAGGCTAAAATGACTCTACTCATTGACACCCAGAATTCATCCAAACCCGCCTTCTAAAAACAAAGAACGGGTTCTAATCTCTGTGGAATATTGACGAACTAAAAACCCCTAAAAAGTTATAACTCGTTATCCTTGCACCAGCTATCCTACGACGCACATTGTTACAAAATTAGGATCTACTCAAGACCTAATTCCCCGATCTGGTGTTTTCCTGGAAGGGAAATGTACATGCTGAGAAAATATAACAAATATATATTTTAAAATTAGCGCAGGAAAACTTCATGACAAAGGCACAGGAAACAAGTTTAGTAAATGGACGTTTCGGTAGGTAACACGATTTCTCCAATGTTTTGTTAACTATAATTTATTCTCAACTCACCTCATCACCAGACCCCTGTACAACACACATTGAAAAACGACACCAATACATTACACCCAGGGGACGAGAATATGGCATCCTTCCTGTTGACCTCGAAGAATGAATATCGCGATATTTCTCTTGGATGATTAAGCAAGTTATTTGACGGGTATCGCGCACGAGTCCGGCTTTTATTTGAAAACTAGGGGCTTCCTCCAATAACCTCTTGTCAGTTTGTTTACACTGTGACAAGATCCTTTCCTGATCGGTTATAACTATCGAGATGCGCCACAAAATTCCCGCATCCTACCACGCCCTCTCATAGACATCACTACTTCGCGATATGTGTAATCCTAACGTCCAACACCCGTGGACGCAAAGTTAGTGTTTGTGGATGGCGTGTTCAGAATCCCGATAATTGATTGACCCACGCAATCATTTAACATATCCTAGCCCCTAATATACTATATAACTACATTTGCGGTAAGAGTAGAAATAAATTATATACGTTTCATTCAATGACGTATGTTCAGTTTGTGGGCGACTCTACCTTTCTTTGTAGATCCACAACACATGCTTATAACGCGTTGCTTAATGACTCACACTACTTTTGACTGCAGACATCGACGATTCGAGGTGTAAAACCCGGTTGATAGGAAGGTCATGTTTCCAATCATTTTTTTTTTAACTGCATGTTCGAAGAATCAAATAGCGTTATCTGGAGTGGCCTCTATCAGCTGGGCTTATTGCTGTGGGCAGTTTTGTTGGTTTTCGAACATCTGGTGGTGTCCAAACCATTGCAGTTAATGAACAATGTTGAAGGTTGTGTAAATAGCGTTCAGAGTGTAAACCACCCTACTTCAAGAAAAATTACAGGGCATAATACATAAACTTGGTTCGCATAATCCCTACCCACACTTTAAATATTGGCTGAGATTACAAGAAGTATATTCCATTACTGCGAATGCCAATTGCTGACAATACTCATACAATCTGATGGACGAATGAGGCGAGGTTTGTAAGGTTATCAACATTGGTCAATGAAATGGAAATAATCAAATTTGCCTCGATACTCACAAGAACTACGCAAGAAGGGGAAACCTATAGTTACTGTTATGTCCTGTAGGACACAAAGACCAACTAATTCCCAACTGAGTGCGGTGGACCGGGGTCCTTGATTGTGGTTACTATATATGGGGAGCTTTTCTTCCGTTGTTAATGTTAGATATTTTCCCACGACGACTCCAACGGTAAGAACGGATGCAACTTTCGGCAGGTTGTTGATCGCGTGTCCATGCTGCGCATATTATTCGCTGCTGCGACTTGAGCGCTGACTGCTCGCAACGGAAACAATGTTGCCGAGTGCTTAGCACTCATTTTTTCTTCTTTTTTCTCCTGCATCATGACATTTCCAGCCTTTCTTATGCGCCTTGGATTCGATTTTTAAATCCTAAATAGAGGTGATTAATAATCATGAATTTATTTTATTATCTTTTTCACTCACTCACGTACGATGTGCGTGGCCTAATCTACACAAATCTACAGTTTTTGAGATCGTCAGCCCTGTTAGATGATGTAATAATGGGTTAGTGATATTGCCCAGAAACCACCACTCCTGAGTGGGGGATGAAATTGTAAGTACAATCTAGCGAGATATCAGTTCGATCACGACTGGCAAGCTTGAAACTGATCTCTTCTGAACTCGACCTCTAGGCATCTTGAAAGGACTGTTGACGCCATCTCTATCAAGTTCCTGTGACAAGACAGGCAGACGGGTATCCTCATCACGAAGGAAATGGTGTTCCAGGCACCAGCCGAACTGCCCATCATATCTCAGATCAACCCTCTTGTGGAAAAAAAAACTGACCGGAGAGAAAAGGCAAGAGAGAAAAGAGAAAAAAGGCGGTTTCGCATTTCAATCACGTTTAGCAACTTTGAAACTGATCTCGTCGAAACCTGACCTCCAGGCATATTAGAAAGGATTGTTGATATCATGAAATCGAGTTTCTGTATCCTCACAAGAAGGAGATGGTGTTCAAGGCACTACACTGGACTGCCAATTTGATAGTATGAATACCAGAATGTTACTGGCCCTTTCAGGACCCATTGAAGTGAAAACGAGAGGTTGAATGTATCATCAGCATCCCTGAAAATGTGAAAACTATTCGATCACTTCTATCTACAAAATATTTGTTTTGCAAACAGTGTTTAGATTCCAATTGTTAAATATATTTTTTCGGAGTTAAAACCGTCGTGAGGCATTTGAATTCGGGAAATCCAGACGACCCACCTGGTACAAGATAGGAGCACGATGAGTGGCTGAACGGCTCACTGACCTGCTGATTGAAATGATGGAAAGGAAAGACAATCTCACATTACCGGTCGGAAGCAGCCTGATCAACCATCTACACCGCTCCTCAAAAATGCGCAGTGAGGGGAAGGGGGGGGGGGGAAATTATGGTGTGGAGGGAAATAAAATGTGTTTCTAGACTTCTTGCTTTGTCCTCGAGATATCTACGAAAACCATCGAAAATCTTACGGACAAACGCAAACGCCCACACACAGTCACTAACCAGACCAACCTTTTGTTTGTTCCCTTTTATATAATTATTGTGTGGGTATATTCCAAGTACCGGCACGTTTGTAATGACGAGAAGGAGAGTGAGTCACTGTGGAGCCAGCCTTTGCTATGCCCCTCATACGAACCTCACTAACAGTAAGGTATCTGAATGAATGTGGAAAGAACAATGTGTATTCCCCATTCCCAGATATTGGATAGTGTTGTTTGATGACGGCCCCCTCTGTTTACGTTCCTCGTTAAAATGGCCATTTTGTGTGATCCGTGGTTTAGGCCTGGATAATGTTCCTATCAAATCATCAGACGTAACTAGTTTGTATTTCCAAATTATTCATGTCGTTTCCCTCCTCCGCCCACACTACTAAGCATCATTATGCATCGTCAATTGCCAAAGGTAACACACAGGGGCGTAGCCACGACCATTCTTTTTTCTTTTTTGGGGGGGGGGGGGGGGTACCTCCTATTTTTGGCCGAAACCCCCCTTACATGCTAAGTTTGCGAACGAACCATTCTGAGTTTTGCTGACTAACCCTGCCTTCATATAAAGAGAAAAGCCCACAAAATGTCCCCCAACAGTGTGTCCTGTACCACTCAAAGGCTGGTGTTAGGCATAGCTTCATTCTTGTCAAGGTATCCTCGATCTACTTGTACGTCGTTAGCTCAGGCTGATCTAAGAAAGTAGTCGCTTCTTATTCTGGGGCACTGGGGGTGGTATATAAGTTGAGTAGGATGGGAGTGGTACAACTATTCAAGCGGAGCGCCACCTTCAGTTGGCGCGGGGCGTTTCCGAAAATTTTGAGGTTCCGTAGCCCCCAGATGGCAAGGAAACGGCCCTTCCAATGTTTTTAGGCTGCATGGCACGGAACTAAAATTTCTATAAACCGCCATAGATTGCCAAACATTTTAACCTCTCATTACCGGGCCTGTCAATTCTCACTTCTAAAATGGGCGGCTAATTTTTTCAGTCCCACATTTTTTAATTGAATCAGTCGGTTGACAAACTTCAGTTGAAGAATACTCAAGACGAACTAGACGTCAGATGATCTTCCACTGAGGTTAAGTGACTGAATGTTTTGCCTCAATTGACTGACTTTCAATCAAGGAAGGTGTTATCCATGCTCAACTGAAATTCCATTCCTAATAGACAAAAAATTTCATTCACCATTTCAAGAGAGTTTCTTCAAGCGGAGCGCCACCTTTGGTCGGCGCGGAGCGTTCCAGAAAATTTTTGGGTTCGTATAGGCCCCCAGATAGCAGGAACACGGCCCGCCGAGTTGTTCAAGAGCATGGCATGAGTGAAACTTTATAACCGCCCATAGTTGCCAACATGTACCCTCTCTTACGGGCCTTACAATTTTCACTTCTGAAATGTGGGCCCGGCTGAAAATTCAGTCCAAACATTTTTATTAGTCGTTAGGACCGAACTTCGTTGGAGAATGACTCTGAGACGGACTAGACGTCAGATTGATTCTCAACTGAGATTAAGGAGACTGAATATTTGGCCTAATTGATGGACTTTTAACCAAGAAGGTGTATCCATGCCTCAACTGAATTCCATCTATTGGACGGAAAATCTTCTTCCATTCCATTCAAGACAAGAGGTTCTTCAAAGTTTTCGTTCTATATATACTGCCACAGCATGCCGGAGATGCCCTCCCAGACCATTTTCAGCCAGAGATATTATGAAGAGTTAAAATTAAAAGTTTGGTCATCACTTTTTCAAAACCCTGCCTTCTTTCTTTTCAGCCCTTATTAGACGTTTTCAATTTTCGCCGACCTGGAGAAAGAGCAATTAGTTCTAAACCACTATTAATTGCCAGCCGGGACTTTGTAAGGGTTGAAGGTACAAGTTTGTTTTCTCTTCGTTCAAAACCTCCCCTCCCCTCGTCAACTTTTACCGCATCGGGGGTCACATTAAACCATCGTTTCATTGGTCTCACCCCCAATTTGGCGACTGGGGCACGAGAGTTGGTTTCCTTTCTTACGTTTCATTTGTTCTTCAGTTGGCCCGAAAATAGCAACACAAAAAGTTTGGTTCTATACTACCATAGATTGCCGGAGATTGCCCCAGCGCCCATTTGAGCCACATAATATTGGGGAGTGGTAGGGCTCTTTTCTTCCATAACTGTTTTGGACTCTCTTTGGTAATTAAAATAACCTCTTCTACGTTCAATTTTCCTTCATTTTGCCAACTAGGGCATCCATTTGCCGAATGCAGGTGTGAATGGGGGGTCACACCCCCACAACCCCCCCCCCACTCTAGCGACCCGCCCCTGTGGGTTAAACCGGAGGGACCGCAGATGTTGTCTGTCTACACTCTGCCCGTTATCACGACTGGGAAATTGCGTTCCATTTGCACATAACTCGTAATTTATGACGGTGAACACGTAATCCAAGATGGCGGCATTTGACAAAGTTGAGTTTGAAAAATAGCAACTAAATAGAAAATCCACATGCACAAATGAATGACTCATGTCAGGTCAATAATCTTGAGGAGTGAGAAACCAATAGGCGTCCGTCAAGGTCCGCGGATCGAGTGTTCTTTCGCTCAACTAATCCCAAATCAATAGCATTTCAGTTAAATATCGAATTCGAAGTTGGCGAAATGTACAAATTTCTGATAATTTTTCTAATCGTGTGATGTTGTGAACTATTTTTCGGGGGGTGAAAATGGAGAAAATATGAATAATAGAGCCCCTTTCTTTGATGAATATCCAGACGGGGTGCTCATGTAGGCCACCAGCCCCCTCGACTTTCAGGACGCAATCACGAGTGGAAAGTCGTTATTACGATATTCACGAGTTAAATGGAACGCAATATCATTATATGCTGATCGTGCATGATCGGCGTGGTTTCGATAAACATACAATAACGCAAGCACCCACCGCTAATTCTGTGTTCACTACATACTTTAAAATGCATCAATATTTCGGGCTAATAGCCTCTCTAGTTTATGCAATTGCTCTATGGATCCCGAGATTAGACTCAGGCGGGATTTGTGGGTTTGTAGTCTACTGCTGAAAAATACCAGTAATTTCTGAAATCAGAAGTTATTCTCAATCACCCATATATATTAGCGATCACTATACAATATCAACGGAATGATACTGGCAACGTACAACAAGCACTGGGTTTACAATCACCTGCGCAGAACGATGCTTATAGTGGTATTTACGAACTGTGGTTACAGGCTATCATTGAATGTGGTTACGCACTGGTGAAGTCATTATATAATGGCACAACAACTTTGCCTGGGGAATGCTGAACTCATAGCCTAAGCTGTTAGCTGTATTTGAGAAAAATGATAGATAGATAGATAATGATAGAGATAGATAGATAAATAGAATTGATATAGATAGATAGATAATAGATAGAATTAGATAGATGAATGGATACGAGAACCTTGAAAACTAATTGAGATAGTTGTGCCATAATCATTGATCTGGGTATTGCTCGTAATGATCTTCTTCGAGAAAACACATCCATGGTTCCACGTGGTCTCCACTGGTATCAGTGTTGTTGCTGTTTCCCTCAGTTTCCAAAAAGTCCATTGAATATTGTCTCCGTCTCGGACTACAAGCTCATAGTCCTACTGAAATGGTTGCTATTATCGATAATGATCGTGGCCTTTGGTATATGCCCCGAACCGGGATCCGAACCACGACCCTCCAGATTAAATGGAGGCCATCCCTCTAACAATTGTTCGACACGCTGTCTCACTGATAGGCGACTAAACTACCGGAGGAAAACCCTACATCAATTTGATATCATTTCGGGTAACACTCCACCTTACTAAACGTAGTAACAGATATATGTGATCAATTTGCATGTGTATTGTTGTTCAGAGTACCGTCGGAGAAGTTGACAAAAACACCATCCTCCTCCGCAAGGGGTGCCCAATGAGCAAAAAAGTGAAAGTTTCTCTATAAACATTGAGAAACCATTACTGGGAGTAGCTGTATGATATCACTGATGTTGTAGGCAGATAATTGCCTCATTGGGATACTTTTCAAAGTTTGATCACCGCTGCCAGTAAAACTGTTGGATGAATACCCCCACTGCCCGTCAACGTATGGCCTTATTCGTTCAAATTGAGGAAACCGCGTGTACTACCTTTGTACACGAACTTCCGACAGATCACAGCAGTCACGAATACTCATGCCTGCAATTGATACACATACATACAGGAATTTATTCCATGCCTCATCCAAAATAGCCCAATACTTCACTCAAATATAGCAAAAAATATTATAAGGAGGTATCGATAACTCCGACACGCTATATGGCAATATATCATTCCCCTGATCAAGTAAATAAAAAACCACTAACATTTGTTGTAAGAACAAGGAGTACTCTGTTACTTCCTCAGATATTACTCTCGCCTCCAACGAACATTTTGCAATTGTTGTACAGAATCCCACAAGCCGAATAGATTACTAGATTGTGAGAACAATTTTGGCCATGTCCTTTCAGACAATAACATCCATGGGTGTTATTCGCCGTGACGTCAAGCCAACGACGGGTTTGTTTGTTCGACAGTTACCAAACGACAATGTCTCTTTAATCCATTCGAAAACATCTTCTTCACTCGCAAAACTGCGATTTCACCGTCATACCAAATTCGCAAGTTCTTAGCCTTGAGCTTAGATTACCCAATCTTACTCTACAAGCTCTTGCGCATCGTATAAAGATGAGTTGATGCTCTCTCCAAATTCCCTCAGTCTGCCTCCTTCTCCTTTCGCTCTTTCTCCCGTCCGTCGTTGGATTTCTTGCTATATAAGCCTATTGTTTTGCTCGTTTTTCCTTGATACGAGAACGAAATGCGCCGTTGGAGCTATTCCTCATCCATCACTCACTCACACTACTGACAGCCACATCCATAGATGAAATCAGAGATTCCATCTGGTATCGTTTACCTCTGTACTCTCAGTGTCCGCGGAATGAATATTACTTTCTCGGTCAACGACGGAGATTCCTATACATCCGAAAGCGATCACGAAGGAACCCACAAAGCGGCATACCAGTCCCAAGGTCGTCCGGTGAGGCAGAATTCGCCAATTCGCGTGAACCTAATTTCTGATGTCAGAAGTACGGATACGACTTTCACTTTCTCCACCCTGAGGCCGAGGAGCATAAAGAAGAAGCCCAGGATAAATGTGGACGCTCCTCCAGTTAACAGGAGTTGGTGTTCAATCGATTCAGGATATTGCCATAAATCGAGTACAGTGCAGGATATACTGGAAATAACGAACTGTGCGGTTAAGTGACCCATCAACGTGATACTGGAATGAACGTCTTCTCCCACCGTCGCGGAGATTGTGATCGTTATTGCTATCAAAATAGCAGTTATGAACGCGAATATATTACTGAACTTGTCATCCAAAAACTGGCCGCCTTGCTAGTTGAACCGAATGTCGTTGCACCACAAACTGACCCCAATCAAAAGTAGCAAACAGAACAGGTGGCATGATACAGCTTCGCCGAGGAATGTGCGTCCAAGAAAAATGGCGACCAACGGGGAACAATAAGTGATTGACATGCTATTGGCTGGGCCTAGCGCCATAGATGAAAATTAGGTTCACCATACTCTCCGCAAGGCAGTTAAAACGATTCGCCATCAGAAACGCTAGAACGCGAAACGAAAATATTCAACTCTGGTCTGAGCGGGTTAGGGTAGAGACCATCAGGGCGAGGGCCCGAAGGCCACTGATCCATGATGATACAAGAAACGGATGAGAATTGGACAATTCCGTGTCGGTCAGAATATTGTACGGATAAAATAGTATCGAAGTGAGAATAGCATATATGCAACCACGGTATGCGTCGGGTCACACTGCGAAGACTCTCCCGGATTTTTCCAGCTGTGTTTGGAGACCGTCTGCATGATAGCAGGGCGTCCCCGAAATCGCCCGCTCTTGTACAGCCATTCTCCAAAGACCAAGCCTCTAGTATAAAGGCGTTTTCAAGAGTCGTTTGACACAAAGCAGGAAACATGCACGTACGCCATCAGTCCTCAATACGACCAGCAGAAGTGACAAACGTTGCAACTTGCTATGTGGACGATATGGGTGCAAAGCATTGCATTGCCAATGTTGTTCGAACTATACGGCGCTTGTATATGTAATAGCGTGCCAAAAAAAGTGTCACTGACAAGCCAAGATGCTATGTTACATCAAGTATTTTTTCTATATTGTATACCCAAACCTGTGCTAAGTGCAATTCCTTTGTCGTGGATACATACGGCAGGACCCCATAGAAGCCAAATTCGGATTAGAATGCGGATTAGCTCATCGGTAGAGCTCCGGACTTAAGATCAATAGATCGCGAGTTCGAATGCACAATTCACGCAAGCAATTTCGTCGTGAAAGTGTTTCACTGTGCTGGGTTCGACAAGCAGAGATGGAGATCGAGATGGGGTCCATTGACGCCAGAAATTTATCCCAAATGGAATGTAACGAGCACTGCGTATAGCAGAATTACCATTTGTACCGATGCGGCGTTGATCACCGCAAAGAGGTCTATAGAATATATTCCTCAATCGACCAACCCGGCGTCCGATGACCCATTGGCTGCTGCATGTCTATGGTTCTTGTGGCATGCATAATCATACAGTTTATTTGGCTTCTTTATCAACGTTAAATTAGACTTTTTAGACTCATACCGCAGCCCCGCATCCGCAGATATGGAATCCTATGTAAATGAGAAACCACAATATGCTTTCTCAGTTAGACATTGTAATCGTGTATCTCTCAGTGGATACACCTGAAATAGTTCAGAATCGTTAAGTTTATCATAGTTATGGACTTCCTCGATCCGATTGAATAAAACCTATAGCTACATTAACACTACACATAAACATAACTCACTCTGTTCTCTGTTGCATGTGAATCTTCTTTGTGCAGGTCTTGTCTGTTCGTATAATACTGAAATGCATACTTTTATAGTATTATATGATTACGCGTTTAGAATAATAAGGCTAAGTAGGGTTTATTTTTCACTGTCTTACATGATCGAGGAAATCGAACATTTTCCTCACCGGACTCTCGTGTAACCCCCCCCCCCCCCTCTCCTTTAGTGCAAAATCCACTTAATAGTTTTTGTTTTCTGATTCTATTGTCTTATAAGTTCTGCTTCACGGGGAGCGAACCAGCAGACCAGGTCTGACGATGACGGTGGTGAAAGCGACAAAATTCCGACTGAAAACCAAAATTCAAACTTAGCAAGGGATATAAGAGAGGCGCCTTCCCAGTGGCGTCACAGAACTTTTATTGGGAGGCACGACATGTGACACGGATACTATGCCAAGCGGGCAACCGATTCACCCGGTTGGCGCAGACATACACAGAAATTTTTTGGTTGGGTAAGCACCCCAGATGGCCGGACATAAAATTGCTTCCTGGGAGTTTTGGGGATGCTTGTACCAAGAATCAAACATGAACATTTTACGGGGGGAGAAATTGGACATGTTGTCGGACCTCGGTCCTCTCGCTACCCCGACTTCAACTCTTTGGTTAGAATGTTCAACAATTGCTGCTGCGTACCCCCATTCCACTAGGTTTTCCGGGCACATCTGAAAAGATCAGGATCTCAGCAAAATATTTAGGACATTTAGCCAGCGTTAGCTCTACTGCCCCAACCATGGTATAAAAGTATGCCCGCCGAGCGCGAGGAGGAGCAGGGAACTTCGAGAAGCGCGCAGTTTCCTGGAGAGAAATGTTTTGAAAATCCAGTTCCAAATTGGATGTGGTCGAGGGAGGAGAAAGAAGAAAGAAACGAAACTGTGAGCTAAGGATTCTTCCAGTAATAAAAGAGATGATTGCTGTTTCAAGGGCAAGAGAATGTTACATATTTAATTTCACCTCACAGATATGTATAGCTAGGGGCCAATGGAGGCAGCAAATTTCCCATAGAGTTTGCGGAGATGACGGGGAGGCAATGGGAACGAATTCACCACAGTACCACGCACAGAAATTGGTACACGTTTTAGTGCATTCGAGACAAATTTGGCACAATTCCTGCTATCTGTGATTTATACTAAAAAAAAAAAAAGAATAGCCTAGTTTATTCCAAACTGGTGGTGGAATATGACCGACATAATTATTTGTTCGGGAATCACAACTCACTTCGGGAAGGGGAAAGACAGGGGCAAAAATGTGTGAAGCCTATGTTCATAAATAAATAGTTGCAGGACAGTTGGTTCAAAGCAGCCCCCCCCCCTCCTCGTGGGGAATCCATAGAATAAAGGTCTTGTGTTTATACAAATTTCCCATTTTTCGACGGAAGGAGTTACAGATATAAAACATCATTTTGCCACAGTAGCGTATTAAGATATTTGTCAGGGGGAGGGAGGTCGGAACCCAAGGCATGGCCCTAATAAATGGCCTCCACCTTCCATCGGCAAATAAAGTACATATATGGGCCCCCTAGACACTTTGCTGCATATTTGTCTAAAATACCAGCTGCAAAAATCTATCTACAACCCCAGCAATCTGTTATTGCAAATTACAGGATTTTGATGGTTAATCCCATCACGTAGCGGACTATTATGTTTGCAATAACAGTCAGCTGTTCAGCGTAACACACCAATCGAATACTTGCTCGATTTGCTGAGTTTACAAGTAAACGCAGAAGTACTTTTTGAACGCGAATGGAAGGTTGCGTGAGCCTTTGGAAGTTTATGTTTACACGCGAAGATCCGCGCTTTCAGGCTACGCGCTCTTCAGAGGGCGTACTGACTCAAGAAATACAAAATACAGACGGGCGAAACGACGCGTCAGATCGTTGCATTGGAAGGACGCCATGTTCACACGGCAGAACCTCGGTTTGGAACGCGTGGTTTGTATTGCGTCTCCGTTGGAAGTACATACAGCAGCATGCCAATTTTTCTTTTGTGAATGTTACGCAATGCAATTTACTTCGATGGAACTAACGCAATAGTTACCCGAGCGTATTTACTTTGAGATACAAAGATATAGATCTAGCGATATAGATATCTCTAATCGCCTGGGTAATTCTTGATTTGAGGGTCGTTAGAAGTAGAATAAAACTAGCAGCAGGTCGAATTTAATGGTTCATAAACAGTCTCGACTCTGAATTTAGCTTAATAACGAAACCGGCTGCGCCTGTCCGTTATTTACCTAAATTCAGAGTTCGAATGTTTATTCACACAGTAAAGTCTCACTAGTTGCAGTTTATCCCTTAAACTGAACGGACAAAACTAGCTTCAAGCAAAAAACTCTCGAAGGTTCTGCCCCCCTGCGTATGCCAAAATGACAAAAGCGCAATCGTAAAATTCTTGCGTAGCTGCGGACAAATACTTATGTATGAATAGGCGAGAATGTACTTAATGAGTTCCCAACTGATTACAGACCCAGATATTTAGAAGGAGTGATATTCATCAAATTGATATCTGAATGACCTTGAGCATTTCGGCCACTGTTGGTAACAGTACTAGTGTTTCTACACCCGGTTCTCGTTCAAACCGAGTTGTAAAAAACTTGACCTCCAGGGACTTATGGTGAACCCGCAACCTTCGATTTCCTCCCATTTTCGGATTAGTTTTGTTCACAGTTAACGACTTTACATGGTCGCCATTGGCATGATATTCCTTTGTTATCAGCACAACTACCCCAAGGGCCAATTTACCCAATCATTCCAATACACCATCGGACCTGAATAATGGAAACACATTTGTAGTTGTACACTACCTGCCAAAATTTCTAGGTGCAGACTGATAAGCAGCCAACATTCTGTGAAAGTGATGAAGATCTCTCCGGGTCCTCTCTGGGCTGCAGTGACAGAGTCTTGCAGATGAGAAGGTGATGACCAAAGACCCTATAGCGCGAAGCGCAAGACTGGTTACGCTATCCATTGTGTATACATACGCGTTTGTTAGGTATCGCATGGAGCGGAGAATCCGCTATTTTAGTACGCAGGCTATACGTCACCATTAGTCGGTGTTCCTCCTCCAGCTGAAAAAATATAGTCCCTAAACATGCCATTAAGATGCAATTTTAAGCAATTTCTTGATCCTTGCCGGGTCCAAACGTTGTCTGCATTGGACAGGCCATGTTGATAAGTACCAAGGATGCAGTTTTGGGGGAGGGTACGAGCTCATTTTTGACCACTTTGTAGATTGTTGGATAGACCTTGGGAAAAAAACTTATTTTCCGGCCGACAGCAGCATTGGGGAAATCCCCAAAAGAGTCCCGGCAAGCCTAGCGGAAAATCTAAATGGTCATGGTACAGTGAATGGGAAGTGTCATGACAGATATGAAGTCAGCTCGAAAATGATGGGTGGCACTTTCCGGGGAAAACTTCTGCTCGACTCTCGGAAGCTCACTGAGGGGAGAAATTTGTGTTGTAGTCATTGGGCCGGCTAAGGTGGTGTGTGATAGCAACGATTATTCATAGTATGGAACGAGCAAGGTAACCACAGGCGAAAGCACGCAAACTGCGGCGGAGTATGCGGATATGTAGAGGAATGACAAGATCCCCAAGCATAATGTCATTTTACTACAAAAACCTCTGTAATTGATATACTTACTTTAACTGATCGAGCTTAATTGCTCCGAAAGGCTGGTGGTAGGAAGATTTCGAATCTATGTCGTTTTAAATCGGCATGTAGTCGCTAGCCTGTTGAAACAAGAGCGATTACTTGGTTCACCTCGTATCGCCTCATTCACTCATGCGCAGGATGACGCTTTCAACCGATAATATGTTTGTGATATAATAATGATAATGTTAATGTGTAATATTTATACAGCGCAATGTCAACAATGAGTACCGATGTGCGCTTCACAGGAATGAAAAAAAAATCCTACAGAACAATAGGAACACCAAACAAGAGTGAACAACGGAAGTAAGCCAGCAACAAAAGCTTACAAATGGAAAGGTCCTAACGAAGCGAGCGTTTAAGCCTTGATGTGAACACATTAACAGTACCGCTGACCTTCGACATCCTTACAGTTTAACCGGAGTGATAGCCCCTCTATTTAGGAACGGCTCCTCATATCGACTTGCTTTAGCAGGCTATATAGTCGCCGACTCGCGATTGTCTATTCGATTCATTGCACTCAACATGTTATATGCACTCGTCAATTGCATGACCGTACTTAAAGACCCCGGGGGTGGTCAGTCAGAGGGGGTCGTTGCAAATCCGGATGTTTACACATGTTGCGTCACTTTACTGAATGCGTCTCTCACAAAGCAGGACTCTGGAATGTGTAATTTTATCGCGTTATGTCGTGAATATACAGGGTGAGCTGGCGTAGGTCCCCTACTAGTAAGTCATTTTCAAAAATGGCAAAGCTGACGGAAGTGACTGAGAGGTGCGTCAATGTAGGCTGAAGGAATTGTACGATCCGCCCTCCAACAACGACTCACCCTCTCCGGGTATAGGGGTGGTCATTTAAACTTGACAGTGAGTTACGTACACGTTTCGTGTAGGGACATGTATCATAACTAGTGGTGTATTCTAGTATGGTACGGAGGGACTCGAACAGGTGCGATAGTGCGATATACACAGGCCGCTGACAAACGGGGAAGGACGGGGGTAGGCTCTAATATTTAAATGCTTGCAGAAGCAAATGGCGCGTCCGTAGCTGGTTCGCTGATAGCGGCAGAGACGTCGACCATGTTTGAATACGGATACGAACACATAAACAACGTACCGGTATCAACGCAACGAGCGCCCCCCCTCCCCATTGAAAATTAGTTTAGGTTTTTTTTTGTTGTGGCCAAAACGTATTGGAGGCACTTATAAATGTTGGGGTCACCCCCCTCCCCACCTTCAGCGTGGTTGTACCCTCGTTCTGTGTTAAACTGGAAACGGGATTCATATTTACCCTCAGTGGTAACTTAATGGACAAATGCAAGTTGCCAGGCCCGCAGCCGAGTGGTGGCACAATTAGTAGAGCGTGGGGCCCTTCCACCTCGGTAGTCCCGGGTTCGATCCCGGTCGGTCATAACCAAAGCGATTGGAACCTGTTGCCTTTTTTCTTTTCGCTAGGCGCTCAGCACGAGGGATTGGAGTAGCCTGGACAAACGAGGGGAAAGGCAATTTTCAATTTGCCGTCTGCGTGAGAGACCCCCACCCCCGACAGTTTGAGGAAAACCGCCATAGAGGAAAACATGCCTTATTCCGTGTACCTGGTGATAATTATCGCACTGACAATAGGTGCATTTCCTGTCTGCACGCCTTGAAGGGACCTCGGCAAAGTATACCATGAAACGTAGAAAGTGCCACAATAATACCCACAGTGATTATAGCTACCAAATGCGTGTCTGACTAGCCTGTCCCTGGGTGTCGCAATGTTCTTCACCTCTGTATAAACACGTGTTGAATGTCCCCGGTGACCTATAGAAGGACTCCAATCATAATCCCCTTCTGGCTTAGCCAGAAGGCCTGAAGAGGGTGGCGGTGGCTGCAACCTCTCTCACCTGACCCCCCCATCCCCCGCCCCTTCTTTCCCGTCTCACCCACCCGAGCAGACACTCTATACTGATTGGGAAAATAGTGAAATATCAGCTGATACCGCCCCACCCTTGGAATATCCTCCTCCCTAGAATAAAAAACATCCGCTAACCCCACTATCAGGATTATACGGGCTTAAATGATGGTGCACAACCTGCAAAGCTGCTTCCACTATCTCTGCTGCCCTTGCCGGTTTGTATTGTTTTCAACGTCAGTAAAGCATCAGCCTCCTACATAACTGTCAGATTTTCACAAAAAATACATCGAGGGGGATCTGATATAGAGCACAGCAACTAAATATGAAATAAACCTACACGATTCTTGTCTTTATTATGTAATTTTCCTCTACGATAGTATACAGCATCATTTGTTATAAGCCCATAATAGTTTCATTGTGTATTGAAGCGATATTTTCCGCGCTAATTCTCCTTAAAAAAATCCAGTCCTTCCTCATCCAAGATGCTTTTACTACAGTAACTCACTTAACGCGGCAACAGGAGGAAGACTTGAAATCGCCACTAGGTATGGAGTCAAAAGAACTGAGAGACGTGAGAAGCTGGGATAATCATCATGCTATGGCGACCGCACATATATCCTGATCGTTTTCCAATTCATATCGTTTCCAATCCCAGATATTCTGTGGTCACACAGTCCAGCTCTCCCAGCTGGTTCAATTATCGATGACTCACTCAGCCATCAGCCACGCGCTCAATCTCCCTCGTACGCTGTACAGCTGTAGCTCAGGCCGGCCAGCGTGGTCGGATTTCACGACAGTGGGTAATCTCTAGGGAGTGATGATCTTGTAATGGATGATCAGAGGTGAGAACATGTTAAGAGAACGCAAAGGGTTCCTCAGTTCAGTTCGTGGAGGGGGGACCGGAACGTAGGTTAATAACCGAAATTTGCAGAATCAAACTGTAGGCCTAAATATGTTATTCTTCGTCTTTCAATTTTAGTTGCTTTTACACATAACGCCGAATTTTAGTAACCAAGAGAGAGAGCAGAGAGAGGAGTTTAACGTTCTAATTCCACAGAGGAACCCTGACATATTATATGCCATAACGGGAGTTGGTGTTCCAATTGATGTTCTTAATAGTGAATGAACATTAATGGGTAGGACCTTTTTCCGCAAAGTAGTCCTCTCTTCATCAATCATTCTAAATATAGAGCTATAGTATACTAATCAAGAGTTTAGAAGCCCGACAGTCGAGGATTGTTTTTTTGTGAAATCACTTAGGTTCTAAGGATAAGCTGCTTATATGTATCATTATAGGAGCCAAACTTGTGAGGATCTGATACTGCAAAATATTCGATCCAAAGTGCGACAGAATAAGGGAGACAACCCGGTCAAATTTTTTTTTTTTTTTTGGAATGATCACAGCTGGGGACGGTTCTTACTAAGTCACCCCGTTACGTGTCCCAATCACCGCGAATGAATCGAGCATTGGATTTCGTCCCACTGGGAGAAAGAAACAGATCGCATGCCCATTACCAACTCAAACTGAGGAATGATAATCTGGGACCACATTAGGAAGCCTGCTATTGATAGTTACGTCATGTGTTTTGAATATTCAAATCCGATCCGGGTGGCCGACGTTAATCACAGGAAAAGATTTACCATGCTTATATACCATGTGAAGCTGCTTTCTAGGCAACGCGAATAGGCGAATCGACAGGCGATTTCAGAAAGGCAAAGCGCGTGTCGCGTGGGTATTTATTAGGCACGCGAATCGCGACTGGCGATATAAAATTCGAACTAGAATTAGAACACAGAACTAGATGAGCTGCTATTTAGCGCGAAACGCAGAACATACGCCCCGTAATTTCCACAGAAGCTCGAATGCACATCAATTTTAGGCAAGTTAGATCCCAATTTATTGCCACAGGATATCCCTCACACCTCCTTAATTGAAAGGAAACCGAGGAGACGATCCAACCCAATTGGACGACACGGCTGTGGGCCCCCTATATAGGGCTATGGGCCTATGAGTGTGCGGTGTATCAAGGGCGGTTAATCATGGGTGGGGGCGTGTCGCCCCAATATATATATAATATAATTAAAAAAACCCAAAAACCATTCAAAAACCCCCCCCCCCAATATTTGAGCCCGACTGTTATTTTACTGACACTGTATTCGACATATCCAGCATGACCGTGTTTGGAACAAATGCTATGACTGTCACAATGATTGTCTTTGGATATTGTCACATGATAACGTGTGGTTGTGTCAGGTGACCAACCGTCATTTACGTTTTATTTGATCCATTAGTTCGCGCGTTTTTGTCTACTAGGCACGTACTACTTTTGGCAGGGTCGCGCACTGACTCGGATATCGTTATGCAGCGTTGTAAGCGACTGTTTTCCACCATCAGTATAGCCTACTGGCTTATTCAAGCGAGTCGGGCTTATTCAATTTATGTTACTCGTTTGTCCTCATGTGAATCTATTATGGTTTGCGACTATCCCGGGCGCTTGTATTTTTGCAGTTGTTGTCGCATCGGTGTTACCATTACCTATGGTATAATGTCCGTACGATCGGGGATACGCCGATATCTCGTATTTGTTACTCAGTTAGGTGCAGGTCGGTCGCCATTATGCCAGTTTTTGGGTCAGTTCACTCCCTCGTAGTTCGCCCTCCCTGTGCGTGAGGTTTTGTAGCTATGTCTCTAGAGCGAGAACTATTAATTGCAGTTGTATCTCATGTGCGAGACTATGTTGTTGCACACCGACGTAACTTCTTGGTACAAGTCGTTACGATCAAGGACCGGGTTCTCACTGGAGTCCCTACGTTCAATTGTTTATTATTATATGTCAACAGTGAGCTAAGAGTGTAATTTAGGGCTCACGTATTCCCCGCCTCGGCCGTAATGGCCACTACGGAGAAAGACTGATGATATATTGTAAACTCGTTGTGTCGGTTGCAGCATATTTAGTTAATTCCATTATCAAGTATTTTTATCTTGTATGACAGGGTTATGCACTATATTGATAAGGAATGACAAAGAGAAAAGAAACTCAAATTCCCCGTAAACCTGTAAACGCGGACACGTCATGTCGAATAATTACCATTTTCATTGAAAGAGAGGTTAATGCAAGTAATTTTAACTTTGCTGTGGAGTATTTTAGGGATGTTTTTTGTACACAAAGGTGTGACTACGACATATATTTTTTGTATTGGATTCGCATATTTCAATCATTTTGACAACGTGATGTAGTTGTACAATGTACAATTTTTTTACTTACTTGGTTTATTAGTAAGATCTAAGCGATAGTCTATTCTATGAACTGGTCAATTAATCACTATTTATCGGTATATATTATTCCCATTCCGGGTTTCTGGTGTTAAATCGACGAGGACACAAAAAGAACCTCATCTGTCGCCCTTTCAACTAGTCGACGTTGTAGGGATGGCGGCCAAACACTGTTCTCGGCCATCTTTGCTTGGTCGTGACATTTCTGGAGGGGACACCCGGATCGCCCTGCCCCGTCGCCCGGCCCTTCACTTTGTTCGCTTCGCAGACCTGTCTGACTTCACCGCGGGCCTCGACCCCTGGGGATCGCCCGCCGCCGCCAACTGGGTATCGCCGTTGGCTACTTGGTGCGTCGCATCTGTATGCCGAGACTGGGATGGCGGCGACGTTTTGCTAGCGTGTACGCAACACGCGCCTCGGAGATACTATTGTCCGGGCCGCAAAATCCCGTGTTGTAGATGCGCCGCCCCGTCGTC
The DNA here is from genome assembly GCA_026419785.1 of Sclerodactyla briareus. NCBI lineage: Eukaryota > Metazoa > Echinodermata > Holothuroidea > Dendrochirotida > Sclerodactylidae > Sclerodactyla > Sclerodactyla briareus. The sequence continues at coordinate 256,814 of JAODTK010005795.1, read as the reverse complement.
GCTACATCCAGACCCTACATCGAACGTCTGAGCCTCGTAAGTTTGACGGGGCACACTCATTTCGCGGTTTCAAGTCCGTGCGGTCGTGGAAGGAAAACGCGGGCTTCCCGCGCTATCGTTGATGTGACGGCTATTCCAGTGCGTCGATGACAATTCCGCTGAGGGCGCCTACACTTCGCTGTCGCGGTTTCGCTGAACGTCGTCACTTCAAGCGTCACGCTGAGGGTTCACTTGTCCGCACCTGCCTGGATTCTAATCGCTTATCCAGCTGACGAACTCTGCGATTTCGGATAAGTACGGTGCACTTTTGCTGTTGTATTTTAGTACCATAAAAAAGCAAGAGTTGCGATGTTCAATATTTGTCAAGTGCTCTGTTCAATTCCGGCATGTTGGCGAAATTGCTAATAACACTGTTTTTGATTTGTTTGTGTTGGGTATCAGGTTTTGGTGGGTCCTCTCGGTTTTGGTCTCGTTCCCTCTGCAAGCTTAAGTAGCAACATGACGGATTTTAAAGCATACATAGAGATGGGTAAGGACTTATGTCTTAGAGAGGGAGAACTGCTTGCATTTGCTAGGGAACGAGAGGCGCAAGCTAGGGATGAAAGACAGAAAGAGCGAGCTCATGAGCGAGAGATGAAAGAGTTAGAGCTAAACCGAGCGGAAGAGGAAGCAAAGGCACAGGCTGTTAAGGAAACTAGGGTGCATGCGCTGCCAAAGCTACGTATTCCTAGCTGTAATGATAACATCGACGATATGGACTGCTATCGAAAACGCTTGAGGCGCGGTCGAAAGCTAACTTACAAATATCCTAAAACAGAATGGGGAACGCTTCTTAGCACTGTCTTGACAGGAAAGGCGTTAGGGGTATACTCAAGGTTGCCAGATGCTGCAGACTGCAACGATTATCCAAAACTCAAGTCTCACTTGCTGAAGCTGTATGACATGAATGCAGGACGGGTTTCGGCCGAAATTCAGGCACTCGAAGTTGGAGACGGCGAGGCCATGTGCAATTTGTTGCTAGGATATCTAAGTATCTCAAGCGCTGGCAGGAACTCCGGGCCTTAGGGGCCAACATTACGATGGGTGGTGCAACTGATTTAAACTGATTTTTCTACATCGGGTGCCAGAAGGACCTCAGGATCTTTCTAAAAGAAAGGCATCCCAAGGGTTTAGACGAATTGGCCATTATTGCTGACCCATTACGTGGATGCGCACAGGGTTACGCAAACTAGTCGGAAGAGCGCAACCTGTACTAAAGCGACACCAGATAAGAAATGAAGGCCATTGAGGCCACTCAAAACGGGTTCAACTGAGGACTTAGGAGTTTCTAAAGATGAGCTAATCAAGCGTCAGGGTGAAGGGAATGCCTGGTTAGGCTATTCATGCTAGCTGAGAATGGCAATTAAGGGTAACGCGTGGTGGAAATGAAATCAGGTTTGCCGTAACCGAAGGGGTTCTGTACAGGAACGTTACCTCGTCTGGTACAGAGCAAGTGGTAAAGCAGGTTGTAGTTCTCCAGAGTCTGAGAACTCACGTGATGATTGTAGGCACGATTGCCTTCTCCGGCCATTAGGGTTTAAGAAACACTTAGCGCATTTCCACAAGCTTCTACTGGCTAGGCATCCAAGCCGATGTAAAACGCTTCTGTATTTCATGTGACGTCTGCCAAAGAACGATTGCTATAGGGTAAGGTTGCTAGAGTCCCGCTAAGAAATGCCTCTTATCGATAGCGACGCCCTTTCGAAGGTAGCGGTCGACTTAGTGGCCCTCTATCGCCATTTTCAGATAGGGGGCATCCGCTAGAATATTAATCCCGCGGACTTTGCTACCAGGATTTCCCCGAGGCCGGTGCGTTACCTATTAGCGAGACCTAGAGGGTTGCTGAGCGCTATTGAGATCTTACGAGAGTTGGGTTCCCTAATGAACCTTAACGATATGTGAACCATTTACATAAACTTATTAAGAGATAGTCGCCTTTTGTGCAACATCACAGTTACCCACCACACCTTATCACCCTATGTGGCAATTGGCTCGTGGGCAAGATTCAATGGTCTCTGAAGAAAATGCCCCTGACGCGTCATGTCAGCATAGCGTCATGAGGATTGGGATATTACTTACCTGCACTACTTTTCGCTTATCGGGAGGTTCCACACGAGTCTCTGGGGTATTCGCCCTTTAAACTTCTGTATGGGAGGTCATTCCGAGGGCCTATGGCACATACCTTACTTAGGTCCTGTGGACGGGCAGGTGACGACGAGGAGGTTAAAACGACTTAACCATATGTACTGGACCTAAGTAGTAGGATCGAAGAGAGTGCAAACTGGCGCAGCAGGAACTTGCGAAATCCTCAGCTAGGTAATAGCAAATCCTATGAGCCAGACTTGGACGACGTTTCGGTGTTGAGGACATGGTGTTTATCTTGCCGCCCACGGAAAGTAACGGTTACAATGCAGTGGAAGGTCCATACCCAGTGGTTGCAGGAATCTAACAGACTACAGAGTAACGTAAAGGGTAAAATCAAGACTTTCCACCATGCCAATCTCATGAAAAGTATTTTCCGTGATGCATGAGTTGCCCCGAAGAGTGAGATTGCTTCTCGGGTCCTCGCACTTGAGCGCGTTTGCGGGGTCATTGTCTTGCGTATGGAGATCCGAGTGCGAGGGTCACTCGAGATATCATTGCCACCCATAGGTGTAAAAGAGAATTTCAGGGATGTTAATGTGAATCCAAACCTAAGCGAGTCAGAGGTCGACTGTGTGTCAGAGTTGTTATCAAATTTCAGGGAGTGTTAACTGATGCCCTCGGTAAATGTAACATCATGAGGTATAACTTGCCCCTTGTGTCTGATGAGGCCTGTCGTAGTAAGCCGTATGCGCTTCCGCTAAGTATGCGTGGTGTTGTAGAGCATGAGATCGCATACATGTTGGGGTCGGGTATAATTGAGCCTTCAGAGTCCCCATATGCTCCCCGATCGTACTCGTGTAGAAAGAGCGATGATCTAACAGGTTTCTGCGTCGACTTTCGAAAGCTAAACCGAATAGCCCTGTTTCGACCAAGCCGATACCGAATATCGACGATCTGATGGCCAATTGTTTCGGGAAACTAGTTCAACCACAATTGACTTGGCCAAAGGATACTGGCAAATCCCATTTCATTAAGATTGAAAAGACAAGTTGTCGCATTTGTGACGCATGCGGGTGCATTTCAGTTCAGGGTCATGCCCTTCGGAGTTGTAAATGCTTTCCGCATTCCTTACCCAAATGATGCGTCGCCTTTTGGAAGGCATTCTCAACACCGTCAATTCTATTGACGACATACTTAATCTAACAACCAAGGACTGGATAGTCATTGGATGTGTTGGCTGCAGTATTGGATCGCCTGAGAATCGGCTGGTAACTGCACGGCCGACAAAGTTTTTCGTGGTGGTACCCTCCTGTGGAGACATTTTTGAAAGCCCCCATTCCCTAACGAAGAAGGAGGTGAGGGTCCTTCAATGGGCCTGATAGCTATTACAGTCCGCCTCATCCTACTTTTGCAGCTATTGCTGCGCCGTTGACAGACCTAACTCGGAGCACCATATCCCACGAAGGTACACTGCGAATCCAGCCCAATACCCGGCTTTCACTACCCTTAAGTCGAGGAGTGGCGAACGCACCCATCCTAACTGATTACCTGACTTGAGCCAGAAATGCATTCTTAGGTGTGATGCTGCCGATTAGGTGTTGGTGCCTGTTCTCAAGCAAGAGGTATAGGGCGGTGAAACACCCAATTAGCCTACGCCAGCAGAAAGTTGCAGCCACTTGAAGTAAAATACTCTACGATCGCAAAAGAGTGTTTTGGGACTTGTCTGGGCTCTTGAAAATTTTCAGAAAGTACTTGTAACGGTGTTGATTTCCTTTGGAGCCGGATCACTAACCCACTTGCTACATTAACAAGCAGAGGTAAAAAAATAGTAGAATCATGAGAAGGGGCGTGTGCCTCCAGCCGTTTGGGTGTTTTCGTGTGCCGGTAGTGTTCAGACACATGATGTGCCTTGTGCAGACCTATGAATGTTTCCTTAACGAAAACCTGAAATTTACTCTGGATGTTCTAATTATCATAATAAAAAAATCTTCATATTTTAGACAGAAGGGCTTTCTCCTTCCCTCTCTATATTTGCAAACGATGGTTTTCACGACTTGGTGTGTTTTGCTCTTCATGGACGTTGGCGATTTTCCTGCTAGGGACCATTAGTCACATACACAAAAACAACAACATACAAATCGCTACCTCGAGGTGAAGTTGGTTGAGCGACGAGGGTAGGTCTATCCACCTTGCGTGGATCTGTTGATTTTGGTTTTATTTATTGATTTATTATTTCATGGGTGCACTTGTGCCAATTGGGTGCAAACGGTGCACAGCACACGGTTGCGGGCCATTGAAATGCTGCCAGGGGAAGCATCAAATTGGCGTTGTCCAAAGACATTATTCAAAATTCAAGTGAGGAAAAGTCCAAGTCCAATTATTGCCTGGATTTTCGATTGAATGCTCAAGGTGTAAACTTGTTGTTCTTAAGGGACGGAGGTTAAGGCGACGGAGGATTCTACCAACTGGCGGGACATGTGAATTTTTTTGGCATCATATATGGCAGTTTTATTTACCAATTTAAAATAGAGTATATTCATGTATGGTGGTGGTGCGACCACGTTTTTTGGAAGTTGGGTGCGTGCACGGTGCACTTAACTGTGCGGGGGGCAGCACACTGTGCTGGTAGAACCCCCTTAAATAGCTGTCGAAAATTCGACCAGAGAATGTGACATTTCTAGGTGCGGCTTGTTCAATGTGTTTTTTCCTGAGCGGAATGTGTCGAGGACGCAATTAGGCCCCCGCAATACGCCTGTTCCGACGATGGTCCGCTCCCCGCTTCGAAGTCTTCCGTATATTCCAACCTTCCAATGTGCAAATTTTCCAGTTTGAACAAGGATTGTTTCCACAGTAACCATAGGCATTACTCGCGGTATTACAAACGTTTCCTATTGTCTCCGCGACCAACGGAGCCATACGCCTATTAACGATTTAGCAGAGGTCCGTTTGCCATCTACTAATGATGCCTGCAACCATTCGGTTGACCACCATTTCCGTTAACAGACAATAGTCCTCTTCACAGTTTTCCAACTCCTTGCGGTTGAAGATATTTCCTTAAAAGTTGAGAAGCAGTACTAGTCCTGTGAAGAAATGAAATGCATAGAATGTATTTTTTTCCTATGGGGTTAGTGGGAATGAGGCTTCACATTTTTCCTGAATAACCTCCCACTCATCCAACACATTTACGCCACTGGCACTCAACTCTCGCTCTGAATCCTCACACTAATTCGAAACCTAACCCGAAGTTATGACCACGATATCGCCACATACAACGCCCTTGGCCAAAAAGTAATCTTGCCGCCCGCATTACGGTGATTAACGTCATCCACCGATATCAATATTGAATCTTCAAATCCGCATTACGTAGGCGTAGGCCCCCATCAATATCGCTGTTTCACAATGGTCACAGATGATCATTTCCCCTTAAAAAACTGCAACAAAGATATTCCCTACTGAAAAATATTTGCGGCAAGTTTAAAATACTGTGTTGCCCTCATTTTGGGCTGCTTCACTGTGTAATTTCATTTTAGGGTACTTTTTCGTTTCCTCTAGTTTCTATTAAGATGTTTTGTAACTCTCGCCTTGGGGAAGAATCCAAAGATGTATGGATCCTGGGCAGGTGAGGCGCTGTAGAGTGTGTGTAACTGCCTACTACGTAACTCATTTTACACAGGTACTTTAACATAATAGTGTACTCTGGGTAGTCCCGGACACCCTGGGTCAGAAGCGACACTTTTTTTCTGATCGACGTTACCTAGCAAACATGATAATAGAACAGTTTTTGGCGGAACTAAACAGGTAGAATTGTCATCCGCGAAATGGGCCGATTACGAGTGATATTACACAAAATAGCCGAATGAGGGCTTCAGACTCGCTTTGACAGGACTCCTCGTAGTCATAATTGTTGTTTTCTTCAAGTTTCATAGCGCTTGTTAGTAATTTAACGCATATGGATGCCTACATTAGTTACGTACTGAATTAGTGTGTCGCTTTCTAGCCAGGTTTTTCTAGGAATCGGAATGTCCAGCGACGGGACGGCCTGGGAATCTTGAAATCCACCTAGAATTCATCATTTTGAAAAGTCTATCGTCTATAATATGCTTTTACACACCCTACTTGACTTTTTGAGTACATTTTCTCTTTTTTGCGCATTTAGAATCTTAGAAAAAGTGAGGAATACTCTTTAAGTGTCCGTCACTGCCAGGCACACATTATAACTATAGGCAACGGCGCAACTCATTTCATAGGGGGACGTATTAGTTTGTGTAAGCATCAATGAAGCACGCCAGGAAAATCACGCTATTTCAATAATTCGGGGGTGTATTGCTACCAAATCCTTTTAGTTTAGTTTCTTGTTATGCTACTTCGCATGAAATTGCAGAAACTCTTATTCAATCCGATTTTTCTCGTTCACTGTTTATCATGGTAGTGGTAACAGTACCTGCATTACAAGCGATCGAAAACGGCCGCCTTTTGAGTTAAAAACGATTCAATCAATTCCTGCTATTTTTCATGTGAATTATAATCCAAGAACCAATATATCAGGCTGTGGTGGCGATACACCACAAATGAGTAAAATATTTTGATTTTTTCTGGCTTCTCCATTGACTGCTAACACAAGTGCCCCTATGAATTGAGTTTTGGGCATGATTTTCTATTACATGTGAGTGTTCATGAGCTAAGGTTGCGCTTCCCGCAAGAATAAAATCCTAGCCAGAATGAAATCGCGGCTTTTTATTTAGCAGTAATTGAGCTAAATATCTAACTTCACATGTTTAATCTATATCATCAACACAATCAGGCCATGTATTTTTAATTCAGTGTCAAAACCAACAAGGCACACTCTGAGCCTCGTGTTCTCTATGGCTCCCAACTGGAGGTACATTCATTGACTGCAACAGCACATGTACACTCCAGTTCAGAAGCCTGAAATGACTGCGGTACTAGGGAGTGTGGTACTGAGGGGAAAGGGTGTTGAGGGGGACATGGGAAAGGCGGGAGCAGGAGGACAATGGGGGGGGACCTTTTTTTTTTCTCATTCAAAATATGACTCGCGGTATTGGCCATGAATTTACAGAATACCCTGCAAGCAGTGCTAGTGTGTCAATGTTGGAAATTGAAGAATGGTGACAATGTTGAACCAAGCTGTAGGGGTAGCTAGCCTGGAAGAGTACACATAAACAAATGGTTTTTCCTCAGCCTAATTCACGAGCTATTTAAAGCCCTCAATCGGGTTTGTAAATAGCAGACTCTAATCGAGCCCAGGCTTAGCCACTTAGGTCTTCAATAAACACTTCCAGTGATGAGATCCTTCAGTGAGAAATCTGATTATCGCTTGCAGCGTGATGTGCTGAGGAACCAACTGGCCAGTGGTTTGTCCTTGTGGGAACACCACAAGGAGAGTTTCCCAAGATGATTGCATTGTGGTATTTTGCTCATTGCCGATGGACAATTTTGTCAGAAAATCTTGAAATCCATGAATGAGGTCACTTCTGACTTTGAACTATTTTAGAAACCTGAATTGTATGGTCAATGCAGTCAAATGCCTTGAAGAAATCTGTGACAACTAAGTTTACCTTGCTAGACCTGACCAGAATTTTGGACAGCCAGGCCATATTGATAGCTATCAATATTCATACCCAGGTCCCCTATTAATCCCATTTGGCAAACTGAGACGTGAGCGAGATGGTCTCAATGTAGTGACAATGGCATGTCTCTCCTTGGGAAAGGGACATATGGGTTGTTCTTTTCCACATCAAAGGTTTGAGTGATCATCTGAAATTTTCCGCTATGGCCTCATGGGATACAAACTCACAATCTGAGTGAGTTTGTTTGGAATATTATCATGCCCCTGAAGCCTTGCGCTTCACACTAAGATACGAGCTTTTCCAATACATTTGATGTGGGTTCGACGTTGGTGGTCATTTTTAATAGCAGGAAGATATGATGGCAGCATGTCAAGTGCCCAGCGCAGGCAGCTTTGGGACTTATGCAAAGTGCATTTATAGCCATTATAACGGTAAAATTTTCAAAAGTAATCTTGCTCTTACAAATTTTAGATTTTCTTTGACACTGCGTCATACCTGTAGTCCTTGTAATGTTTCCTTTGGAGGTGCAAACATCATGTAGTGCCATGAGTTTGAACAGTAACTTCGATGAAAAGGGAGCATTAAAGACTCTGAACTCATATTTTTTGATGGATGTTGACCAACTTTGGACACTCATATACTGTTTGACCTTTGGTACATTCCACATAAGTGAAAGCACAATTTGAAGATGATGTCAATACAGTAGTCACACTACCAAAATGGTGGCGCACTGCAGAATTTTGCATGCCCGTTTACCTGCTTCCAACAGGTATAAATCCCTCCCCCTCCCCCCCCCCCCCCTTCCCAGCACGAGAGTCTTACATCCAGCCAAGTGAACTCTCCATAAAATTGGTGCCCCGGTTTTCCCTGGGGCTGCCCCACAGGGTCAATCACTTGTCCCCAAGCTGGCACGTTCCCCTGGCTAAAGAGTAAAAATTCACTCTGTCCAGTTGCCCCTCCTTGTCACAGCAGTGAAGACCTTGGAGCCGACCAGAACTGCAGTGGAGAGAGGAGCGGCAACATTTTTGCCATGGAGGTAGATCTACTCCACGCAGTCCACGCAGTCATGAGATCTTTTTTGTGTGTGTGTGTGGTCATGGTTTAGAGGTACACGTTCATTCATGACAGTCCCTCTCCTAAATGCAATTCCCAATAATAGAATTACCCCAGAAGTACACACGTTCATTCTGCACAGTCCCTCATAAATCAATTCCCCAATAATAAATACCCCAAAGGTACACTTAATTCATGATCAGTCCTCCTTCCTAAATCAATTCCTCAAAATAGAACTACCCTGTGTGCGGGTAACCGCCCCCGTGTAGAGCCCCTCTTTGAGCACATCATTGGGAAGAGTATTTAACACCCCCATAAAGACCCCCCATTATGGTCCAAAACCAAGATAAAACTTCATCCACCAAGTTTTGCTATAATCCATGGTAGTTAATAGGCCCATGATTTATGCGCATTTGACCCACTAATGGGCTTTAAATGACTTCTAACGATGTAGCCCCCCACCAAGTTTTCGTTCCAATCTGACGAGTTTATAAATCGCCTAAAATTTCGCAAATTTGACCTCCGATGACCTTGAAATGTCCTCCCATTTTTTCTGGGGACGCACCTATAGTCCACTACAACCATTTTTCGTTCAAATCTGAACAAGTTTGGGGAAAATCACATAATTCTGCAAGTTGACCTTCGAGACCTTGAAAGTGACCTTCCACATTTTTCGGGATCAACTATAGTCCCTACCCCCCAGTTTCGTTCAAAATCCTACTAACTTTAAATTCGCGTAAATTATGCAATTAGCGGCCCCCGCGGTGTGTGATGCCCACGTTCGAACTCATTCCGAGATTTCACCAAGGGCAGACATGTGTACCAAGTTTCAACAATCGGATCTAGCGTTAAAGAGTTATTGCGCTAACGCCTAAAGGTTTCCGGCGGCGGCGGAGCCTGGGACGGCGGCAGCGGCGGTGGCTGCGGCGGCTACACACCCATAACCATAATATCCCCAGGACACTTCCAGTGTCCGCTGGGATATAATTACCCCAAAGGGACACCCTACGTGGGGGTTCAAGGGAGTCCCGGGTCATTGGACAAGATAGTGGAGATTCGGGGAAGTAAATTTATTGCTTTCATAGTACAGTTAGTGTTTGCTATCAGTTTGAGATAACCTTCCTCAACATGGACAGTAGGCCCTAAGGTAGTTGACTATTCACTGCCAAATTGGTTATTCATTCCTGGTATAAAATGCCCATGTGAATAGTTAAAAAAGGATGTGTATGAATTTTCACACAATCGTCATATTTAATAATTACCCTTCTTTTACTCTCCCCAGTCGTCCTGTGCAAACAGATGGTATCGGCAGAGGCATACGTTGAACTGGAAGGTAAAAAAATGCCTTGCAAAGATTTTCCTTTTGTTTCATCTTCCCTGCCAGATATGAACAATGGTGTTATGGCACAGATTATACATATACACACAAGCTCACCTAAAAATTGTGAATGCAGTCCCATATATGGCAAATAGGAATAATTGGAGTGATACTGGGCCAATCATGATAAACCGTCTTTGATGAATCTCACCCTGAAACTCTGAACACCACATGTACATGTGGCACTTGGTTACGTGCTGGTATGACAAACAGTCTCCACCTCAACTGTGGAAAGAGTGTTTTAATCGGTATACCATAAACCGATATGGCAAAACTACTGAAATGACCCAATTTAACGCCCCTAACTAAATCCCTGGATACCGATACCGGGGCCCATCATAAACGAGGACCCAGGGGCTATTAGATTCCTGAATGCATCCGATAACCCCCATGTCCCTATGAAATCTCATAGACCGGGGCAATTTTTTTTGGGGGGGGGCAACAAGCCCTATTTCTCCAGTTGATCACACTGAGTGACAGACGCAGCATGCACATATTTTTTACTTTCTCAGGATTGTGACTAACACCTAGTTTTGTATAACACATGTGAGCAGGTAGTATCATCGGCTCTGGGGTTGACTTGAGGCACTTGTCCTCAATTTCTATCACAAGCCACTTGGATCGACCCTTTTGTAGCCAGATCCCCATGAACACACTTCTCGTGCACATAGGTCCTATGATACCCAACCAACTTCCCCATGATCATCGAATTCCAAACTTGGAACTGAGTCAAAAATCCAGTGGCCTGAGAAGGCGCTTTTGTGGTCTTTTGCTTTCTTGGCTCGCCGTGATTCAGAAGAACTTATAGTGGACACTGTGTGTTTGGTGTATGTTTACACTTCCTCGTAGCAGGATTCCTCACAAACCGTGGGCCGATTATACGCAATTTTGTGGTGGATCCCCAAGTTTGGGTGTAACAGGATCTGATTAGATTTTCAGCCTGACATTGCTAATTACGTGGTCTAATTTGAATGATTTATGCAAATTCCCAAGTTTGTCAGAATTTCACGAAACTTGCGTGGATGTGATCCACCTTGGATCCAGATCATTTTGACGGTAAACGCTGGGTCATTAGAGGTTATTGTATGTGCCTTATTTTCATAATATATTCCAATTTCCAACTTGGTAAGAATTTCGCCAAACTCACCAGGTATGGTCCGTTAACATTTACTGATGATGTGTTTTGAATGTTCAGCAATTTGAATTCCATCATATAATAGCTTCTGTTAGAATAAGCACGGAGGAACGAGTTAACCATACTCCTGTGACAATGGCTGTATAAGCTGCCCACAGCAAACCCTCTCTTAACCAACCAATTTGATTATGTGCTTAGACATTCAAAAATACTGTAACATTTTTCTTTCCTCTCTTCCTGGCCGGGGACTGGGGACAAATTGGTTTCCTAAAGATATATTTTGGGACATCCTTGACTGCTGCGTGGGGATAGTTTGTTGGTGTGTGGGGGGCGGGGGGGCAGCTGTTTGCTGCCTGGCAGGGGGGGGGGGAAGGAATGTCCCTGCTGCTTGGAAAATAAAAGGCAATAATAATGGGTGAAATGATTTTGAAAGGCAGGCGACTGGCTGTGCTTGCTACCCTGAAGAGGATTTTAGAGAGCATTTCAAGTTGGATTTTGGGCAGAAAAAGAAACCTCTCTTGTTGGGTGAGATAGGGTTTGATAGAACTTTATTCAAATTTGGGTATCTATGGAGAGAGCATTTGTAATAAGAGTCACTCATTGAGAACTTAAGTAGATATGTGATAGTTCTATTTTGACATGACGACGGTCTGCATGAATTTAGTTGGTTGTGTATAGTGTGTAGTGTCGTTAGTAATAGGAACCACTGATCGCTGCAACCCAACGAGACACTTTTTGGCGATCGCCTTGTTTTTGTTTTTTTGCGAATGGACCAAACTCACCCCTAGATTACCTGGTTCCTCGACTGTGAATATATCCTGTAAAGAACATTGGTCAGTGACAGGTAGCGAAAATTATCCATCATGACTATTCAACTGACCCCTGAGCATGTTTTTGTTTTGACAAAAGAGATGGACCTATAGAACTGGACTTCTGACCCTGATTAGCAGTCACGTATGTATTTGTTTACAATTGAGTGGATTGCTGAATCGCTTCCAGAAGTGGGTAGAACTGGTGCTTTAAGCTTTTTAGGCACCAAGTTATTTTCAATGCTGCATAATAATCATAGTCACAGCATTGATAGTTGGCAGAAAATGTAGCCAACATTGGTCTGCTCCGGGCTGGGCCTTGGCACTCAGGTAGTGCGGAGCACTCAAGTAGGATCGGATGCCATGATGCCCAGCACTAAAATTTTGTTCAGTGATGCTGTATAATGTACATTAATAGTGGTCCACAATGTGAAACTCCATTACTTCGCCCCCAAATGGCCCCGCCATTTTGACCTGAGCCCCCGCTATGACTGGCCGAGCATCCTACGCTACACTATCTGTTACTGATCTCTACAGTACAATATCCGTATGCAGAATGCCTGCACTCTTGATTCTCTACTACTACCCAGGTGAATGTATACTGTATGGTGGGCATTCCCTGTGGGTACCTATACATTGCATTCCCTGTGGGTACCTCGTGCCACAGTATATACTTCATTATATCCCCTCACTTGGAAGGACCAGGGATATTAGGCCCTATGGTTTCTGGGGGGTGTAGCGGCGGTCTCCTGAAGTCAGTCCTGAATAACTGGTTTGGATTTCAACAGGTCACCAGAGGTGAATTTGTGGGTTAGATTTTTCTTTGTCGGATTTGAACAATATCGGTGGATTTGAACTGATAAAGTTTGTTTAGTCCTTTACAATATGGAGGGCATTTCATCAAGGTCACAATGAGTTGATTTGCATGAATCTCAATCATGCAATTTTCCTACAATGTTAACAAATCTTTGGTAATGTGACTACACGTTGGAACCTGAACAACAGGTGGCGCATTTCAAAGTCACTGGGTTTGAAATTTACTAAATTTAATGTGCTTCCTCGAAAAGTTACACACACGCTGTTTGCTGGCGGGGCTTAACGTTGTGCGGTTTACCCTCTGCACATGTCTAGTGTGCTGCTGGTTTCACTGATCATGAATATGGCTCACTGAGTGTGAGCACATCACTGTATAAACTGTTTCCTCGTTGACAGAAGCAGGTCAAGCCAAGTTCCACCATATTTCCCTATTGTTATCACAGCTGGCTTCCAAAGGTCTAAATGTTGTGCTGATGAGCCGGACAGAGTCCAAATTGAAGGATGTTTTGCAGCATCGGAGATTGTTGAGTGGAGTACATGCCTCAGACCTGGGTTGGGTTGCCTGCAATGAGGTATGTGTCCCTGGGTATTTGGTCCAGTCACATCAATGCTCTGACATGCTGTATCTTCAGGTATGCCAAGAGTGAAGTGGGTAGGTCAGCCATATGCTCCTACGCAATTCGGTCATTGAGCACGCCCTCTGGACGTATATAACAGACCAACGGTGACGTGTTCATACCAGAGTCTAGAGGACACTTGTAATCAATGGAGCATATAATACAGGGGGAGATTGGTGCATCCTGAAAAGTGAATGTTCTTCGTCGGGCCAAGCATACTGTAGGGATTCTGTACTGTACATGATATAGCGTGCTGAACAACGTCTTCCCACACAGACCAGTTATCGATGGCGGTATTGTCAATTTGTACACAGCTTGGGTCTGCATGCCATCCGCGCGTATGGAACTCAACACTCACATTGCCTGCTCACTATTGTTTTGTGCGTAGGCGAAAGTGGAATGTAGGCCCTGTGTAACCTATTCTACAGTACCTCCACCATTATTTAGGCCTACTAGTACATGTTTTAAATTAGTTACAGTAACTGTACTGTGGGCAGCACACATGCTACCTATGAAGCTACACTGTACAGTGAATTAGACCTGTGCAGCAAGATCTACAGTACTGTAGGAAAGCATCATTTCCCATACAGTTTTCCTTCCGTCCTTTCTAGCATCAGCGGAGAAGAAGCTATGGCCTTTCCCCCCTCCTTTCCATCCTTCGAAAAAGTATGTTATTGGTAAATGTGAGGAATCCAACGAAAGTGACTGGATCGCTTCTGGCTGAATTTGGCCTATCACTCAAGAGTACATGTATTTGGTACAGGTATATACCGTAGCATATATAGCAACCTCCTATTTTTTTCCTTCTTCCTTCTTTTCCTTTTCAACCAGAGAGCAAGCACAAGGTTGAGACGAGGATCATTGCAGCTGATTTCACCTCTGGGAGCGAGATATACGGAGACATCGGTGAACAGCTCAAGGACCTGGAAATTGGTGTTCTGGTGAACAACGTGGGCATGTCGTACACGCACCCGATGTACTTCCATGAGCTGGAGGATCGAGAAAAGTGTAGACGTATATAGCCCTGGAGATCGAGAAGCATAGGGTTGGGAGGGGGGGGGGGGGGGTTGTGAACAAATGGACGGTAGTATCATTCCCACAACCACTAATCCAGATTGTTCTAGTTGCAGTACCATTCCCACAGCACAATATCATATTTCATTGCAGTGCACTAGGATGAGTCCTCATATAATGGCGGAATTCCTCTCTATAGTGGCAAATTTCTCTTCTTCAAGTGTACAAGTGCATGATCATGCTCTGCATTGCAGGAGGGCAGGGAGTCACCTTCTCCTTATACCTCCCCTCATTATTCCCCATAGACCAAATCTCTCAAAGAAGGGCACTAACTGTTCTTCATGAAACAATTTGGCAGAAGTCATTGGAGCACCAAAATTCATCCAAGGCCAGGTGAAAGCAGGGACAAAATTTCCAAAGGGAAGGGAGCCAACCTCTTCCCTTATAACCTCTCTCCTATAGACCCAACCCTTCAAAGAAAGGAACTAACTGTCATGTGCAAGATCGAAATGCATCCCAACATGCAACAATAAATGTGCCATACATGCACCCCCTGCAACATCCTTGTTTTCTATTGATTCAAACATTAATTTCACTTGAAAAAGCATTTAGTCTATGGACGGGGATTGCTGTAGTGGGTTGGTAGGTGTTGATGGTTATTTGGTGAGAGAAAGACAACCGAATTTCTGCTCCTTTGAACTTAATCAACAAAATGAACCATCCAAATACATAACTTCATTTCCTGTGTTGTCCATGGGTGACATCATGCATTATTGCGCAGTGGGCTTCTCCCCAATTTCTGTGCTTAATGGCCCAAACTTTGAAGGCCAATAACTCCACATAGGAACATCGTATTGAAATGGGGTTTGGACCTATAATACAGTTTTCCATTTCCCACAATTATAACCTCTATTGTATCCAAGCCTGCAGTTGTCCTTCGAAAAATCAGGTCTGTTTTGCCCAAGCTCCATGACAAATTTTATATTTTGCTACCCGGGGGGGGGGGGGGGGAAGCACCATATGTGCCCCCCTCTCCCCACTCCTAGCCCTTTTTTCACTAACTCAGTAGAATAATGAGAGTGTCAACCTCTTTTGTTTCATCATTCAGCTCCTCCCTGCACTGATGAACATCAACTGCTTAGCAGCTACTATGGTAAGTACATGTAGGGAAGCTTGATGGCCTGATCGTTGATAATGCCAAGGCCATAGTGACTTTCTGTTTACCAAAATCGCCTATACCCCACGTCAGCAGCTCTAAGCGACTGTAATTGACAATGTCCTTTCAAGGTATTTTGAACAAACGCCTGAATCAATACAGGTTGAAATATTTCAAGTATTTCACCCGAGACTAGTGCTTGTAAAATTGTTCATCCCGTGAATCAAGCATGTCTGACTGAGTGGAGACAGTTCTATTGTTATGTGTTCCTTACAATCAATACGAAACACATTGTAGTATGCAGGAGGTAACTGTAATGTCCACCCCACCCTGCTCAAGGATTGCTGCATATTCAATGTCGACGTGGAAGCTTGGAGCCCAATATTCTAAAAAATGTGTATCTTGAACGTATACATTTTCCCGCTAGCCTGAAGTCATGCACACACTCACAATTCTAATTAGATTTTCGCATTGACACTAGTGTTTCCCCTGAAATTCTTGGCAGTGAGTCGAAATTGTCATTTTCCTCAATTTTTGAATCGAATTCCCTAGTGTCACCTGATTTGCACTACAAATCCCTTCTTTTTAACTTATTGCTCTAAAGGCCAGTGCCTCAAATAAGTGAGGCACTGCGTCAAAATGCGTCATACATGCCTTACAGGAAATGCCGGTTGCACTGAGCACACCAATTCGTTGGAGCGAATCGTCCATCCTCGAAATTTTGTTACGAATGGTGATTGATTTAATTTCACATAAACAGGAACTGCACCCAACCCCTCCTCCTGAAGAAAAGATACTAACACAAACTACATAATGTAGTTTAAACGCCCTTGGAAGATGCAGAAGTCAAATGGAAGATCTGCCGCCCAATAGCCCCTGGTCTCTGATTGATTACTTTGATAGGCCACCAACTGCTTTGTAGCTTTTGAGGAGCGCAGTAATCATACCCGTATAATCTTTACTAGGAGCCCCCCCCCGTAATAGAACCCCCCCCCCCCCTTTTTGAGACATTCCAATGAAGGTTAGGAAGAATATTTCACTACTAACGATAAAATTATTCCTTGAACAGAGCCGTACACAAATGTATAGTATTTGGGAAGTAGCCTAACACAGTGTAGTATGAGAAATTTTGGAAGCCTATATTGGCATAATTATATTTTTGCCTTAGAAAAAAATACCCATCAAATAATCGCCCCCCTCTTTGAAAATGTAACCCCCCCCGGGCATTTTATTACAGATATCGGTAGTATAATTTGGGAGTTCAGAATTTCAGGAATGGTGGATCTTGACCTAACACTCATTTACCAACTGATGATCCTCCACCAAATGGAAAAGAGAGCAAGGGTGAATCTTCAACTAAGAAATTTATCGTGATTGGTGAATCCTTGCCTTGCAATTCCGAGGTGAGTGACGAATCTGCAACTAATTTTGTTGGAAACATAGAGGTGAATAGAGTGAGGTCATGGGGGGTTATTAAAGTGAAGATTGGGATTAATTGACCCCTGCTGTAACATGAGATGAACTTGCGGTCTAATTCTAAGGTATGCAATACAAACCTAAACCCAGGGTGCATGCATTTCAGATGCATCCAAATGCGAACATGATACACGCATCCCATGCATTTTGCCGTCCCAATGCACCCAGATTACAATTCATTCAAAGGTGCTCTGACAATAGACAGCCCTCGGACTCCATTGCCCTCGGACTCCACTGTGACACTCCAGTGTCACGGGGTGGACAGAAATTTCATTATGTATTCATAGTGTTTCTATCTGGAAGCATCCAGATGGGATGCAGTGGAATGCCAAATTAGGTTTGTACCGCATCCCTAAATAACCATTGAAAACATGCTGTCAGCAATGTCAAACTGTAGAGTTGAAATCTTGATTGGGGTGGTAAGTGAAAGGAGGGGGGAACATAGCCCATACCCTGACTACAATATGGTTTTCTTATGCCAGAGGTCTTAAATCCAAGGTTGTGATGGAACCATCAAGTTATTGTTATTTATATGTGAGCTGTTCCGTGATAATCCCCAAAATAGTAACCAGAAAAACTTCCCCCCCCTTTTCTTCCAGATGGACCAGCCATTGTCCTACATCGATGCTCTCCAGGTACTGTGTATATTCATGTCATAATCATCTTTCTGGGTAGTAAATTGGTTCTACTGTACCTCAATTCATACACTTTCTAACTGGAATAATTCTCAATTTACATATTGGTTTCCCAAAATGAACAAAAAAAAAATAACACCACCATCCTATGCAGAAGTGGGTTGGCCCCCAATTGATAGGTCCGCCTTCCATCCGTGAGGACGGGGGTTCGATTCCCCGTCGGGTCCTACCAAAGAACTTTGAAATAGTACCTGCTGCCCACTCGCTGGCCTCTCAGCACAAGGGACTGGAACAGGGACAACGAGGATAGGGACAATCCATGACGATGGGACTTGCCGCAAACTGAAATATTGCCTCTACCTTTGCGTTACAGGACTACAAGGCTCTGTTGATATTGATGGAATGTTATCCGACAATTCCCTTCATTTAAAATTATTTTCAGCTAGATCGGAATCTTAACTATCAGTTTTCATTGGAAAACCCACTTTTTGTGAAATTGTTCTAATTTTTGGTTTCTGCAAAAAGTGACTTAGTTTAACTAAAATTTACACTCACTCAATAGATTTTAATTATATGATTTTTGACCATAACTGGAATGAGAGTTAAGAATTTCAAATAGGCTACTGTGTCTCTTTTTGGTCCCCATTGATCGTTTAAATCCAATGTCACACTTTGTCCTGTATCAGTTGTGAGTGGTGACAAAATGTAACACGAGTAACCGTAATGTGAGTAACCGGTAAATTCATTATTTTTATAAAGCATGAGACCAGGTGTGTTTTTAAGTGTGTCTATATTTGTATCATCATCTAAGGTCCAAGAACATGTATTAAGTTTTATCAATATATCCAGGAAAAGAACACTCTTTAAATGAAATTCATTTTTGGAGTTGAGGGTGATTTTCAAATGTAACGTGAGTAACCGACACTTCCATGTACCTATATCAACAGAACAATATATCAATTGGTCCTTTGCCATTTTTTAGGTACATTTGTTACCCTACCGATGTATGGAGAGCAGGCCATTCAAATTATTTAATGGTGGAGCTTATCGGACCATTTAGGACCCAAAGTCTTCAAAAATGTAACTAATGGAATTGCCCACAGGCATATTGTAGGTTGCTGTCTGTATGTTTCAACAAATCCTCACGATGGCAGTGCTACAAGAGTAAGGTGAATCCGACCACCTCCATTTTGGGGGGAAAGCCTGGGACTAAAACTGATTTGATTTGATTTGATTGCTACGGGTTCAGGAAGCCAAATTGACTCATCATGAACCTAACGGAATTTTTTGATCGTGGATGAGCACCGGCGACATCTCGCCTTCTCTTCTCGACTAGTGCTCAGATGATATCGAGGGCAGGGAGTGACACCAATCCCGCTCCCGGGAACCCGCAATTTTTCTTCCCCCTCCGACGACGATCAGTGAACTCCAGGATCTGACCACTTTCTCCGACCTGGAACGGAAGATGTTCGACGCGACTGCTCACCGCCGACCGCCGAGACCTATGCAAGTTCCCCCGAACACCCCCCTAATGACCAATCCCACTGCTCACCCGCAGGCCAGGAAACCCTAATACCAGACACGCCCGTCTACTTCAAGTACAAAGCCACTTCTGGAAAAACGCCCGGTGCTGGTCGGCTGGAATTCGAACCCGGGACCTGTTGCATGCAAAGCGACACTGATATCCTCTAGCTCTAACTGGACACAGGAATGATATGATGTTCACCTCTTCTTCTTCTTCAAGTTGGGGGTGCGAAATATATAGGTGGTATAATGGCCAATTGGCTTTCGACTACTTGGACCTGATTTCATGTCTCACATTCTACACCTGTGAATTATCAAAGCTGGAAATTAGGTGTTCAGTGTAAGCATCTCTAATTGTGTTGCAGAAGTTACTGAAGGGCATGATCAAAGGTGTTTGACACGACAATTTCAGAATGCAATGCTGCCTAAGTAGGCGAGGGTATCTCCAGCTTTCAATGCACAATAACTGCTTGTGTTTAATATATCGATAAGGGAGAGAAAGGGGGATTTCTGCTAGTTGCTGAAATCCCTTCTGAAATATTATGTCAAGAGGACATTCCCTCCCAAACATTCTTGGTTTTGGGGTTGTTTAGTGTTACTGTATATGTGAGTCCCCTCTTTTCACTCTTCAAAACCCTCTTGGAATAAATCGCAGGGAGGGAATTCCCTCCTAGATCAAGAAGCTTAGCGCTGCAAACACTTCATAGCACTGTGTTACGTCATTGACTTTTCTGACATGTATATAAACGGAATACACTCCGACGAACCCGGAGAGTATACATGTAGTGGCAGCAGCTTCAACACAGCGCTGATTGTACTCGACTACCTCGTAGGCCCCTATTCAGCACCTGGGTAGAGATTAGCAATGGAGGTGGGAGCGCCTTGCCAAAGGGCAGATCTGGGAGCTTGTCAGCCCCCTTGTGGCTGCCGGCTGTTCCGATCATGCATACATCCATGTCGCTCAAAATATACCAGATACAGTATACGAGGCATTATATAGAAATTTGATATTGTTTCATCATTGCAGGAAGAAGGGCCTGATCATTAATATATATTCAGGCAGCGGGGTCAATACCAGTCAACACTATAGCTTGTATACTCCGACACCAAGGTAGTCAGGACCAAGGAGCAGCCACCCACCCCCCCCACCCCCCCTTCCCCACCCACTTTCTCTTCTCCTGGTCATGTGGTGTTCTTGTGGTACTGTTCTGTTCTGTCCAGCAGCCTCAACGAGCCACCTAGCCTGGCCAGTTTAGGCTCCATATCCAGTGGTAGTAGCGTCCTGAGCAAGCCATGTTATTTTTTCCGAGAGGGGGCAGAGGGGCAGAGGTCAATTGGCTGGCCAAGGTAATCGGAGCATCTTGCAAGATTTGGTTGGGCACGAACCCCGACTATACCGATCAAATTACTGGTTCATTCTGACGGGTGGAGACTGCCAGTCCACTCAGCTGTGTATTTGCGCTGGGGAGAACACTGCTGGCTGGGGAAGAAAACTGCTGTCTGGGGTATACTCGTCCCATCATGCATCTGGATATTATGCTCAGAACAGGTTTTCGCTCTGGGTAAGAAAAACTGCCAGTGCTGGCTGAGGGGTGTACTCATCCCATCATGCATCTGGACATCAAACTCAAAATGAATAAGAAACTGCTGTTTGGGGTATACTCATCCCATCATGCATCTGGACATCAAGCTCAGAACTAAAGGTATTCTATGCTGGGGACTGCTCAGAACAGGTTTTCGCTCTGGGTAAGAAAAACTGCCAGTGCTGGCTGAGGGGTGTACTCATCCCATCATGCATCTGGACATCAAACTCAAAATGAATAAGAAACTGCTGTTTGGGGTATACTCATCCCATCATGCATCTGGATATTATGCTCAGAACAGGTTTTCGCTCTGGGTAAGAAAAACTGCCAGTGCTGGCTGAGGGGTGTACTCATCCCATCATGCATCTGGATATTATGCTCAGAACAGGTTTTCGCTCTGGGTAAGAAAAACTGCCAGTGCTGGCTGAGGGGTGTACTCATCCCATCATGCATCTGGATATTATTGCTCAGTCGGAACAGGTTTCCGCTCTGGGTAAGAAATACTGCCAGTGCTGCTGGCTGAGGTGTACTCATCCGATCTTGCATCTCAATATCAAGCTCAGAACTAAGGTTTTTTGCTATGCTGGGGACTGCTCAGAACAGGTTTTCGCTCTGGGTAAGAAAAACTGCCAGTGCTGGCTGAGGGGTGTACTCATCCCATCATGCATCTGGACATCAAACTCAAAATGAATAAGAAACTGCTGTTTGGGGTATACTCATCCCATCATGCATCTGGATATTATGCTCAGAACAGGTTTTCGCTCTGGGTAAGAAAAACTGCCAGTGCTGGCTGAGGGGTGTACTCATCCCATCATGCATCTGGATATTATGCTCAGAACAGGTTTTCGCTCTGGGTAAGAAAAACTGCCAGTGCTGGCTGAGGGGTGTACTCATCCCATCATGCATCTGGATATTATTGCTCAGTCGGAACAGGTTTCCGCTCTGGGTAAGAAATACTGCCAGTGCTGGCTGAGGTGTACTCATCTCATCATGCATCTGGACATCGAGCTCAAAACGAATATTTTCCCACTGGGAAGAAACTGCTGTTTGGGGTATACTCATCCCATCATGCATCTGGATATCATGCTCAGAACTGAGGTTTTCACACTGGAGAAGAAAACAGCTATTTGGGGTGTACTTGTCCCTTTGTTTTTGCGCTGGAGACTCAGGACTAAGGTTTAGGGGGATGATCAGCACCCTTGGCAATTAGTGCTGTTCATGCATGCTCCTGAAATTTATTCTCAGCACTAGGGAAAATTTGGAGAGGTGACAGTGTGCATTTTTACCTCCTGAATCAGTCACCGGCTAAAGAATCACTATAAAAAATTGCTGTGGTTGCACCTGCATGAGATCTAGTTTATCAACTGTTGTTCCTTCATTATCAGCTAGGCCTCTGGGCCACTATATGAAGATTCTATTAGAAGCAATGAAACAAGATTAACAACAGTCAGGCAAACATATTTCCTTTGGACTGGCACAGGTCTAGAAAGGACACATATCCAAACCTAATAGAATATGACCTGATCATTCTAGCCAACTTCCCTTCGATACTAAATGGGATGAGTCGCAGGGTTTGCTGACTAACCACAGCTCAGTAGAAAGCTCAATAGTGCTACTCAATGTTCAAGCTATTTTACGGATGCTGCTTTTTGCAGTTGATCTTCCCCAGTGAATATTTTCGATCGATCAGGCTGTTATCTCAAAGGCTTCATCCACGGTAGGACATTTTTTGAGAGAGTTGCAATCTGAACCTCTCATTTTGGAGGGAGGGTTTGGACCATTGTTGGTTGTATGCGCTCATCTGTACAAAAGGGGAGTAATTGTGAATGATGGATACCATCGGTAGAATCAGGCTGTCTGCTCCATGCCTACTCCTGTGAGTCCCAGTTGATCAGAGAACAACTGCAGGCTTGTATACAACAGAGTTTATATGGTGGAGAATGGAAAACTGTATCTACAGGTCCAAGCCCCATTTCAATACGATGTTCCTATGTGGATTATTGGCCTTCAAAGTTTGCGCTCAATTAGGTAGCGAGAAATTGGGGAGAATTACAAATTGCACAATGACGCATGAAGTCACACATGGACAACCCGAAAGTATGTCATGTTATTCTCTGTTTCATTTTGTTGAATAAGTCAACATTTAGCAGGAGTTCTGTTGTCTTTCTCTCACTAAAGTAACATCAACACCTACCATCCATACAGCAAGCCGCTCCCGAAAATAAATGTTTTTTGAAGTGCAAATAATATGTGAATGTCAATAGAAAACAGATTGTTTGCAGGATTGTGCAAGTATGACATCAAATATTATTGCATGATGGGTCCTTTTTGATCTTGCACCAATACCAATGCACCAAACTTCAAATGACTGTAACTTCATAAAGAAAAAACTTTTAGCCTCTTCATAATTCATCCTGCAGTTGTCCTTCAATTTTTCTATGGTTCATTACAAGGAGTCAATTTTGTTATTTATTCATATTTGACTTTGTGTTCCTCTGAATCAGTACCAAGTTTATAAAATTGAGAGGAGGATTCCTTATGATTGAATTGGTACTGTACTGAGGCTTAGATTTACAGGGATAAAATTGTTGGGAGCATTCAACTGTATTTTTGTGCCATAGTGGTGAACATTGTTTTACTTAATACCTCTGCTGCAGTCAGTTACATTTTTTGTTTCAGGCCTACATGGATTACTTCTCTCGGTCGCTGCACTCTGAGTATTCTTCAAGGGTTCATCGTACAGGTGAGATGCCTAATTCTCTTACCCAACCCGTCTTCAGGGGAGCACCACACCACTACCCATACCCCCTCCCCCCCCCCACCACCACAAGAACTAGTGCTTGAATGAATAGGCACTGATGTTAGCTGGGGACCTTCTCTAGGAAATAGCAGTGTTAATTGCGAGGCATCGTCCAATACCCAGGGCATGGTCAGTCAAATGTGGGTCATGTCAATCAAAAGTGACTCAGAGGTGAAACACTCTCCCCGAATGAATAGTCACAGAGCTTTACTATGGGCACAAGTCAGTCAAATGTGGGTCATGGTCATTGACTCACAGCGGGTAACTTGCAGTAAATAGTGAGTCACAATGCTGAATCTTTTGGAACGCGAGAATGGCAACGTTATTTGGCGACAAATAGGGAGTGACGTAAATTCGAATGTGGCGATGAGACTATGAGTAGATGTCAGGTGGCAACAATGATAAAGTAATAGGTGACGATGTACGACCACAATGTGGTAATGATATTTTCCCTCTATGTGAGGTAAACTGGCATGTGGCAATGCTAATCCTAATTGTGTGTGATGTAAATTGCCATGTGACGATGATGGATGATATTCGACGATGTATTTCATCATTCGACAACT
The DNA here is from genome assembly GCA_026419785.1 of Sclerodactyla briareus. NCBI lineage: Eukaryota > Metazoa > Echinodermata > Holothuroidea > Dendrochirotida > Sclerodactylidae > Sclerodactyla > Sclerodactyla briareus. The sequence continues at coordinate 232,540 of JAODTK010005795.1, read as the reverse complement.
GTAAAAACTCATGTGCGGCGGTGTTCAATTTTCACTGACGATTGATTGGCCATCGCCAAATAAATTGGGCCGTTTTCGCGTTCCATAGACCTTTTCGCAAATAGCAATGTTGCGGTGCACTGTGGTTCGTTTTGATGCATGCTGGGATACTTCAGGGGCAATTTTTTGTCCACTGTAGCATGAATTGGAAAAACTTGTAAATTTAAATATCTTCCCACTCTCTGTGTAATTCCCGCTCAAAATTTAATATGTTGTCTCCGCTCATTTTTGCATCTTTCTCGTGACAATCTGACTAGAACGTGGCTTTTTCTCACAGAACACGCTAGAAAAATCCATTTTAACTGCTGAAATTCCTATTGTCTTCCATAGATTCCTACTTTGCCCCCGAGCTAGACCACAATGCTGGCGAGAGGCTCTTTGCGAGGAGCTAATAAACCTGGATGTGCATTCACTGGATTATTTTGTGATTGGGAAGAGTAGAAACAACTGGCCTTCTAATGGTTCATTGTCCAGTCATCTAAGTATTCCGTCAATGTACATGATTTGATGATTCCCTTGACGTGAACTCACTCAGTCCTGGGTCTCAACTGATGCCTTCTCCATCATAAGCTCCACTAAGTGGACTCACTCCCTAAAAATATATGGGGGCTACATCTATCATGACTCTCAACGGTTCCGCTCTGGTATTCTCTTCACATTATTCACTATGCATTTGCATATCTCTCGACTATTTCGGAGACTAAAACTGACTTATAAAAAAGAAACACTGAAAGCTTCAGAGGTTATATAGAATTCTGGGGGGGCCAGGCACACACATGTGGTATGTCACCATGAATAGTAACATATATATGGCCATCACCGCGATTGTTCCTCTATGGCACTCACAACCAGACGATAATGAAAGGAATGACACGTAACATTAAGAGGAACCCCGTTAAAAAGATTGGATAAAACCCTTTTTCGGGGGAGAAAGATAGTTAGGCTTTTTGAAAGCCTACTGTTTGTCTGAGACTTTTCTGTTTGTTAGGTGCAATTTTCTTCGAAGAGTGGCTCATAAATGCTTCTTGTATCGACATTTTCAAATTGAAACAACTTGTGTACTTCACTGATATTTACCGTCGAAACGTGCGTTACAAATTGAACCATTGATCTCTGGAGGAGATTGAGATTTTTTGACAACATTTGATTTAACTGTGTCACATCCGCCGAATGCTCCCCCAATGAGCAGTTATCGACAACTAGATCTTATAATATGGTAGTCAGTTTACCGAACCTATAGACAGCATAAATGCCATGTTTTCCATATTAACTTCCCAAATTGCTACACAATTGGTTTGGACTATTTTTTTAGGCTGCTATGGGTCTTAAGCCTCGAAGTTTACGGAGTGACACTTGTCTATCAGTTTCGGAATCTTATTATACATACATGCGGTCCTGTATTTTGTTTACAAATCGATGCTAATGGTGTCAAGAGGGGGAATATAAATCACAGGTGGCAAGGTGACACTACTGACACTGTGTTGATGTTTCATTAAGGCAAATTTCCACCGCCGAATAGATACTCTTTTGTGTTATAATGTTAAAGAGAATAAAAAATAATTCCAATATCACTTGTCCAGGTTTATAGGCATATCCGGTTGGGGAGAATATGCTTCCCTCAAATTTCATGTAATTTGGTGATTTTTGGCAAACTGGCACCTTTCATGATGCATATCTACCAATTATAAGGGAAAGATTTATTTCTCAACCTTCTCTGTAAAATTGTTAGATATGATGTCATCAAATGTTGCCAATTTGCAAATGCCACCTTAGCATTGGAATTTAAAATAATCTATCTATCCAGCTATGCACATGTGGCAAATACTAATCAGTCAACTGCCTCCTTCTAGGGGTTTGAGTTGTTTGATCCTACTTAAACTTTTTCCATACCTTCTCCATACAGCTATCTCCACACTGATGCTCCATTAAAACACACCACACATGTTGAATAGCTGTTTTTTTGTAATCCGGAAAATTTCAAGAACGTTGTATCCCACCCACATGGAATATCACACAATTTTGATTTGTTCCCTGCCAGGCGGTGTTTTTTTGCCTACTTGGTTGTTTCCAAGCGAGCAAGATCCGCCGTATTTCCCTAACCGTCCCACGGCGCCTCCTAGTCAGCTCCGCCCTGGCTACGGTCGGCACTGAGATGCAGGACTCTTTGGCTGCTTCCTGCCCAATTACAGGTTTGTGTTGTCAATATCTTTTCATATTGGACATGCTTTGATGCCGTTTCTAGGCATTTACAGTTGCTTGAGAAGCATTCTCCTATAACTTTTTTAAATAACAACATTTGTCCGATCCAACATGGGGTCAAGCTGCCCAGCGTCAAAGGCATTGAAACCCCCACCACACTCGATGGGCTAGAATTCTGGAAGATGCTGTTCAAGTTTGTTACAGAACGAGTGTACCTGTCCCAAGTTTTGAACATTGCCAGAACATTCAGGCAGGCTACAGTAATGAGCTCAAATGGTCTAAATGCACCCAAATACTAAGAAATGCACCATGAGTTCCATTCTGAAAGCATCTCCTCTGGATGTGGGGAGGGGGTTCAACCATCATAAGGCTGGCCATACAGAGACTTTCAATTGCTCCATGTCATCAGTTTGCTTGCGTTCTCTCATACATAAACATGTGCATACATTCAGGCAGGCTACAGTAATGAGCTCAAATGGTCGAAATGCACCCAAGTACTAAAAATGCACCATGAATTTCCATTCTGAAAGCATTCCTCCTCTGGTGCGATGGGAGTTCAACTCAGTAAGGTTGCCATACCAAGACTTTATATGCTCCATGTGGTCAGTTGCATGAGTCTCTCATAGAACACGTTGGTCTCGATAGGACCATTAGGAGAATGAGGGGAATGACTTGTTCCTTGTTGACTAGTCGGTTTGAGGAATGTGGAAATACACCAGTGGGAATATTGTGTAATTTGGCAGAAGAAATGTTCCTCACTGTTATGGACGGTTGAAATATTGATAATTGGGAATTGGGCGGTGATGAACTGAAATGCAGATTGCTGGTACTGCAACCCATGGGAGATGGAGGCAGACCTTATCTAGCACGGGTGTGTAAAGATTCCCAGGAATGAGTCTGGCAACCCAGGATATGTGCTTGTCTGGGAAAGATTCATGAGAGCTGACATGAGCTGTCATCCAGACAACTGTAAGATTATCTATTAAAAAAAGTGATTTTTGGACTCGAAGTTTGGTCCATTATTCAGAGAAACGAGAAGTCCCCATTGTGCCATTTATTACTCTGGACGTTGGACTAGTCCTTTGGTTGATATGAGGCAGGGTCTTTAATCAACCCCAAACCTTACCTCTCGGGACCACTATTCCACATCTCCAAATCTGAAAGGATGATCTGAAGTCAGGATCTACTGCTTCCCGATCCTGGAGGAGTGGAAGAGTCATATCCAACTGTCCTGCTCACAGCTGACTGAATAGAACTCATCGCAAGTATTCCAGAATGTCCCTGGAACCAAGCCACTGCATTAACATGTAACCATCATCTGACGACCAAGACCTTGTCCATGCAAGTGCAGCTACCTAGGGGAACGCGCTGCCCATTGATAACTCTGGATAATGTTGCATACAAAGTGTCACTGATACCAATGTGAATAGGTCTGATTGAGACTTGTCCAATCCATGTCCATATCCATCTTTCTAATTGAAGCTCATGCCCTGGTAGAAGCGTGCTTGCATTCTTATCATACTGGTCCTCATAAGGACCATGGTTCAGGTCAGCCTTATCTGAGGTCAACAAAAGTCAAATCGGGAAACCCATTCAGTCCAGAGTGCCTAGTCCAATCAGTTTGAAATTTGGTATGGCAGCTTCCTTGCAAATCTTGTCCCATACAATTTGATTTTGTTTTATTTCTACGGTTCAGGAAGCCACCTAAGGCTCATCTAGACCCCTGGCCGTATTGATCGTGGATGAGCACCGGCGATAACTCCCCTTCTCTTCTCGACTAGTGCTCAGATATATGAGGCAGGGTGGTAAACAATCCCCCCTGCCCTCCGGTATCGCCATTTTACGTGCCTAAAGGATCTATCAGTGAACTCCAGACCGACCACTTCCTCAGAACCTGAGACGGAAGTGCAACGTGCCTGCTCACCGCCGACAGATGAGACTTATCGCAAAGAGCCCGTAACAAATCCCAGTGACCCCAAAAATCCCTGTAACACATCGGACCCCATGAAGTGGCGACCAAGACCCGCCCATCTCAATTGCAATTGTCCCCTAGGAAAATCGTCTGGTGACCGCCTGGAATTCGAACCCGGACTATTTTGCTGTAAAAGTGTCACTGTTTCCATTCTTCGCTCATCTGACACAATATATCCAAGGCCATCTGATTCAAGGTAAAATTTGGTATGAAACTTCTTATGGGACAGGATTAATAGGGACAGGAACTTTATGTTTTTTGGTGGAAGTGGTCGTTATTTGAGAAAAAAAAATGATAGAAGAAATTATTAAACATTGATATTTTGGCCATGTCAGCTCGTTTTAATACATGTAACTTTTCCAGGGCGGAACTCTTTTTGCATACAATTTTGGTGATATAATATATAATATCTATGCCCCTGTTTCAGAGTGCTGTGGTGGGTATGGTGCCTGAGGCTGTCAGTGACCACGTACTCATGACCAGGCATCAGGTATCCGTACGAAGGCGCTCAAGAAGAACAACAAACAGTCCTGAATGACAGCTATCACCAATAGGGGCAGTCGATGCTCAGAGCTGGATTTCATCGCTTGATGCTTATCGATACTCTATTCTGTGAGAAGTACAGCTGTGTCAAAACAAGATGAAATACAGACCACTTCCTGCTCATCAGAAAAAAATCATGCAAGAAGAAGCAGCAATGTGGTGAGATCAACTATAGGAATGGAACAGTGTTTTACGCTTAGGTGCGGGATTGCACGATCTCGCCCACAAACTAATAATCCCGCACAAAATAATTTATATGTGGAAAATTCCCATACGGCTTCCACATTAGGAACTGAAAATTTGCACTGTTTTTCCACCATTCACAATGTTGGTTATCAGGCCCAACCTATGCATACCTATTACTGGATCAGACATTGTAACACTGCATGACATTTTTAAAACATATTTATGTTACTACAAAGCCATGCACTCCATACTTTGATTGACATGATTTGGTAGAATGGTGCTTTGTGCAAATTCTATAATAGCCATGTGTCATGGTACAAAATTCACTGCTGGCTACCTTGTGGGAATTTATAGTACCGCCCTTGAAAAATAAAATTGTTGTTTTCTTATTTCATCAACAAAATTCAATTTTGCCTGGAAAGAACATTCACTATCCATAAAAATTTGCGTTAAGGGGTGCCCTTTCAGCGTCCAGTCTGACAATTTAAGCTATGGGAAGCGGAACTGTATGCCAAGGGGTGGCGCTATCCCCATGTACCCACTGCCTCGTGTAACTACAGTGTAACTTGTGTAGGCGATAGTTTTCAATGAATCTTTGGAGAGAGGGAATCAGGGAGACAAACTTGTGCCAAGAGGGAGGCTGTATGTAACCTTAGCGCACACCCTTCACAATTGTTGAAAACTGGCAATGTGGCCATTTGGCGGTATGTATGGTACCAACATTCGCTGATCTCAGAACCCCCACTGGATTTCAAAAATCCCCCTTCAAAAGAATGTGAGGGGGGGGGATACAATGACTCACCCTGTGTGGGGTGTAGGGATGCGTCCCATACAATTGACAAATGCAGAAGAATATCTGACCTGATATCTTTGCATGCCAGTGTGTGGGGTATTACCAGTGGTTTTAACATCAATCCATGGGTGTTAATATAGTTAGTTTTAATCTTGTTTCCCCTCTATTTACCCTGTTATTCCCATTTTCCGCCAAGGCTACATATTTGGAACTGGCAACCCCATTGTACTCTCCAGACAGATCAGTGGAGCATTCAAACAGCAGGAGTAGGATCAAGACCAGCTGAGCTACCTTTGCCCGGCCTCGGTTTTCCTCAAGAACCAATCAATGTGTTAGCTTTAGGCCCATGGCGCATGGCCTGGGAAATTGGTTGAGGGCATGCCGAGATCGTCCGAACCTGTTTCAATCATCATCCCACCAAATTCAATGGATAAAATTCGTGTGCTAATGATTGTCCATGGCATAAACCAATATGTGCCGCCCATGATTCCTCCTGCGTTGAAAAAAGAGAAAGGGGAATGACGGGCAATGGAGAGGCGAACATCTTTTTTCTTTTTCTATTTTTATACCTTGGTGATACTACAGGAGTATATAACAATCAAATCTTCAAATTATGATCTAATTTGTTTTCAAAGCACCTAAATATACCTAATTCAAATTCAGCGTGCCTCTAATGTGTGAGACCTGCCTCGGGGGGGCAAGACTAGGGTTTGTCCTTGACACCCTCAAAGGTGTGGTCTTGCCGTTAAATACGCTGATGTTCACAATAAACTGCTGCTTCATATCCAAACCTCACAAGATTGCTTGCAGTGCGCCACCACTGAAAACGTTATAATCAATGTCTTCCACCCTCAGCCAGTCAGCCTTGAGCCGCGTTTCCATGACAGCCGGCGGGCTGGCGGGCGGGCACGCGGACAACGCGAGGGACCGTGTCATGCAAGCGGGCGGGGGGCGGGCGTTTTCTGAGTCACGCAACCTTCTCACTTTAGTGTGTATATGCGCTTATAAGAACCGATGTAGCCTACTTGTATTTTATTATTATTATTATTATTATAATTATTATTATTATTATTATTATTTATCGAACATCGGACGCATACTATTGTTTAAACTAAAACACGGTGTTTATTCTGAAAAACAATTCCTAATGTCAACGATTACGGCCACTATCAAAAAATTCAAAATGGACAGGTTTTGGAGATTTTAATTAGCAATACTTGCTATCAATGGTTTTTAAACACGGGAAAATATGTGTTCAAATAGGTGTCTGGAGGTTGTTAAAAATAGGGACAATCTGTATAAAATCTCATCCTAGTGTTGAAACAGTCTTGAATGGTGTTGGAACATATTTGAACATAAAATGTTCTCTACTCTCATTATCGGGCTACAAGCCGGTAAGATTGCAGGGAATCCCCGGAAATCGATGACGAAATACCAAGCAGAAAACGCGAAAAAATTGATACATGGAACGATTCGAAAAAACGCACAGCCAGTCGCCGAGTGCATGGAAACGGGGATCCATTGAAAAAAAGATGAGCGATTTTAGACGCCCGCCCGTCCGTCCGGCCACGTGCACGGAAACGCCGCTGTATGATGTGTGAGACATCTAAGTATCGGAGAATTGTGAGTAAGCTCTCCGTAATACATTCAATCACCTACCAGAGCAAATGCAAGATGAATTTGATTATCTATTATTAATCGGTTTTAAAATTGATCAAAGAATATCGTGAGGACCCAGTCCGACTTGTTACTCCCTCGAAGGTGTTGCTTTTTCCTCCTCAAGTATCCACCCTGAGATGTATGAGACGTCATGTCTGTAAATGAGCGAATCAGTTACTCCATAGTCCCTGTATGGCTTGAAACACAAGTTCATCTTCATTGCGCTATGTGGTTGCAACTTAAATAAGCTACTGCCACTGTACTAACCCAATCAATATCAAGTCATCCTTTTTTTTCTATTGTGCCATACTTGGTGGGGGGTGGGGGGGGGGGGGTATATGGAGGGCGGGAGGATATTTGCGAAGCTTGTGTTAGGAGTGGAGTGTAGTACTTTTTCCCTCCTGGAAGTTATTTGCAAAGTTGTTCTTTACTGGGCTTTTAATTCTGACGATTAAGAAAAACTATATAGGCGGGACAGTGTATTTGCATGTATTTTATATCATGCATGTATGATGTTGTGTAAATGTATATCTTAATTAAAGTATCATATGCGTGTGTGCAAGTAGGATTATGTGACACCTGCCTCTGGTGGCACCAATACTTCAACCCCACCCAGATTATTCAAGCTCATACCTTTGGGTTCTTCACAATGTGTCTGAAAGTTTTAATGTTTAAAATCTTTGCCTACCAATCCAAATGATCCTTCCCAATCAAGCTGAAATTTGGTAACCGCAGCTTTCTTATGGGATACATGAATACGATCATTTTTTATACCTTGGAACCTTGGTACCCATCTGAGTACCCGTTCCCTATTGTTTTTGGTCAGGTCAAAGGTCATCTGAAGTATTAGAGGTCCAAAGTCTGAAAATCTTTGTGAAGAGGACAGTTCAGAATGTTATCCAATCAAGTTGAAATCCGGTGTGTATCTTTCTTATGGGATACAAGCACCCTAATGATTTTGGTACGACCATGGTCCATCTTGGAGAAAAAAATGGGAAAATTGATATTTTTGGCAATTGCAGCTTGTGAAGGGGCATAACTTGACCAACCGTGGGGGATGATTAGCCCTACTTGGTAGGGTTGGGCTCATTTCCATGAGTACATGATCCCTATGTTTTGGGGTCAGGTAAAGATCATTAGAGGTCTGAACATCTGAAGAGGATAAGTCCAGAATGCTTTGCCAATCAAGCTGAAATTTGCTTTGTCTGGGATAACAAAACCCTACTGTTTTTGGTGTGGACTGGTTGCAGTTTTGGGGAAATGAGAAAGTTGGTGAAAACTTGATATTGTAGCTTGTTAACACAATACTCGACCCCACCCAATGATGTAGACTTCTGTTTAGTTGATCTATTGTGATCCCCATGTCATTCTGTCTGTCTGTCTTTTTGCTTGGGTCAACGACCCCTGAGGGCCCATTTTATGAGATAGTCACACACGGGTACCGCCCTGGAAATGCAATCTCGCATAAGCCTCAATTGATTTTATTCAAAGTTAATGTAATGGTCCTTGAAGTGAAGGGGCATTGGGGTTTTCATAAATGTTGGACGCCTTCCAAGTCACATCCTCTGTGAGATGTCCTTTCTGGCTGTCCTGCCCAAGTACAACCAGTTTATTTATATAGATAGCTCCTACCACATTTCGGATGGTGATAGTTTGGGTAATTTTCGGACATTCCTTTCCAATAGCTGATAAAAAGGAAATACCTCTCATGTGATCGTGGTTTCCTCTTTCAAATCCACATTTCGGGCAAGTTTTGCTTCCTGTGCTCGCCCATGGTTTGTACCGGGTTTTCTCTGAAGATTACAGTGTCCTGTGAGGACCTGTACACCAGCTTTTAATTGATTCCTGCTACACAGAAGTTTTTTTGCTAGGTGGCTGAGGCCCAACCCTACTATTCCTTCGTTCCTCACACAGCCCTCCTCTATCAGCCATGAAGCCTTTCCATTTTTTCATGGACCAGTCCTTGATTTCTTCTCCAAGACAACTAGCATAGGGACAGGACGAAGGCCTCAGGCCGCTCAGTCTATATCTCCGACCCCATGTTCAGCCAATTTATCCGCAGTATCCATAGCCTACCTACATAGCACAACAGCAGATCGCGGACTGTTCCTATTGCTTCTTATTCGCCTCAATAGCAGCCTGACTATCAGACAGGATTACGATGTTCCTTTCCGGATCCTTACTCAAACAGTTTCTTAAGCTACATTGATATGGCTAGACCTCTGCTTGGAAACGTCTCAAGTGTTCCGATGGAGTGAGTCCTCACTGACACAGAGTTGAACAGTACTCTAGCTGTAGCTCCATCAAGTTTTGACCCATCTGTATTACACCGAACCGCGTCGTATTCTTAATCCACTCTCAAGAGCACATAGGCCACTGTCTGAAATGCCTCCTCTCTCAATTGATTATTCTCCAATTGATGTTGTCCAAACTGAGTAGCGATATTCGTTGACTGCTGAACATTTTTGGTCAATGAAGATCAATGTCAACGGTTGTTACAGGGACTAATTGGTATTGTTTGAAACTGTCTGCTGGCCTCAGACTCGAGCATTTAACACATAATTTTACTTCGTCATGGATTCATTCCTGCAGGTCGAGAACAGCACCATTAATGCTCCAATTAGTGTGTAGGTTTCCTAAATGGTACACAATGAGTGTCCCCTTGTGTAAAAATTGGAAATAGTGAACATTGAAATATTTGGAACAAATGTCAGCTCGTTGACTGAAAACTCGACCTCACCTGGATGGATGAAGCTCCGACTTGGTATGTGTGCTCCCCGCGCTGATACTGAATCCTTGTGTTTTTCAGTCAGGTCACGGTTCACTTAATTTCACAGATGCTGACCTGAAAAATTTCTTATGCACGGTAAGTCATATCGAGTTGAAATTTTGGAGTGTAGCATTCTTATGGGAGTACATTACGGCCCTATTGTTTGGTGGAGACTATAGGGATCATTCTGTAGGATAGGGGATTATAGAATTTGATGATTTGGCTAATTTCAGCTCATTACCACGATAACTCGATTCCAACCTCCTCAACCTGCGACGTCAAACAATTTGGGGAATATCACGAGAGTTCTCTCAGACCATCCTGTTCCTGAAGTCATCTCAGCGGACTTTCTTCGGGGAGCGCATTTGAACAATGTCTCGGCAATGGATACCTGCAGCGCACTTTATTAATGACAACTATTATTACTAATATAATTGTGATAGATGATTACACGAGTTCATAAGTCGAAATCCAGCCTGTAAACACTGACCCATCTTGATAGTAGTTTTTCCTTAGTTTGGCCTTAGCGTATTAGTTGTGTAGTCACATTCAAAGATGGTACAGTGATACCCTTTTGAATTTCCGAAGGTACCAGTAGAAACCGAATTCTGAATTGCCCACAATAAAGATCGCGTTTTGAGGATTGAATATGTGCCGCACCGACCTCCTATGCATTCAGCCCTTTTTTCGCAATTATTCTTTCTCAAACTCCTGCATGGTTTAACTTTTGTTCTTCTTCTAAATAAAGCCACACCCCTCCCCATTCGTACGCCCAATGCCTGCGATGGAGAGCTAGTGGGGGTCTATGCATGGTAGAAGAAATTCGCTGATAGAGAGTTAACAAAATGTTTTTCACAATGTACACGCATTGAATAGCGCCTCCTCATTTTTAGCTCAACCAGCTATGCTGGTTTAGCTATTGGAATCTGCATGTCATCTTCGATCTATCTATCTAGCCAGTTGGTGTAACAATTGCCTTTTTGGCTGGCTCCCACACAGTCTTCGTGATGGATGTCGACCAAACTTTGACACATGTTTCAGTGACCCTGGGACATGTTTGATCATGTGAAGGTCAAGGTCAAACCCATTAAAGGGCAATATAGGCCATTATGTGTAAAATTTCAAAATGTATCTCCTCCTACAAATTTTTTAATGCACAGTGCTGATGTTCATTCATTCTGATGGTCTAACCACCGTACCTTCGGGGTGTTCGGATTTTTGTCCAGGCCCACTCGGGCCCCAGGGCCTTTTTATGAAATTTCACACAATGTAAACTTGCAATGCATCTCCTCCACATGATTCATTTGATGTCTTCTAGGTTACATGTAATGGTCCCCTTGGGTAGAGGGCTCCGGGGGTGGTTCGGGAATTTTGGGCTCAGGACCCTTTTTGGGCCCAAGGCCCTTATATGAAATATGTCAAAATCTTGTATCTCCTACGAAATTCAGTTGTGCAGCAGTGGCTGATTTTCGTCATAATGATGTTCTGATAGACATACTTTTGGGTGTTGAGATTTTCTTTCCAAGGTCTGACTCGGGCCCGAGGGCCCATTTTATAATACTTCACACAATGGTGTTCGAAATGCATCTCCCTCCCACCCCAAAAAACCCCCCGGCCCCACAAGCTCAATGGTGCGGTTCTTCAACGTTACAAATATAAATAACGTCGGTCAGTAGCGGGATTTTTGGTGGCTCGTCCAGAATTTAGGGCCCAAGGCCCAGTTTGCGGCCCTAGGCCCATCATATGAAACTACTGGTGAAATATAGTAGTATTTTCCTACAATCTAGTTGCACCATGCCATTCTGTCATAAGGCCCGCGTCTAAACCAGCCATACCTTCATGTGCCAGGATTTGGGACCCAAGGCCATGTGGGCCTGAGAGCCCATCATGGGGTGGAATCCGCAAAATGCTTCCCTCTTCAGTTTTTGATGCCAGTACTGACATCGGTAGTCGGTACGGATGATTTTCTAACAGTCGAACCTTGGGGTGTTCAGGAACTTGTGATCAGGTCCCCTTGGATCCCGGGAATTAAACACATTAGTACTTGATCATCTCAAGTTCCAATGGGTTTTCTTATATGTAATGTCCTTGGTTAGTGGTCGCTCAGGGTGTTCAGAAGCTTCTGGCTGAAGGTCCAATGTTTGTCCTAGGGCCATCATGTTAAATCATGCAAATGCTTTACATATTTTGAAGCCGGGTCAGTGCTAATGTCGGGGTCATGGAGCACAATCCCAAATGTGAATTCAAATTCGAATTTCTGTATTCTCTTTATTTACCATACTGGGTTGTTACCCAATTCAGCCTGCCAATCCTCCCCATCACCAACCCCTTTTCAATGATCCCAAATTCAAATCTTGAAAAAACCTAAATTCCACTAGTAAACCCCTATAAATCGATTGATCTACTGATAACTCTCTATTTCCCCATACTGGGTTACGTCCCCATTAGCCTGCAACCCTCCACCCTCCCCAGTAATTTCCCCCACACACTAATATGCGTCCCCAATTACAGTTTTATGCACTCATTCACAAGTCCACTCAATTTCAAGGCAAAAATGTTTTGACCTCGACTAACCAGTTTGGAGACACTGTCAGAATTAATAACAAAAAGGCACCTCGATGCTATTAACAAATAGCTGAAGGAGTCTGTTGAGGGACGAGTTACAACTTCCCTTGCATACTGCATCATATAGTGTGGTCAGCCTGAGCGAATTGTAGTTTTTAGGACATGAGTGCTACAAAGTGGAAGGGAGATTAAATTGCGAATAGGCAACTCCATGAAGGAGATGACCCCCACCATAAAATGTGCAATATTGTGACACTAATATGATGATTTAGAGGGAATTATGCTAAGAAAATTACAACTATCTGAAAAACACACGCGCCACCCCTATAAGAAGAAGAAAAAAGGCAAATCACCTTCCACCCCTCCACCCCCAAAGACAGAAGTGAAGGTTATTGCGATGCAGCCAGTACTGCAATGTCGTGGTGGCATGGACAGGCAAGTGTGCGGTATCCTTCAGAATTTTCGAATTTTAGAGTAAAAGTCAATTTAGAGTAGTCTCTTAGGGCTCTGGTATAACCCCTACAAAAAATAACCCTAGAAAAAGGCAGTAAGTATGGAACATCAAGAGAATAGATCATTAATTAGAAACATTTGCCTTCTCAACCCATCCTTGAAAAATTAATAGGAATTGAAAATCAGAAATGGGAATAAGTGCCATGTAATAAGTATATATATACTTACTGAAATGCCATAGATGGCCCAGATTAAAATCCAGATACCGGCCCAGATATGGCAAGCCATATAAAGCCATATAAGCCATATATGGGTAGAGTCAGTTTGGGCAGATATAACTTGATAAAAGTATCAAGTCAATATTGGCCCATATAAAAACTTATATGGCCCTATCAAGTAAAATGATATGGCAGATATGGCCCAATAGAAATCCAGATATGGCCATCTAAAGCCATATAAAGCCATATATGGGTATATCAGATTGCGCAGATATAATTGATAAAAGTATCCGGTTATATCTGGCAACCCATTATCTGGCCCATATAAAACTTCATATGGGCCCATATCAAGTAAAATTATACGGGCCAGATTGGACCAGATATAAACTCCAGATATGGCCCATTAAAGCCATAATAAGCCATCTATGGGTATATTCGATTTGGGCAGATTTGTTTTTATTAAAAAAAAAAAAAAAAAAAAAAAAAAAAAATTTAAAAAAAAAAAAAAAAAAAAAAAAAAAAAAAAAAAAAAAGAAAAAAAAAAAAAAAAAAAAAAAAAAAAAAAAAAAAAAAAAAAAAAACTTGATAAAAGTATCAAGGCTATATCGGCCCATATAAAACTTTATATGGCCCATATCAAGGAAAATTGATATGGGCCAGATTTGGGCCCCGATATAAAATCCAGGATATGGCCCAGATATAGCAGATATGTCAAGCCATAAAGACCAATATATGGGTATATTAAGATTTAGGAGATAAAACCTGATAAAAGTCTCAAAGTGTATCTGGCAACCCCTTTAGCTGGCCCATATAAAACTTTATCCCCCCCCCCCCATGGCCATATCAAGTACATCGAACCCAGATATAGAAGCCTTATCTGCACACACATATAAGGACAATATATGGCCCATATAATAACTTTATAGGGGACCTATCAAGTACTAGTACAAGCAGATAAAACTATTATATAGGCCAGATATGGTTTTGTATAGCCCAGCAAGCTATATCTGGTCCTATAAAGCCATATTGGGATAATATCAGAGTCAGGCAGATTCTCTATAGGATATGGGCCCAATATAAAAAAATATCAAGTGAGAGATAAAGTCTAATAACCAAACATCCTCCCTACTGGCCGTATGAGGGCAGGAATATGAAGACATCATTCAATAACATCCAACATTGTATTAAAACATATATTTTTTTTTATATCTGTAAAAAAATTGGTCAAGAAGTATGTGGCTGTTTCTGGTAAAGATAAAAGTAAAAAAATAATCTATACATATATAAAAATGACGAATAAAGTTGGAAAGCCAATTCGTTGTGAAGATTATGGCAAGGAAGAGTTAATATATAGTTGGGGTTCGACTGAAAACTTCTCACCTAGCCCACGACAGTATGTGCGTTCTTGATACAAAAAGAAGTCCTAGATTAATCTAAAAAACAGTACGAATGGACAGGAACAAGGATTCCGCTAACAAACTAAATATTATATACATGATGATAGAATGTAGAATATCGAAGAGATATGACAGTTGTGGAAGGACAGGATTGACAATGGCATGAAAAAATTCAAGCTACCTATTCAAGTGGGTTCACGAACTGCTAGTCATGCACTTTTTCGGGGTAAAGTGGAATGCCCATTCGTTGTGAAAGATTATGGCAAGGAGGAGTTATTATATAATCAAATAGGGGGTCATGATAGCATGAAGTTGGTCCATCTAATATAATAGAGGAGTTTGGGTTCAACTGAAACACTTCACACCTATCTACAAAAAGTTGTGCATTCTTGAACAACGTCAGAGTAATCTAAAAACAATACGGAATGGACAAGAAACAAGGGCTTCGATAACAAACTCAATATTATTCCATGATCATGGAATGTAGGATATGGGAGGGATATGACAGTTATGGAAGAGGGATTGTCAATGACATGAAGCTGAATTTGGCTACAATCAAGTGGGTTTACCGACTGGTAGTCTTGCACTTGTTCGAGGCAAAAATGGATGCTCATTCGTTGGGAAAGATATGGCAAGACGAGTTATTATAATATATATCAAATAGGTGGATACGCATGAAGTTGGTCCCTGATATACTAGACGAGTTGGGGTCAAATGAAACAATCTCACCTATCTTACAAAGCTGTGATTTTGTAACAAATGAAGTTCAAGATTAATCTAAAAACAAGTGCTCCCGATAAACTAAATATTATACATGACTAATAGAAGTAGGATACTGAGGGATATGACAGTTGATTTCCTGATTTCATTTGAATACATGAAACGCTGTTCGTAGTTCAAGCTTCACATTATTTAACAATTTATCCGTGGTGTTATTTGTCAGGCTAGATGGTGTTTTGCAGGCCATCGAGTTGTAATTTCGAATTACTTATGTTGTGGTTTTTTGCCTCGTAATGAACAGTGGGGCTTCCGGCAATAATCGTACTATTTATATGAGAGAAACTACCTAATACGTCGGTGCGTGGTCTCGGCCTATGTATTGTTGGATTGAAAAGAGGTAACACTCACTAAAGATGTCAGGATATTGCATTCTGAATGAGGTGGAAAAACTATGAAGCAACGAAGGGTTGCGTCGGGGCATATCGCTAAAAGAAAATCAACCAGATAGAGAGGAACAAACTGAATGTGTTTCCCCCACGATTTTTGTTTTTTTTTTTTTATTTAAACAAGACGATTGTGCGCCTATCACTTTCAAAGGTCACAGAATACGGGGTCTTAAAGCCTCCACAAGTTATAAAATAGCCTCATGGTCTACGGCTACCCGGACCTTGAGTAGCGCGACTCCACCATGGCAGAAGTTACAACACCAAAACCTCCTCATTGATAGACTCGCTCTATGATGAAACGCACTACCGTTCACTGGACTTTTTAAAATATATTACATAAAAAATGTCATGAGAGAATCTCATTTAGATTGTCATCGTGCAATAAACAGTCTTGAAACCACAGGGAGCTGAACACCGACCACCTTTGCCTCGGTTCGTTATCCCGAGTGTGCTGAATTTTGAGTCTCGACGGTTTATTCCTCGATAACAGTCTTACAACCGCGCTTTATTGCTGAATGGAACGTTGAGAATGTTATGTAACAATACAATTGACAACTAACACATGCTGGCGGTTAAACCGCACGTGTATATCTCCACCTCGCGAGCAGTTGGTGAAGATGGTTATATAGTTGCAATGTGGTGGCATTATGAATAATAATGATAATGACTAGCTTTTATATAGTGCAATTTAAACCGCGAGTGTAGTCTCAAAGCGCTTTTACATTTCACCTACCAAATTCGTTTAAATCGGACAAACTTTTGATTAATCCCGTAATTTTACCTCTGGTGACCTTGAAAATAAACCTTCACTTCGTTTGGGACCAAGGTGCAGATCCCCAACTACACCAGTGTCGTGGAAATCAGACCAACTCCCCCCCCCCCCCCCCCCCCCCCCCCCCCCCCCCCCCCCCCACCCCCCCCCACCCCGTTCGAAAAAATGCACACAATGGGCTATTAGCGTGACTTTCGACCTCTGATGACCACCGAAAATTGTCCTCCCTTTTAGGGACCAAACATCCGTCCACACTTACCAAGTGTCGTTGAAATCCAAACAACTTTCGGAATAGCGTAATTTGACATCTGGTGACCTTGCAAAGGACCTTCACTCTTTTTCGGGACCAAACAAGTCCCCCCCTCCCACCAAGTAGTGGAAATTCGACAAACTCTTGTAACTGGCGTGAATTTGACCTCTGGTGACCTGAAATGACCTTCGCTTTTTTCGGGACCGAACATAGTCCCCACCTACCAAGTGTTGTGGAAATCCGACCAACTTTTGCAAATTGCGCAAATTATGGCAAATTAGCTTTACCCTGCAGTGCGGCGACATCCACTTGAGAACCCTCCTGAGATTTCACTATGGCGGACATGTGTGCCAATTGTCTGCTCAAACGGACACAGTTTTGGGAGGTTATTGCGCTAAACGGGGAAAAATCTTCAATTCTCGAAAATTATGCAAATTAGCGGACCCCGCTAATGTGGCGACGCCCACTTTTGAATCATCCGAGATTTCACTAAAGCGGACATGTGTGCCAATTGTCTGCTCAAACGGACAAAGTGTTGGAGAGTTTATTGGCTAACAAGAAACGCGGCGGACGCAGACGCGGCGCGGCGGGACCAGCCGAGACGGCGGAGCAAAACCATAATATCCCCGAAGTGGGGATATAAATTATATAGCATTCAAACAATTGCATTCATTTTCTTGTAATCGTAATTATACCAAATTTCTTGGATATATTTCAGCCATTGCAGGTTGGTGTGGCAATAAATAACTCGAGCAAAATTACTTGAACTGACAATTAATTTCCATGTTATGTTTTTTTTTTTTTTTTTTTCTGTGTGTGTGATTTGCTTCTAGAAGGAGTTTGAATCCCGCACATTCATTCAGGTTGTTATTGACTTATTAATATAGGAAATTGTACGCGAAAGTTACAATGGGCTTTATGTTATCTCTTGAATAACATGTTTGGAATGTCGATGCGAACAATACATTTCCAACAGATTAATCCAAACAAAATTGGTTTATATTTTAATTGTTAATCGTAATCAGGCTAAAGTTCGTGGAAATATATCTAGTCATTGCAGGTTGGCATGGGAAATAAACTAACTTGCATCACGAGCCTTTGCTAGCTGAGTATGTTGATTGAATAGAGAGAGATACCAATTTTTTTTCGCTCCGGTTTGAAGTGTGTGATTTTATTTTAGTAAGAGTTGAATAGGCACGTTATTCAGGTTGCTGTTGATATTCTAGAACGGCATAATATTGTAGCCCGCAAACAGGTCTGGCAGTCCGCTTCCCATGATCTGGGGAGGGTTCCGCATCGCCGGGTGCGGGGTACGAATCTTGGGAGCTCTGCTGACGACGGATGTTGTCTTTCACCTTCCGGATCCCGTATAATAAGCTTAGGTTGGGGCGCCATATCGTATATTATCGGCGGGCAGTTTTTGATCTTGAGAAGGCAACAGGATCTATTGCAGTCATGCACCGTGCGTATGTGTGGTGTGTGTTGTGTGGTGTTGTAGTGCGTGTGTGTGTGTTGACAACCCCTTGTTAACACGATGTCGCTAACGACAGGAAGCTCGTACCAGATTCAAATTGGGCATGTGGGTAGCATGTATAGTGAGGATAGCCATGTTTTTTGTGTCAGGTCAAGGTCATTCAAGGTCACCATAGGATGTCCTATATCTCGGCAACGAGACAGTTTGGAGGACTGTCGTAATTAAAAGTTTCGTTCGTCTGGGTGACCGATTTTGACCTCATTGACTTTCGACCTTCATTGACTTTGACCTGGTCGCGGTTTTGCATGTTTTTTGTGACGGCAGATGATCTTGTTAAGACAAACAAAAAGTCAATGACACTCCATACTACGATATCTATCACAAGCTATCTCAATGAATGTGGAAGGTCAAGACAGCAAAAACACCGAAATGTGGATTGGATTTGCATTTGACATCTGCTCGTCAGCATGATATCTAATTGATGCAAGTATCATAAGATTTAAATTAAGTGTGTGGATTGTACACATGATGAAGATTAACACTCTTGTTTTTGTATCAGTCGAGGTCACTTCAGGTTACCGTAACCAAAGGACAATCCTCATGTCTCTGCAACGATTCCTTGTACAGAGTGAGAACAAGCATATAGCCAACCAAACATATTTCCCCAGTGACGGGGGTGGGGGGGGGGGGGGGGGGGGGGGGGGGGAAACAGTACTAATTTCTGAATTGTCATTTATTGTGATCCTGATGTGTTTGAGTATTGAACTACCACCAAATATTTCACCCAGTGAATGACAGTAAAAATTCTTGAATTATCATATTATTATTATTCCTGATATGTTTGAGTATTGGAATAGAACCAGTGACCAGCCTATATGTAACCCCTGATCAGTTAGTGGTGTGTGCTACGGTGGGGGTGGGCAAATTGGGTCTTGCACGACCCCCCCCCCACCAGGTGTATATGAGCTATGAAATTGAAAAATTGTAGCCATAGTGGAGCCTGCCATCACTGAATTATGACACAATTCCTAATTGCAAGGCAAAAAACGCCTCTTATTGCGTTATACTTCATCTCATGGGTGTTATATTTGCTTATACAGCGTTTTTGGGGGGTTGTGTGCCACCTTCAAACATCGGGTTGCTTCCACTCCCCCCCCCCTCCCCATTACAAAAATTTTCCCCAATTGAAGAACAGTTACAAAATTCTTTGGAAATATCATTTTATTATTATTTTCCTGATATGTTTGAATATGGACTGCACCAGTGACCCGCCTACATGTACCTCCTGATCAGTAGTGTGTTGCTACGGGCTGGGGGGTGGACAAATTTTGATTGCATGCACCCCCCCCCCCTCCCAGGTTTCATAGGAAGCTTATGAAAAAAATTGAAAAAAATCTGTAACCACTTTTGGAAAAGCCTGCATCACTTGGATTAATTGGACCCACCATTTCCCAATTGCAAGGCAGAAACGACTTTCGTGCAAATACTCCTCTCATTTAGTGTTATATTTACATTATGCCCAGTGGAATTGTTTCGGGAAGTACCCCAAAAACAAAATTGGGATAGTAACCATGGATATCCATGGGAGGGCGGGAGAGGGAGGAGAGGGGGGGGGGGGGGAAACTGGCAATTTTTCTAGGGCCTATAGTATAGTTACTCGAGGGGGGAAATGCCAAGTTTGTTTTGCGTTGACATTATTGAAAACGGTTTGAGCATGATCTTCAAATTTCCACTTTAACTAGTTAATTACAGCAGAAAATGCACACCAGGAAAAGTCCAGCTGAATTCAATTAGAACACGTATGTGGCCCAGCCATAATCTCTTCAAACCCTGCCTGCATTGTGTGTGTATACTTAATGGAGCCCTTAGTTTGGCTGGTCAAGGTTGGTCCCAATCCCAAAGGATTTTTCAATCTCTCAAGTTGTGTGGTGGACTGAGTAAACACAATAAACTTTTGGGACTACCTGTCCGAACATTCAGTGTGGAAATGGTACCTGGGCACTGGCAATGCTCAGAAGATTGAGAGTGTGTAATCCAAGTATGGTCTGCATGCATCAGTCTACAGATTATCCGATTGTTTACATTGAACGTTAACATTCCTTTATGCTGCAAAAAGCACACTTCCAGGATTGTAAATTTCTTGACAGGCAGGACTGACTATTGGGTAATATTAACTGTGATTCATAGGCAAGCCCTAATGTGGGGATTAACGGTGGTGTGGGTAGAAGCAGTGAGAGGGGTGTGAGTTGCGGAGGAGGAAGGGAGGGGAAGGAAGGTGGGAAGAAGATGGAAGAAGATAGCAAGGGTCAAGGAAGCTTCTGGATAGTGGGGAAGGGCACAACATTTGTGGCATTTTTCGCTATTGAGCCAAAAGTGAGGGCATTACCGTGTACCCTAGGCAGAAATGGATAGGGGGTTGGGTATATTAAATATCCTCTCTTTCTTTCTACTCTTCCCCTCCCCGTGCCTCTCTATCTGTGTTGAACAGGCACTCAGTGACTTTTGGAAAAGTGTTGCCCAGATATCACATTTTAAACATTGGCCAGAAGTCATACTGGTTCAACATTAACTGAACCCACATAATTCAAAATGTCTCAACAATATATATAACACTAGAAAATTGCAAGATCTGTCTGTTCTCTTATCGATTTGTATTGTTATCTTCACCGATATATTTGTTATGGGAGGTGCTGCATGGGGTGGGCCAAATTGAGAGACATTCCCCAACCCCACCAATTTTTTTGGGTAGGAGAGAATATGTGATTTGGAACCTTGTGAAAATTTTCACACCCTGAAAAATGGCAATACGATATGTGATGGACTGGTAAATGGTTATTGATACAATTATTTTTCAACAGAGTTATGCACTTGTCCAATGAATGAACCACCCCTTGTCCCCCGAACAAGGTGAGTCATTACACTTAGGTGGGCTCAACAAAATGATTCACCCCTCATTCACTTTTGTGCCTGAAACATAATGAAAATTGTTACACAACCCCCAGTCACTTTAACAGACCACAGACTAATCTGCTGTAGGCAAATTTGAAACGGATGACTGGCAATGACTTACCCCTCAGTCACATTAGTGATTAACGACATATGGTACCATTGTAGAGACAACATGTGAGACACCATTCTATTGGAAACTGAATGTACCCACAATGACTATCACCTTGCCAGGGTAGTGGAGGGATCAATTGACCATATATATGCCGGTATGCACCTCTCTTTCCCCACATATACCCCCAAAAAAGAGATTTTTTTTTTTTTTTTTACATCTGTTGATGCTGTGATGATGCTGGTCGTCCGTTCAAAGGACTGCCACTTCATTCAATCCTCTACTTTGTCTACAACCAGTCACTTATGAGTGATAGATTTGCTAAAGTGATCCTCAACATTTAGCCTTGCTGCAGTCTCCTGACTCAGTGTTACGGTGTCGCTGGGGCTTCCCCACACTTAAGGACAAAGGTTGGACCTCACTGGCTATGACTCTTGACTTTAACACCTTCACACTTCAAAATACACTTACTTACCAGGTTTATTTTTCAGTATTTTACTTCAATTCTCCTCAGATGACTTTTTGTGCGTTGGTCAGAAGCAACAAGCATCTCTTGCGGTTAGTAAATAATTGCCAGGTGGATTGCTGATTGGATCGTTTTTTTTGTTTTGTGGTTAGAGTTGACAACACATATCTTGCAGGTTTTGGATATAGCTAATCATCATGGTGATGCACGACCTTGGTGGAGGGGAACATGCCGAAAAAGGCAAGGAATCACTACGCAGATTTTGCGTTCTTGTTAGAGATAATGCTCTATTCATCCGGGTAGGGTGGGGTCACATCTCATAATTCTCACGTATTCGTTCAAGGGGTGCGGCGTTTTGGCGCGAAGTTCGCCCTACCAGTCAACGTTTGGTCACTGCCTTCAGGGTTGGGGTCAGACCTCCATTGTAATATATCAAGTACCTTCCGTGTACGATTGTGCAGCACACCTATTATACCTACAAATTCTATTACACGAATTGTGTAATCTAATGCCATCATTTTTGTGATTCATATAATACAACAATTTTTTTCTTAGGGATTGTAACTTACCGATCATAGTTCTCATGCGCGCTGATTTTACCGGTTAAGTTATATCTTACAATTGTATCTCATGGGAGATGATGTATATAATTCCGTAGTGAAATTAAGCAAAATTACTAGAGGGGAGAGACATGAATATTTCCTTTTCACTTTGGCAACTTTTTTCGTGTGTCTTGCTGCATTGACCTTTCAATGACGGTCAAATCCTACCCACTACCTGGACGTTACGCTACTGACAAGTGAAAATCACAATGTAGTGAGTCTTGAATGGAAGTTGTTTGCCCGTACAACTCTCTCAATTCTTGACTTCCATGACATTTACTACAATCTTGGACAAAATAGTTGGACACTTAGCCCATACCTCTGGCCAAAACGATGTGGATTTCATCTGAAGCGTCTCAGGAATACAGGACTCCTGATCAATATCACCAGTTCCGCCCCCCCCTTCCCCCATGCAATGTTGTTTTTCCTGATATTCCTATGACAGACAACCAACATGGAACGGGGAACGGGGGTGTCCCCAAAGTATTTTGTCCAAGATTGTAGAGTTCACTCTGTCGATTCGATTTGGGTAAAATTTTAACTGTATGTGGTTTAGAATTAACGGATGACGTCATCATCAAAATTGTGTAAGAATAACCTAGACTCCAGTATTTTCCTCATGCTATGCGGTTTCAGCATGTACTTAGATGTTGACATAATGCCAACCCTTTTTGATTTCTTTACGAAAGGCTAAGGAATCTATCAGTCATACAGTGTCTGTAGTTTGTGTGTGTGGTGTGTGTGTATGTGTGACGCCTAGCCTTGTTAACACGATAACTCAACTCCGCTTGGATGAATCAAGTTCATACTTGGTATGTGTGTTCCCCACAATGAGTACATGAACCCTATTGTTTTGGGGTCAGGTCAAAGGTCATCTGAGGTCAAGAGAGGTCAAAGTCTGAAAATCTTGTTAACACATTAAGTCCAAAATACCTGGTCCGATCAACAGTTGAAACTCGGTATGCAGCTTTCTTATGGGAGTACAGGAACCCTATTGTTTTTGGTGAATTTCGGGGTCGGATTCGCGAAAGAATCGGGAAATTGTGAAAATTGATAATGTGGCCGATTTAGCTTGTTAACACGGTAACTCGACCCCACTTGGATGGATCGAGTTCATACTTGGTATGTGTGTTCCCCACAATGAGTACATGAACCCTATTGTTTTGGGGTCAGGTCAAAGGTCATCTGAGGTCAAGAGAGGTCAAAGTCTGAAAAATCTTGTTAACAGATAAGTCCAGAGTGCCTGGTCCCATCAGATTGAAACTCGGTATGCGCTTTCTTATGAGGAGTACAGGAACCCAATTTGTTGTTGGTGTAAATCGGAGGTCAGACTATGGCAAAGAATTGGGAAATTGTGAAAGATGTTGATAATATGGCAAATTTCCGCTCGTTAACACGATAACTCGCCAAACCATGATGGATCAAGTTTCATCTTGGTAGGTGTGTTTCCTGTTTTCCCCCCATGATTAGTACATTAAACCCTATTGTTTTGGGGCGGGTCCGGGGTCGTCTGAGGTTCCAAAGTCAAAGTGGTGAAAAACCTTGTGATTCCAGAATGGGTCGGTCGGTCGAATTCCATGTTGGACATTTGGTGTGTAGCTTTCCTTATGGGGCGTACAGGAACCCTATTGTTTTTTGGTCAGGCCGTCGGGGTGAATTTTGGTCAAAAAAATGAAAATTTGTGAATAGTCGTTATTTTTGGCCCAATTTTTGGCTTGTAACATGATAACTCAACTTCACTTGAATGGATAGCCAAACTTGTATTGTGTTCCCCACATGAGTACAGAACCCTGTCGTTTTTGGGTCCGGTCGGAGGTCATCAAGGTCACCATAGGTCAAAGTCTGAAAATCTTGAATTCAGTGTTGTGCCTTTCTTATCAAAGTTAGATTCCTATTGATTAGTTGGGATAAATGGGAAATTTTGTCATGTTTGTGTTGCCCATAATTAGCTAGTGCAATCTCCCATGTTTGTCCCTTGGTCCTAGCTATAGGTTGTCCAAAAAAGTCAAAGAATCCCTAAGCTTTTGGCTTTCTCTGGTTGAAATCTGACTAGATATCTAGCGATCACACCATTTTTCATCAGATCAATATTAAAGCATAAACCATTTATGCTCTCAACTCTCTCGAATGACTATTCATTTATACTCATACTCCGAAGGGTTCAGTCTCACTGAAAACCATATGGTTTCAATTGATTCAGTGATAACCCTCTTCAGCCTTAAAACCAGTTTGGCTAACATTACGGAGTTCTCTAGAGACAAGTATTCCAGTTCTTTAGGACTTTTGCCATTAATCTTTGGTATAGATTAATGAAACGTCATGGACTTAGGATTGAGCGTCGTGAAGTCTCATTTGATTGTTAAATTATCAGAGCCAATGCCATCCAAACTAGTGCACTGTTGCCCTCTGTTCAGGTAACTCCTTACACCCGGAAGCAGCTACGCCCCGTGATAACCGTAATTAGAAGGCTTTGTTAGTAAAATGTTTTGGTCATAGTATCAAGGCTTTCGGGAAGAATCCAAGAAAACTCCAATGGAATCGTGTTTGTTTTCGATAGCATTATACAATTGGTCAGATACATAATGTGAGTGCCAACTCAGTGGGTTCCTGGCCCCCAGGTCCATATTTGAAACTATTCAGAATGTTATTGAGAATGCATCGAGGCGATTAACATGAGTCCTCGCCAGTAATTTTGATAGACACTTGAGATCGATATGGGCCGATGATCACTCAATACATTTTCTCACCCTCTTTTAAATGGGTTTAATAACCACCTTGTCTGGGAACACCCATCGCAACGGCGGATACTAGTACAAGTGGTAATAACTTACGATAAATTGGCATTAGCATCTCAAGACATCAAAACCAAATGGTTTGGTAATGTGGACTTGGACTCATAATGATTTGACGGGAGAGAAGTCCCCAATGATGAAACAATGGAGTTATGGAGTACAATATTTGTAGAGCACCTATCAATAAGACTAGCAGCTTTTTTGCGGTGGCTTCAGTAATTGTTGAACTTCAGCCATTTAAACGAAGTAGGTAGGTCCCGAAAGATATGAGATGCAAAATTGGCCTGCTGAATAATTCGTCAAACTGTAGTGCTTGCAATCACTACCATTTTGATTCTGACCACTTGATCATAATCAAAGGTATTCAAGGGATTCAATTTAGGAATAGCTTTCCAATCTATCCTATTCTTTAGTAATGATAGGATTGTATGTTACTTGCAAGTCCTGTATTATCATTCCCGACTCATACGCATCAGGGAATAACAGCCCAACTGGAGATGAAGTAGCTTTAGGAATAAGCAACGATCACGCTATGTTTTGAAGCCTATGATAATTATGTTTTTTTAATGTCGAAGAGATACTCACCAACGCATTACATTTGTTACCATCAGTGAGCTGTATAACCCTTGGTATACAGTGCACATCTCTTTGTCTTTTTTACCACGCGCCACCCCCCCCCCCCCCCCGCCGTCCTACCCCCCCCACGTTTGGGACTGACTACTCTAACGAAATAATGGTATTTAACGGAAATCTCTTTAAATCCTATTTACTCATTGAACTGCATACCACACGGAAGAATAAATCACACCTGTCACTTGCGCTAACCTACCGTGCAAGTTGTATTATGCTCCCCATAGACAGAGTAAAATGTCCTGCTTCATATATTAAACATTAACTGCACAGCGCGGTTAGATGATGTCTCACAAATATAACACGACATTTTTTTAATCGGTTTAAATAATATGCCCCCCCCCCATATACCTACGACCGACACAGCCCCTCTCCGCCACCGGAATGCTGGTTTCTTGGATTGCAAGGGTAAGTGCTGTCAACTGGCATATAATGAGCTGGCTCCACACGACTACGCCGTCCGTAATACTCCCCTTCTCCCCCTACGCCCAATACCGTGTTATGTTAGGGTTAACTTCCCTGTTGCCACCTTCTGCTGGTGATCCCTCTTTCTACGGAAATACAAATGACGAGGCAGTTAACTGCATTATTCTACTCACCAAGTCCACCCCCACACCCCCATGCCCCGGGTTGTCATCCCCTTGCCTTTGGATTGTTCGGGTACCGTAGGTGCTGTCACTGGCATATGTGGAACGAGTAGATTGACCTTCATTATCCCACCCCCGCCATCCCCCCAAATAACCCCTACCCCCACCCCGCAAAACACCCAACCCCCCATCGGGGTATCAAGTTACGGTGAGAATTTGGTGTTGCCTTCTCTGGCAGGTGCCCCCACTTTCTGCTAGAATACATTTGAAACTGACCCTGCCTTCTTCGGTTGCAGTCCCGATATAACCCCTTTCACAACGTGACAATTGTTATATATACATCCTGTCTTGAACGGCCATGCACCGAACGTAATACGGCCCACAGTGAATCAATCTGAAGTTCACCACTATACCACTCTCCACAGATTGAATGCCAGGCATGAAATCCTCTCCTATCTCGAATTGGACAGCATTTGATGGTGCATCACATTTGTGCCCAGTCCCTGGATAAAGTAATACAGCTACATGGGTTTATTAAAACCACCATTGCCCACTCTTTTTCATGACCCATCCCGATGAGTGATTTTTGTTTTGAATTGTTTGCCTGCCTATCAAAAGCAAGGTTCCATAGTCATCGAGTGATTTTGTCTGTCAGCTTAGGCTTGAAACATTGCAGCACAGAGGTGGAATTCAGAATCAAGATGAAAGCAGCCATACTGAGATATTTAGTAATTTCATGGAGAACTTGGTTCCAAGGCTATAACATATGTTAGGGTGAAGACCATCTGGTGCCTTCGGCAGGTGCTCCACTTTCGAGAAAAGAGATGGGGAAATTGACTGTACTATTCCCCTCCCCCCCCCCCCACCCATATAATACATGATTCCCAACTACCCCCCCCCCCCCCCCCCTTCGGTTGCTATGCCCCTGGGTTGTTAAGTGAATCTGACTTGGCATATAAAGAGCTTGGGAATTTTACCATACTGTGCCAACCCGCAATGCCACTACCAACAACTGTTGTTCTTAGGGCATGGACACTCCGGTGAAATAGTGATCCATTTGATTTTTCCCCCTCCACAAGGTG
Organism: Sclerodactyla briareus; assembly: GCA_026419785.1. Lineage (NCBI taxonomy): Eukaryota > Metazoa > Echinodermata > Holothuroidea > Dendrochirotida > Sclerodactylidae > Sclerodactyla > Sclerodactyla briareus. Next base: position 204,867 of record JAODTK010005795.1, on the reverse strand, counting down.
CCCCAACTTCCGCTTGAAGGTCAAGAAACTGGTTTCATTGACCGGACCATTTCCGCTCCCAATAACCCCCCCCCCACACATATGTTTTGTAGTGACAATTGAGCCTTCGTGACTACCTTGTTGTTGGTTGCAAATTTTCCCCCAAAATGCTATAAAACTGCTCTAATAACAGTATATCCCCATTAGGCATATGTTATTAATTTCAAATCTTTCTCCAAGTGCGGTCGGCTAAAGCCGGTATTATGTACTAAAGTGCCAATATCAGAATATTCAGTCATTTTGTCAACACTGGAGCCATAACAAATCCCAGCATATAACTGGGGAATTATGACTGGCCTATTCATCTGTGGCCGTGTGAGTACTGTGTGAAGAAACAATCTGTCAACATGCATGTCAGGCTGTGTAACAAGATGAATGTCAAAACATTAGCATGTTCTTCTTTTTACAATGTTGTCAATGCAGAGACGAGAATCAAGCAGTGCCGGGTTTTTTGTGTGGTGGCGGTGTTACGGGGTGTGTGTGATACATGAACCGGATTTGTTCCCATTATATAACAAAAGAAAACATGTATCTATCAAGTTCATATTGGTAGATGGAGTCAACCATATTGTTTTTGGCATCAATTGGTGCACGTTCAAGGTCATGGGAGTTCAATGATCGAAAAGGTTTTCACACGATGGTTGAAGAAGGGAAGCAGGTGTAGGAAGTTCAATCTGTTATGTAGATTGCAAATATGAAGAGGAAGAACGGTATAAACTAGTTCGTAAATTAGAGCATAGGCATTGTGCAAAGTGTCCATGGTGTGATGACTTCGTCAACAGGGGGATCCCGTCAACAGGGGGAGGGGGGATCCTTCCATAAGTTCCAATGTCGGAGTTTCAATTGGTGAAATAAAATGGTACGAAATGTGCGTTACTGGACCAAAACAAGCTGAGCTCGGAGAGAAGAAAAATCATTATGAATCATTTATCTATTATATTGCAGAGTCAAAGGGAAATGAGCTTGCGCATGTGGTGAGAGTCGTTATTTCAGCGTCATCAAAAGGCACGTGAGGAAAACCTAAAATAAACTTTTGAGGGCAAGTATCCAATTAGTATGTGGATCACATATATGGGGAAGTGGAACTTTTTTTTCTGTTTTCAAGTCAAGGTCATTGGTCAATTGAAGGCAAACTTCAAAATGCTTATCAGCATAATTCCTGTAAGTACAAATGAGGTAATGTATACTAGGTCATGCATTCAGTCCCTAGGTCGCAGATATGGAGAGGAAGAAGCCTATTGCATGCTTGTTATCAGGTCACGAGCATTCACTGTTAAGGGACGAGACATTTCCTCACCACGGTACACGTCTCTTGAATTTCGCACCCTCTTCCCAATTTTACCCGTTGTTTGAAATCTCCCATCTCATTTCAAGATTTTCAGATTATCATTTTCCTCAAACTAAGCGAATCAATCCCCTTTTTCTCAAAAGAAATACGGGGTTCCAACCGAAAAATGCGAGACAAACTAAAGCTCCGATTTCTGATTCCCGCAGTGATTACTCTGGGGAATGTTCCATAGAATAATATTACCAAACATGACGGATGTTGGTGGGTGCGGCAGATATATTCCTCAGCAAAACCCCCCCCATTCGGTTTAGTTTGACCAATTCAACGCATCCAATTGGCAGAAATACAGCTATGGGCATTATAATAATTATAATAATAATACAGCATTTGTATAGCGCTTAATGCAGAGCCTCTGAGCGCTAAGAAAGAAAATCCTAAGAAGAGAAGTAAATGGAGTAAAGGTGGGATTTCACAAGAGACTTGAAGGAGTCAACACTTGGTGACATAAAGATGTCGCAGGGAAGGGCATCCCACGAAGAAGGTCTGGCCCAGGAGAACATTCGCTATCCATACGTTTTGCCCTACGCTTAGACTAGGTGTATAGATGACGTGAAGATTACCGTAATGTGCGAGAAGGCGGATACGGCGTCAATGTATCTATAAGATAACTCGGGTTGCTTGTACGTTATTCTTGCTTCGATATTATTTTCTTCGTACACCATTCTGGCCGACACAGAATTGCCCAATTCTCATCCGTTTCTTGTATCATCATGGATGAGCGGCCTCGGGACCATCACCCTGATTGTTTTCACTGTAACCCGCAGATCAGAACTGAAACTATCGTTCCGCGTTCTCTTTTTACTGCTAGCGAATTCGTGCCTCTGTCGGAAGTATTGTATACATAATATCTATCATGACGATAGATAGGCCCAGCCGATAGCATATCCATCGCTTATTGCTTCCCATTAGTCGCTATTTTCCTAGTATGCATTTTCTTTGACGAGGTCATTTCATGCCACAACGTCCCTTTCTGCTTGCTACCTTTGATAGGTGTGATGTTCGTGGTGCAACCGACATTCGTGTTCCACAAGCAAGGCAGCCAATCTCAGGATGAGAAATTCAGTTATATATTTGCCTCCATATTCGCCATTCTGATAGCAGTTACGAATACAATCTCGCGAAGGTTAGGAGAAGACGTTCATACCAGTATCACGTTGATGGTCACCTAATCGCGCAGTTTGTTATTTCTAGTATATTCTGCACTGTTCTCGAATGATGGCAATTTCCTGAATCGATTAAGAACCTCCTCCTGTTAACTGGGGGAGCGTCGACATTTGCCTTTGCCTTCCTCTTTATGTTCCTGAGCCTCAGTGTGGACAAAGTGAAAGTCGTATCCGTACTTCTGACATCAGAAATCTATCCACGCGAAATGGACGACCTTGGGACTGGTATGCCGCTTTGGGTTCCTTCCTAATCACTGTTGAATGTATAGGAATCTATGACAGAGCAAGTAATCTAGATTCCGAGGAGACCGAGAATATGGAGGCAACCCCCCCCCCCCCCCTCCCGCGGAGATGGAATCCCTAAGTCCATCTATCGAGGTAACTGGCAGTAGTGAGAGTGAATGAATGATGGGTGAAAAATGGCTCCAACGACATGTTGTGTTTTCTCAATGAGCAAATGACGAGGAACAGATGAACATACAACGAGGATCAGTATGGATAAGACCGGAAGAGAGAGAAAGTGGGAATGAGGGGGGAAACAGGCTGTAAGCAGCAGACTTTTTAGGTTGTGAAAAGGGAAACAGTAGAACCTCAGAGTATTTTAACAGCGACAGGTTCTTACAAATGAATGGGGAAAAAGAGAGGGGCCACCGGAATGCAAACAGCATAGCGGTGCCTGCTGCGGGTACCAGGTGGGTACATAGTGGCGACGTAATGCATGTCATCTTTGCCGATCAGTGTCCAAAAAGATACCAGTTTGCCGTTAATATAGAAGCGAATGAATTTTTTTTTCAAAGTGTAATGATGCGGAAATGCATGAGCTAATGTACACGGACATTGATTGCTCTATGAGAAAGATATTCCACGGAACTCTTTTCCTGTGATGCAGCACCAATGCCGCATTGGTAAAAATGCTATTTGTTACCTACGTATTGTGCTCGTTCAATTCAAGTCGTGACTGACCGTAGTGAAAGTGAGTGATAGGTGATGAATGATTCAACGACATATTTTGTATTACTAGGTCTGAGTAAATGACGAGTAAAAGACGAACATACAAGGAGACTCGATATGGATAAGACCGGAAGCCGGAGGGAAAGGGAGAAAGAGGGGAGATAGACGATGTGGAAGAGTTTGTTGACTTGAGACTGCAAAAAGGGGGGGGGGAGACGACAGAGCATTCCAAATACGACAAGTTCTTACGATGAATGAGAAACCTCGAGAGAAAGTGAGTGCTACCTGGAAACAAGCAGCCATAGCAGTGCATGCTGCTGGTAGCCGAGATAGGGACAGGGTGAAAGAGTCGCAGGGTAATGTATTTTACCTTTGAATAGTAGTGAGAGAGAACATCTATATACTGTACTCAAAAAGCTTGTAGAGTAACGAGAGTAAAAACATCTGCAGTTAATCTAATGGCCTTGAGATGATATTCCACGGAATACGGCATGACTGCATAAATATCTACAGATAGTTACGTTGGTAAAGAAGCGAATCAAATCACTGTATGACCATGGTCCCGAACTCGTAGAAATGCAGCATTTCATGTAGACGGACGGTAACTGGCTTCATGAGGAAGATGTTCCATAGAATCAATATGCGATATACTGCATCAACGTGGTATTTTGCCAACGCGGTGCTGATTCTATTCTGTTTGGAAGACATTCTGCACCCATGGGATCTCAATCTCTGCAAATCGAACACAGCATACGAGAACACTTCCACCGACCATGCACTCGTGAATCAGCATTCGTACTAGGTTAGATTTCATGACAGCCGCGAATGCGAGATGCGGTATGAATGTGAAAACAAAACTGTATAATAATGTCGGAACGCCATAGAAATGCAGCACCTCATGTATACAAACGTTGATTGGCTTCATGCGGAAGATAATCCATATAGTTTATTCGCGGTATGTTCAGGTAGTAATCTTACCTATGCAGTTCTCGTTCCATTCCATTGGAATCGATTTTCGCCTTCATGGAGTTTTGCTCCATCTTCGCAAACCGAATACAGCATATAAGAACACTGTCACCGTTCATGATTCCCGCATAACTGATTGGTGTGGGACTTCACAAGAGAGGATGTACACCATGTTCCTCAAGCTATATTCCCTACTAAAGCTGGCGGGAGACGAAAGCAGCGCAACTGGCAACCCCATCGGCTATCACTCATCAGTTATATATCCGACGGACGTAACGAACCATGTTGTTTGCAAGGTGATGGAATCAATCATTCGGGATAATACAGTTAAATATTCCGATAAATATAAATAAATATTCCGATTCGTGATTCTCAACATGGCTCCAGAAAAACAGCTTATACTTGACTAGTCTTTGTAAGAATGTAAAGAAGGTATTACTTGTGCTGTTGACAACTGCAATGTTGTTGGTATTATTTTGCTGGACTTCCAGAAAGCTATGACAGAACGGTCAGAAGTTTTATTCCCCAGGAATCGAATTACTTGATCGGGCCCATATGAATGATTCCGATGATCCTGATGCAATGGCTCCAAGTGGTACCCGAAGGTCGCTTGAAATGCAACAGCGTTGCCATTGTTCACATTATGATTTCATTTCCAAATGACCTTAGATTAGAGCAGTATTGTATTTTCAATGCTGATAAGTTGAAAGTGATGCTTCACTGCGAATTTCAGGATCGCAATGCTTTTTTCAGCCTAAATAGTAAAATATTCATCGGTGATTCTGGGGCGTAGGGATGATTTAATGTATTGGTTCCAGGGGCGCATTTGACTAGTATTATTATTAGTAGTAGTAGTAGTAGTAGTAGTAGTAGTATTGTCGTCGTCGTCGTTGTTGTTGTTGTTCTTTGTCGATGTTATAGGCATCTAATTGAGAGAGTTAGTTAGCTGTCCGAAATATTCCAGTATGACAGATGAATAAAACGTCCCGGTCGACTTCGATGAAACTGGTGCGATGGTTTGGGGGCAAGCGCTGCAGCTAGATTGGCCATTGTGAAGTTTGTTTTTTTTCTCGCAGAGAGTGATCAAAAAGTGGCATAGCTCGGTTTTTCGTCTCGTTTGGAATGATATGGCTTCCGTGTCGGTTATGGAGAATGAAGAGTTACTAATTAATACTGAGCTATACTACCAGTGGCAGTAAGTTCCGAGTTTGAACTGGTGAATATGTATTTAGAAACGAGAATAAACGTATGGACAGCAATTGAGATTGAGGCGGGGGACGGGAGTATACCTCAAAAAGCTTATCAGCATGATTTCTGAAGAAGGTAATATGTATCAAGTTTGGATTATCCGTGCAAATTTCTAGGCTGCGGACATGGAGAGAAAGAAGTCCTTGCATATCCCAGGTCAACGTCAATCAATGTAATAGGGGACATTCCATCACCACGTCTCCCGTCCCCTTCTCAATTCTCCCCGTTGTTCCAAATTGTCTTCCCCATCTCATTCCGAAATTTTCACTTCATCATTTACCTCAAATTCACCAACCCATCCCCTTTGGTGAAACTACTGTTTCCGCAGCATTGACTCTGGAGAAGGTTGCACAACCTCCACTAATTGGATAAGGCTAATGGTACCAAACAGACTTACTCACACCTCATTACATGACAGATGGTGGTGGGAGCAGCAGACATTATCCCCTGCAAATATTCAGCGTTTGTTATCCAATCCAAATCATCCAATTGGTAGAAATACAGCTATGAGCATTATTTCAAATCGATTTGATTCCCACAGGAATAGGAAGACAATTACAGCTCATCAAATAACAAATGGCCTTATTGATCGTATGTGAACACATCACTCATCTTCTCTCGACTAGTGCTCAGATGACATCGAGGTAGGACGCGTGCGGATAACCAAATCTCAACCTGCTCCGGTGATCGGTAAACTCCAGGACCCGGCCTCATTATTCTCGGAACCCGGAGTAGCTGAAGAATCACGCCCAACGTGCTCACAGCTGACTGACGTGGCTCAATGGAAACCACTAAACCCACGCACTAGTCCACTGCATCACAGCGGGACCATGAAATGGATACCAAGACCAGGAGCTCGCATATCCACTATCTAACTACCTAGTACAGTCACCTAGGCAAAAATTGTCTGGAGGAATCGAATGTTTGCTTGCGACGCGTCTCTGTTAATACGATCTGCCGCTCTTCCTTCCACTCATGTTACACCTCTGAAGGAAAACAAATGACACGTGTTACAAAGCGTATTCACTGCCAAGGTTAAGGTGATGATAGGATTAATGGTGACTGATGGCTAAAGAATTGTTGTGTTCATCCCTAAGAGATGATACATACACTTATTAAGAATGCAGTAGAATTACTCTGAAAAAAAAATCATTTAGCATAGACACTAGGTATACAATATGGGGAATGCTTGTAACCGCATAATATGTAACCGCCATCTGGTTTCTCCTTGACATGAGTCTGCGTAGAGTTTGTTGGCAGCGGCATTATATATCATGCTCTGCCATACTGATCTACATTAGCACTTGCGTCGCACGTCATAGCGTTGCAACGCTTTGTATTTATGCGTGTTATTGGTAGTTCACTTAACGTGCACAAACAATGCATCTCGCAATTCTGTTCAAACGACTCTAAAAAAAAGCCTTTTTAGTTCTTTTCGAAAGATCTTGGACTGTGGGACACCATATAATATAAAAGCCAAGCGTTTCATGATTACTATTCGATTATTGCATCGGCGGCCAAGAAACAAAAAACGTGTGACTAGCGATAGCATGCATCGTGTGTCAAGTTGCATAAGATTGTTATTACTCAGCATTTTATCGTAATCATAAATTATTATCAGTGGAGCTCAGCTGGTAGAGCTCAGGACCGGTGATCACAAGGTCGAGTTCGAATACCAGACCAATCAACTCTCCCGATGTAAACTGGGGCATTGGCATTCACCCCGACGTTTTGGGGGAACCTGTTAGGAATTGAGTACAACCTGCGCCTATAGTGGCAGCCAACTGTTGAGTGGAGAGAGTACCGGCTCCTGTGATCGAATTAATATATGCAAGCGCTTTAAGAATGTTACGACGTTGGAAGAGCTCTTCAGCATGGGATTTTACCATTATCTATTATGATAACGCAGGAAGCTGTAGTGGTATTAAATGGAGGATAATGTACTCAACTTCAGGTTTCCGGGCGTTTTCCTGTATACAACACACTATTTAATAATCCCAGGCTGCTCATGTGGAAGGCTGGTCCAGTGCATTCACTGTAAGTATCAAGGTCATGCGCTATGACCATGTAACGCAAATGTACAGCTTATCGTGAATGGGGTCAAAAGTGACGAGTCAAGGCAACAGTGTGTGGTATAAATTAAGAACAGGGAGAGGTATTTGGGTAAACATCCTCTCAATGATTATAATGAACGTTCTTTTTATAGGAGCGTGGTTCGTAACATCCGGCCTGTGGGTGGGATCTTGAGCGTCGATGAAATATTTTGACGGGTCATTCAAACAGACACACGAAGAAAATTGTCAAAGGAATATAGGGATGTTCTCTCCCCTTATTGGTCCCCTAATTCATAGGAAGTATACAAATCTCTACAGCGGATGCAAATTGTGAGATATAGTAAATAACACTGAATGAAGCTACATGGGAAATAACTGACTCCAGTGACTACGTGACTTGGAAAAAAACACACGCAAACGAACGAAGAACAGAAGTCTGACCACCAACTGAATAAACTAGAAAGCTTAAGCTAAAAGGCACTTGCTGAGAGTATGATCGCTATGCTCAATCCCTTATATGAATCGCACAAATTATGGCATTAGATACACGACCTCATGAAGCTAAATGTAGGTATAATAGGTGTTCACAGCGAGCACGGGGTGTACTTGATATAAATGGAGGTTCTGAAACCAGGGCGCTGAAAAGCAGTTACAAAACGAAGACAGCACATATATGATACATCGCGTGCGTAATTATGAGATGTTGATTCACAGATATGAACAGCAGTCATGGGCGTCAATCCTGGGGGAGGGGGGGGCGAGGGGTCGTGCCCCACTTTGAGGCTGCTCAATTGACTTTTCATCTTCACACAGTATTTGTCGGCGAAAGGTCATGTCCCCCCCCCTCCCCAACGAAATTTTGGCCATGCCCCCCCCAACACTTTTGAATGGATTGACGCTATGAGAGCAGTTATCGCTAAAAACAATAGTAGACTCGGCGCCAAAAACCGCAGCAGCTCCCAAAACATCCTACTCCGACCCCAGTGATGCGAACACTCAGCACGATCCTAGAATACCAGACTGCCAGACTTGTGCCTGATTCCGAAGCCGGAGAAGAAAAATATAATCATCACACACACAAACACACACGACACCGCACTCACACACAAGAACACACACATACACACACACAACACATAAGAAATAGAATGAAAAATTGTAGACTTCTGTTTTAATTGAATATACGGCAGCGGCTTATATAGCCTAAACGTGGGTTTAGTCCATGCCAGCTGCAATGGCTAGGTATATTTCACGAAATAGGCTAGATTTGATTCCTCATATTATTAATTGTTGCTCGTAACATTCTGTACAGTTATTAAAGATGCCCTTCAAACGCATGTCCGGGATTGAGTTCAAACGATCGCGCGATCGACTTTGTTTATATAGAAATCATTCACGCAACCCACCCTCTCCACCATCCGCATAGAAAATCTCAAGGGTAATAAACGGATTTTTCCCCTTAGGCGGCCGACCAGAATCGCGAGCAAAAACATTGAGGATAAGGTTTGGAAAGAAAAGGAGATAATCCCTAGAGTAAAGCCTGAAGCGTGGCCCAGAGCCTTTAATTTTTAATTTGCCGCATGGATTAAATACCTGCTGTGATCATTACGCCATCCCGAGCCCACGGATATTTGTACCCAAACTTTTCATGGCTCAAGCCGCAAGAGAGAAGAGGGTGCCAAGCCCCTGGAACTCTTCACACTCCCAACAACAACGACAAATAAGTACTGAAGGATTTGCGACTACAAGAAGGCTGACTTGTATCGCCAAAAAGGGAGAGCAAGAGATTAAATGTGACAATACGACCTGTTTTCTCTGGTTATGGTGTGTCTAAAGATCTAGGTTGCCGCATACAAACTTTGAAATAGATGGACACCACAATGGCGGATTCGAAAATAATCTTCTTCACACCCATAGTATCAAACGGATACAGAGAAAACATTGCAAACAATACCATCGTTCCGCGATATGAATTGTCCGATGTTGTTTGTTCCTATTACCCTCAAAAGAGGGCCTCGCCCTCCAATCGTTTGAACAGGTAAACGGAAAATTATGCCGAACAAATTAGCGAAACCGAGGCAGGATATTTCTGTCTATTAATGATACACATATAGTCTGCACACTGTTTTATTGAAAAACATAAGAATACACAATTCGGTTAGAATTCATTACGCGAAACATTCATCCAATATCTAAGAAAAAATCTTCGAGTAAGAAAATTATACGCCATGAATGGAACGTTAGTAAAAAACGGTAATATTCGACAAAAAGGTTCCATAGAAACAGGCACGCTGTACACTGTCAGTATGTTTCACGTTTTGAATCGCGAAATGATGGTCAAATTATCAACATTACATTGCAATGTATCCACACTCCCCTGAATAAAAAAATGATATAGGTATAAAGAATAGTATGATATGTCAATCAGCTACCGGCATCTATTTTCAACTTGTCTAGTGTTTACCACAAATGCTCCACTTCAACGGTGAATACTATTCTGCGTCAGTAGCAGGTGTATTTTTCAACGAAAATGCATGAGGACAAAGGAATATCTATTTATAATCGAATATATCAACAATTTCACTTCAAATGGATAGAGTATGTGTTAGTGTTCAAACACAAAGTATTTACAGAAACAGAATACATATCGAGATAATTCGTAAGATGTGGTTTTGTCTTTGTTTCATTTTTCATCTTTACACGTCGTTATATAGTACAGAGGTGACTTCCAACAGTAGCTATCAAGTATACGCGAGAAAAAGATTTCCCAAAAACGTATATTAGGGGGACTCTTGGATGAGAGAGATAAGAAACACTCTAATTCCACGTAAAATTATAGTTAGTATTGGGCAACTCAACGACCGTCACTGGGTATCAGAATGTTTACGTGTACGTCGCAAATGGGGTACTAAGAATTACTCCAGCTCACTTGGGAAAATTTAGCTGATCTGTCCAACATGAACAAAATGGAACTTGTCAAAATAATACAGCCGTTGCCGGTCAGAATCATATCTCTCTCTGAAGAGAAAAAGGGCCACCTAGGCCCAAATTTCGTATTCTTAAAGTTATTTTGTTCACATTCTTATTACCAGTAGGGAAAGCAACACCGTGCATAATTCGAATTTGATCCGGTGATTGTTATTCACTCAATGTTTGTGTGGCAAATGATTGGTGCATGGAGGAATGCTCATCTATAACTACTGTCGTGGTGAAATGCTCAAGCAAGCAATACGCCCATCGCTACGTAATTTCGCCTTGACAAAGCTGAAATAAAATAACAGAAGATACGTTGTCGCGCCCCCCCGGTGTGTGCATATGCTGCAGGTACCAGTATACTTTCCGCTGCTACGTTCTTTCTGTTCATTTAGCATTCGTGGAGGACTCTTATCTTCTGCCAATCGGTGCGTCTGCATTGTAACAAAGATGCGTAAGGTGGACTGGTATCTAGCACAAACATGTAATAAATATTGGAAAAAGAGGGATTAGAAACTGTGGATGCAGAGAATAGATATCAGAAATTAAGAGAAGTTAGCCCGTGATTGTTGAAATGGTATAATTACGGGCAAGGAGATACCGGCCTTTCATTCAACCAGAGGTTGGTACATATTTGTTTTGTTTTGGTTTTTTGACGGAACAGCGGAGTTGGTGGCGGCGTTTGATTGACTAATATAATGTGAACAATAACATGAATAGTTTCAAACGAGATCATTATAGTTAGCTCGATGTGTCATGAGCAGTCGTGTAAATCAAAACATTGAGGGAGTCTTTCCACTTGAGCTAATTGATAATCTGAGGTGATTTTGGTGTATGATCCATAGGCGTTCAACGCAAACGTGTTTACCGACAGGTCCAACCACATGGGCGAAAGTGAACGAAACTTATACGGGACGAAAAACTGCGAATTAGCTCATTTGCAGTCAGTTCGTTTCTGTGTTGTAACGTTATGCTCTCCGATGTAGTACTGACTGAATCAAGCATGTTCAGCATTTGAAAATGCATGTATCATGCTGAAAACATAATGAGGATATTCACCAGGTGTTTAGCAAAGGGAAAAATGCTATATAAAGTTACGGTGTGGCATGGGTACATCCAAAGAGCATGAAGAAACCTGCGGCCGTAGGAATTATGGGCTTTCTCCGGAATTAAACTAATTTCAAATGGAGAGACACACTTGCTTACGAAAATACCGACAACCCTTGGGGAAAGAGCACCTAAGGGAGCCAATTGGTAAAGTCTATCATCAGATATTCTAAATCGTTTCTGTGTATTCTTAAACTGAGCATGCCGCTTCTTGAGAACCTCCAGCAGCAGCGGACAGATACAATTGCAAACACATCAGTGTGCAGACGCTATGGAGGGAGGCGACGTCCATGACTGTTACGCTTTGTCTACTGCTCCGCAGAGCTGCTACATTATCCCTGCTGATATGCAGTGCTTGGGAATATTTTCTGAATGGCTAGTGGTCTTGCATTGTAGCAATTATTTCTTCTTCAGCGTTGGTGATTAGGTCTATAGAATAGGATTAGTTGCCAACAACAGACCGTTCTTCCGAGGATCTGCGCATCGACCCACCTTCCATAACCATCACAGTAATCTTTATTATTCATTCGAAGGGTTAACCGATTAAGTTCGCGATAATGATACATCCCTTCTCAAAGTGGTATATAGTACAAGCATCCACAGGAAGCTGTTATGTAGTACCGACCTACAGGCAATCGAGATGACTGCATCTTCACTTATTTCAATTACCTCGAGTGTACCAACTTCACAGTGTAATCATTTGTATAGAATTCCGGGCGAGTTGTGGTGAGACTTTACATGGGTGGCTGAGGCAAAATAATGTTCGATAACATATCAACACGATTTTTGTGAAGTTATTGTCAGTATTAAATGATATGGAGGCGCTACTTGTGAGTATTATTCTACTATCACAGGAGTGAAGGAAAACAAATCCAGAAAACGCCCGGCCACTCATCTGTTGTAGGCCGGTCGTTGTCCTTCTAATCTGTCGTTTAAGGCCTGCATGCAAGTAGACTGTTTTCAATCTGATGATGGAATGGTGTTAGGTAGGTATCATGTTGTTACTTCTGTCATTCAAGAACATATTATGCTCACCTGTTATTCTGTCGAAACTTCGTCACTTTAAATGAAGATACGTGAACGTTAGAATTACCAGGTAACCAACACGTAGAAAAGATCTTTAATATTGCTCCACTAGTATTGTAGTCGATGCCGCTCAGTTCAAGACTGGAATCGGTCCCAAATCTTAGGCCTCACCTTGTGGGTATGGCGGTCTCGGCAATTCGATAACTATTCGAGACCGAGACTGGTATTATTTACTATCCTTAGTAATGACCCGCCTGTATAGGCGTCTGATTAACCTATTTCTTTACGTAGCTAACGCTAGGAAGTATAAAACCCCATTCTGTCAAATGGCCACTGGAACAAAACAAAACTATATAATTTCAGTATTAGCATTGAGCATTGAGCATTGAGATATATTTTAGATTAACTATATTAATGCTATCCAAAAACATATTACAGAAAATTTGGCATTTCAAGCAGCCCTCCACTGTAGCAGATGTCAATATTATGATAAATTATTTATACTATCACATATTTGAACTATATCTGTTAATCTGGCTTTACACAAGGTTTTCTGGTTTGCCAAGCTGTGCATATCATCCTGTGGAAGGAACTCGTGATTTAGAATTATAACCTGAAATTTCAAGTGGTTTAGTCCTATGATGGGCTCTATCTGTGGTCACACATGGGTTGGACAGTACGCCACGCCCACGCCATTGGCTCGGATTTCACTGGGTTGCGATGCCATAGTTCTCGATTCTTTAAATAAACTCACTTGTGTTAACCCGTCCTATACAATACAACTATTTTGGTGAGTTCAATCATTTTTTGCAAAGCATGTCGGATGACCTAATAGCATATCTTTTAGTTTTAGTTTGCCTCCCTGTTATCATCACATGTGTTCCTATTGAAAAGTCATAGCAGGAACACCGCGTAACGCAGTATTTACTGCACTGTTCTAGGAATCTACCAATGAACCCAGCCACCTTCCAATGAACAGCGATACATTGGAATACTTCGAAATCTTAAGTCTTCATAGATGCTGTGCACTGACGCAAAACCATTTTTAGTCTCGGCGTTTCACCTCAACGACCCTCTTCAGGCCTCTACTATAGGAATCTCTGATGTTCATTCCTAATAGAACACCGTTAGGCTTAAGGGTGGTTTCATTTATATTTCCGTCACCTGGCACATATGCTCCCTTCTATAATGACAGAATCACTGAGTGCATTCTTTGGAAATATCACCTTCCTCGGTGTCTATCATCCAATCACTGCCGCAACGAATGATTGAGAAGGTTAGGCAGTGCTTACTAATTACGCTTGTAGAGGTCGATTGCGTCATTGTGAAATGTCTGTGAGGAAATTTCTACAGCTGCTGTGAAATAATACCCATAATGGTCCATGCAGCTTTATTCTACTAACCCTTCAACCAAGTAATCCATTGTATTTACTGATATGAAAACTGCAATTGAAAAAATAATTTGTTGAAACGATAGTATTAGGTCCAAATTCCATCATTTTGGGATAGGTCCCTGTGAGACAAAACGATATATTGTGTACGACGGACGGGCTGGCCGTCTATTTTAAAAAAAAAAATCGCAAACTGATCACCATGTTCTCCAAGATGGAATTATTTGAGTGCTGTAATGTTGACTGAAGATCTTCTTGTGGATGAGTATCAAACGATGGCATTCATTTTCAATACCATTGATGCTTTTTCTCGAAAATTGCAAAGGCTGAATGGATCTTAACACACTTACCAGAGCTTCATACGCTTGACGAGTTAATATTTGACCGTCATGTTTCTGAGAATAGAACGAATAATTGCAACGATATCACTAACTGAACGTTCATTCTCACATCATTTGTTTTCCCAATGACCAGATAAATGCAGTTTCGAATATCCACCCGGAATTAACCAGATCATATTCAATGAGGCACCTCCCCAATTTTATATCGGGGTTTATATTTCAGAATGAAACGGGTTGATGGACCCGGTTTGGGCCGACTAAAATTAATGGGGCATGGGTGCTGTGCATTTCATCGACACAGTCCGCCAATTGATCATTAAATTCCCAGATCCAGACTACAACTGAACCTACGCTAGAACACGAGGGAGAACAACTTTGGCCCAGTTGATAATTTAATAATGGATAACCAACGGTTTAGGATAGGATCGGAAATACGTCCAGTATGGACGTAATACCAAATACACCCGTGTGATCACACATCATCTGTTCCTATAAATATATCATATATAGTGGTCGCGACATGGTTTTAACGAAAACATTTCAATCTAAACTATGGTAGGTATTATTTACTGCTGACACACTTACCAACTCTTTGTACGCTTGACGTGTTAATATTTGACCGACCAGTCTCTGAGAATAGAACGAATACATAGCAACGAGATCACTAACTGAACATTCTCATTCATGTGTTTTCATCATCATGTTTCCCACCCAGAATCAACTGGCTCATATTTGTTGACCATCTATATCATGAAATTCCATAAATCTGGCCTACAGGAGAAACGACCGGACACGAAAAAGAACCACGTTGACCCCGTTCTCATAATTGGTAACGAGGTGTTGTAGCCAAGTGTTGGAATGCGCCCTGTATTGACGTAATACCAAATACACCCACGTGATCACACATCATCTGTTCATATGAAGGTATCATATATAGTGGTAGCGACATGTTCTAACGAATCATTCACTTCTGACGGTCCATGTTAGATTCTATTTACTAGTTCTAGTGGAGGCTGGCATGATCATATCTGTCACTAACCCCTGGCAGTATATTTTAGGGAGGGCGTGGTACGAGATAACTTTTTCAAGGGTGCATGTATGGAGAAACGTCATGCAGGGACGTCTCAACATATTCAAGGAATACAGCGCTTCTCCATTATGCATTTATAGATTGAACCTTTTGTTCGCCTAATGTGGCAATCCTGAAATACCGTAGACTTATTCTCCCAGCTCCAGCTCACGGAGATACACGAGAGCATTCGAGCGTATGTGTTCGAGGAATGTGTTCGATTAGGTATAGAGCAACTTGGACTGGTAGATTTGAGCAATCGTCGGGCGTACAGTGAAAACATCAGGTTCATTTACGAAACGTTCACTTCTGGTCTCAACCATTAAGATAAGTCAACATATTCTATATTCCTGTGGCCTCCCAAATTATAAATTGATCAAAACGATGAAAAAACTTTATTAGAAGACCAAAATGACCTGGGCTCAACATGCTTGTTTCCCCTTTTCTATTAATTCCAGGAGACATGATCATGATAATGACACTATGATATATCCCTGCTTCGATTCCCTACTAAGTGGATGATAGTTCAATTGACATAAACTGTAGTATAATGTATGGATGCGAATAATGTAAGGACCCGTTTTTGTCGCACATCGTAACATCGGATTCTGAACTGACTGGTCACATGCTTTTTGGTATGTAGGAATCTGTCCATGTTCCCTCCATATGCATATTCACACATCCGCAACACTTCTACTTCCTTAATGGTCGAATGGCTGCAGACAACTTCTGAGTCCCATTTAGTTTCTTATATACCGTTGACATCCTCCTACATAGATTCAGTAGAATGCCGTTCCTAGCAGATGTCCGTTTTAGACCACTATTCCTCTTCAAATATGCATAGAGACGTAATCTGGATACTGCACGTTTTGCCAGCTGCGAATGTTCCAATTGGTACTTGAGATAAGAAAAAGCCTCATCAGCGGTAATGCTAATTACCTTCTCCTCATCTTTTCCTGCTCCAGTTCCTAAACTCTCAATTATGACAGGGCTGGGATATGAACTTCGACATCCCGGATATAGCCATGCCTACCTCAACCTCTGATCAATCGGTAGAGGAGACAGACAGCACTTGGCAGAATGGAAATATTCTACAAGATCATGCAATTACATTATGAGCGACGATGATGACCACTGCCCCTGGATTTATGATTGACCGACTGAATTGATGCTCAGTTTGGATCTTGGATGTTTGCGTGATTATTTATCTTTTGACCAAATCCTTAATTGGTTTGATTACTTATTGTTCACCGACACCGAAAGTGCATTTGAGTTAAATGCTGGTAAAATGTTCTTTCATCATCCGCTTCCGGGTCTAGTATCAAATGATTAACTTATTGTTTGGTTGGTTCAATAAACGTTTGATTGATCGATTAGATGATGTACACGTATCATACATAGTGTCATGCTCTTTATGACAGTGCAAGTTCCCTTATGCGATCGTCTTCTGCTTTGGTGTCTGGAATTGGAATTGATCAGCTATGGTTCACCGATGCCCAATACCATGTGCTATCACACTCTCTTTGGGTTTTCAGGACAGTAAAATTCCCTTCTTCAGTCGCCTCTCGTTATGGAATTTGTGTTCATTTATTGGCTATTTTTCTCATCCAACGAGACTGGTTGATAGTGGATGTTCACTGACACACCAATACACATGTGTCACGAAGCGTTTCGAATGTTAGGCCAGTATAATTTCTTTATTTCTAGTCGCCTCTCACGACTGTCATGAAACATCACAGGTTTATTCGTCGCCATTTCGAATTGTAAATGTTTGCATATTATATAGCCTATGGTGAAGAACAACTAACGACAGTTATGTCACTTCCTCCGTATTCATATTACACCTGTTCAAACCTGTATTCAGGTATGTTCGATCCAACAATACATTCCACTCCGCACGAATTCACCTTAAAAGTTTAGGCTTCATAGTCACGCCACCTGTGCTTCAGAGCGTCCTATTAAATTGATTAGTTTATTTTATTGTGACAAATATTTGCGAAACACACAAACAGAATAAGCCAATCGTAGAGGGACCTTCCCTAAATAGTTACCATATGGGCTATTATCACTTCCTTCGTTTAATTCGCTTTTTTTTAGTGCTTTCTACAAAAGGTTGAAAGATGAAAAAGAATCATTCGATCCCGCCTGGGTAATACTTTGGTTTCCCCCATTCGAAATGTAGCAAATGCTAGTCCAAGTTCGCTGAAAGCCACTATTAATATTCTAGTTCCTCAACAGGAGAGAATGACTAGAATATTTTTGAGATCTCATATTGATACGCTGCCCCGAATGAATTAGAGACAGGTGGAGAACACGTAGTGACTTCTTCAATATCGTAGATTCGCTTCTGGACAGTTACCAGTTCCCTTTCTAGGCATAATATTTGTTGTTGGAGTTCAGTTTCACAGGGCCTGTGTTGTTTCACCGTTCACATATAGGACTTCATGTAGATAGTACATGTGTTCCGTTCTTTTGTGAGTACAGGCCTTCCCGTAGAACAGTGTCTATTCACTGGTGAAGCTACCCTGTTTTCTCAAATATAACCATTACGACATTTGTAACGATGAGCCAATTTAGTCATCTATTGTGTTTTGTTCTCTAGGTATTTGATTTAAGGCGCATTGTCATTAGCTGCCATTCAGTTTGGCAATCTATATTAATATCTCTTTACGCTTAAAGCGAAAGATGTCATATCCTGAGTTCGAAACGTCCAGGACTGTTCCATTGATTCAAAAGTTATGTGAGGGATGTGGTTTTACAGTAATACGTGTTGTAACCCATAAAAGAACACGGGGCCCACTAGGGAAACCAGATGGCCAGGGCTAAAAAAACGTGGTTGTTTCTACATGATCCGATGTATGTACCTTATGGTATGACCCATGCTCGCCTTACCCCACGTTTTTTGCCCACCCCATACAGATCCCAACCAGCACACTATATGGACCAGACATTGTGCTGCTGTGATCTATCGAACTACTCTTCTGTCAATCATCAACACTAGTTACATTGCATGATATTCTGGAACTTTGATTGTTGTTAAATTTATCCTAAATTACTGTTAACTAGAGAGTACTTTCGAGGGTGTTTATGAATTTTGAATAAGAGTTCATTTCGGCCGCACAGTCGGTACACATTTTTAGTCTAATGGGTAATAGTCAGTGTCCCTTTCTCTAAATTGGGAAATTACCATCTAGTTAGCATCCCTGATGGTCAGATTCCCGTGAATTGTCAATTCGTGGGTTTTTCATCAGTACCACTGTTCCCCTTTTTTCCAGCCGCAGCTGCTTTCGGATTTATGGAATGACTCAATGGTTGTTTGGTTGATTTATTGATGTTCCATCAATTAATTGAATAATGCCGATCAATTGATTAAATCGTGTTCAACGATACGCCATGTACAAGTGCAAATTCCTATTTCCTCTTGCGACGGCCAGGCCTATTCTATCGCCTGTACCGGCACGCAACACTTCAAGATGTTCATTAATTGCAAATCAAAGTTTTTCGTCGGAGGACATTTATTTCCTTTCTTCGTTGTTCACATGATTCAACTTGTTCCTACTGTAGCATCTGTACGAATATTGTCCAACCCTATGTTATTCTAGTCACCCACTTCTTATCGTGATAAACATGAACGTACCTTAACGGTCAGTCGGTTTTGTTCCCATTGTTTGGTCCTATTCATTTAAACATTTCATTTTGGATTCCGACGAACCCTGCTAAACAGCAAGATGACCAATTCCTCCTAACCCCCTATTCATAGAGAGGCCTATATTATCATTTCGTCGCTGTATTTCTTCGCTATATATTCAAGGTATGAATTCTGGTACCTCAATCTCACAAACCATTTGACATTCGTTTGACTCGCTGTCCTAAATTGAATAAACACAATCACGTCTCGTGATAGCTGACTCTTATAGTAGTTTATTTGGGTTCTGCATTGAATTGTATCACATAGGCTATGTCCGTTAGAGAATAGACCTAGTCTAACCTGCAACAATATTTCAACGTGTATCCCTTTATATAGTATTATGCTTCTGGATATACAGCATTAACGATGAACGTGGACAACTGTGAGCGATGAACTGTCCAAGAAACTTGAACAATAAACTTGTTGACTAATCAGGAGGATTTTCACATCACAGTACACATTCGACGTCAGATCCAGGGCCCAACATCCACTTGAGACCCTCCGGATTCCAGGTCTCAGACAGCCTCACAGAACAATCCAGTTGCAAGCGCAACACTAGATGGATACCCCCGCCTTGATCTTGAGGAGGCACTGGCCAACGTCCCGGGGACTAGTGGTCATGATCGGTTTGCATGCGAGAGAGAATATAATTAGTCCTTGTTTGGCTCGAGATGAACCTGACTGCCGCTTGGACAAGTCGTTCACGCAAAATCCTGCGCCCTACGTGGAGACTCAAGAATATTAATTAAACTTGCAGTATGAGGGTCTCCATACCCTCGAGGAATATTCAAGTAAGGGTCGCACTAATGTCTTATAGGCGTAACTCTCCTGAACGCCGTGCGGGCAATGCTGGAGATTCCTCATAACAAAGGCAATAGTAGCGATTCGCAGTGACAGCAATTTGGTTAATATGATCATTCCAGGAAAGGATTACTGGTCGCAGTCAAGGTAACACCCAAGTAGGAGTAACGGCTCTTTGTCTCTTGCATAAACAAGGAGTCCTGTAGCTTATAGCTAAAAATCGTAGTCTTTTCTGAAATGGGTAAGTCGAAGAACAAAAACTTCTTAGCATTGGAGCTCACCTTCTATTCTTTTGCCAGCTTACAAGCGTTTGTATCCCTATTGGGGGGTTATGTGCTCACTATTGTTATGAATTTCCCGGACAACACATAGTCATCGGCGAATAATCTGACACTAGAGTTGATGCTGTGTGGTAAGTCAGTATGTAAGCTAGGAACAGCAAAGGTTCCAGCACCGTTCCCGCGGACACCCAGTCCATCAGCCCAGGACGAATGTTCGCCCCGACAACAACGCTTGGTCCGGCACTGGAGAAAGTTGCTGACCCAACGGTGGGTTTTATAGCGTATACCATACTGTGTCAATTTCTTTTGTAATCTCTTGTGTGGAACAACATCAAAAGCTTTGCTGAAGTCCATGAAACCAAGTCCACCTGTCTCCTGATATTAAGGGACTTTGCAATGTCTTCACATTGAGTATGAGTTGTGATTACTAGAATTTTTCTACGGAAATCATGTTGCTTTTGATCAGTTTAAATGGGATAACTCATCAAAATGATGCATGTGTGAATGAATAATGTGCTACATCACCTCACACAAACACTAGTAAGTAAACAGGGCGATAATTTTCAGCCAAAGACCTATCACCTTTCTTATAAATGGGGGAGATTTGGCTTGTAGCTAGGTCTCCGGAAGGACACCAGTGTCCCCAAAGATCTTGAATAGTTTGTAGTACGTTTCCGTTATCGCTAGTTAGCTTTTTCGTTACATTGTGACCGGGGCTTACTATTTTGTCCCCTAAACGTTCATATCACGCAGGCGCTCCGTGTTATGGTGTATCGTATTAGTTATCAAGTATTTTGTTTATTGCATTTGCGATACTTTCTGTAAAACGGCCTCTATTTCCACTGATGAAACTATTCTTTACTCAATATATTACTACATAATTATATCTTTTCATGTCCCATTTTGTTTGTCTGTCAATCTGCTGGTTTATCATAACTGGTTACATTCTGGATCCTGAGCAGTCGTATTGTTCCGATACTTTTGGTGTTGTTCCCAGTTCAATTGATGTTCATTTTCCTCGAAGTGAAATACTTTCAGTATTGAAAGTTGATTATTACGATAATGATCATCTAGTTGGCATCTTGGTTGTAAGATTCCGAAAAATGTCCAAGACGTGTAGTACTTTTTGCGAACGGATCTTAGCTTGTTGGCCCTTAAACTATCCTCTTCCGATCCAGCAATCGAAATGTATCTGCTGATTTAGCCAACACATCATGTGCTCATCCAGAACAAGGCTATAGATAACAGGGTTCTTTTGTAATGTTTTTTTTTTTTCTCGTAGAAAATCCCCAGGTGATCGCCATACGGTGAATACATTCACGCACTTCCTCCCACCTGTCGACTGGAGAATGTAGCCACCGTCACATAACTCGGTGACCACCCACTGCTGAGAAATTCGACGTAGAATTATTTCGACAGCAGAAAATGTCTCTGAATTACCTACAACGCTCTTGAAAAAACACTACCGAAATTAGAATCCCCCCCCCCCCTCCACTTCAGGTCAGAAATTTCTGATCGAATAATGTACTTTCCGCGCTTGTGAAGTTGGGAGACCTGTTAGAGGATCCTTATCGGTATCGCCAGTAACTTTCAAACATTGAACTAGAAAGCCAGCGTAATTCAATACCTGCTGGAACAGGAGAATCACATTGCCCTATCTTGCCCTGTCTTCCCTGTCTTGCCAGATATATTTCACGTTTACACCAGAAAGTGTCTTAGGCGCCTCCGAACTTTCGTAGACTAACAAAATGTTTATGAATTCAGGAAACCACCATTATTTGCTAGCTACGAAACGATGGTTAATTTCAGCTGTTCGTCCGCGCAACACCTACATTGACGGGCTTGTATTCTCTTCCGAAGCGCGTTTGTGCGACAGGCATTGTCATATTTATAGCCCACGCTATACACTAATTCCGCGTTGACCCTTTTTCCTCTATTTCTCTCAGAACGATGTGGGTCTCCAGCCACTCTTATTCAAATTATCAGATAAATCTATGCAGTTTGTTATTTATAAATCATACTTTTGTGTATCCACCTACACTAATAAATGAATATCAAGTTATCCGTTTCAAAGGGTCTCCATCAAACAGACGTATTGACCAAGGTCCTCTCTGTCACTCTAACCAGCATCATATTCTGTCTGCCCTGATTTCTCATGTTTTTACACTAAAAATTGCGTTACAAATAAAAAGTCCACAAACCTCGATTCCTTAATAAAAAAAAATGCCCCCGCCTCTCATGAGAATGTACATGACTTCGTTACAAGCTCCATTAAGTTTCAACGAGCTTCACGATATCTTTGGACTCGAACCGATGAAACGTGCTCAGTAGCTCTACTAAATTCAAAACTTGGCCACATGGCATTTTTTCTATTAGTGGTACGCAGTGTGTGTTCTTGAGAAATTCTCGAGAAGAATAAAACATATTATTTTAGTACAAGGTTCCTAAATGAAATTATTCGTAGAACTCTCCTACGGCTGTATCTCGATGAGATGCAAAATAGCGGACGGCAGCTAGAAAAATTGTGAAGTTAGCAGCATATATATATATATCTATCTATAATATTATATTATATATATATATTATATATATATATATCTCTATATATATATATATATATAATATATATTAGTAGATAATTATTCTACTATATGATCGTTACAACTTACCAACTTTCATTTTTAACACGACCCGCAGGTTTCGTGCTTCCCGAGCAGCACTCTTCACATTAGTGATGATTTTTCGGCTGCGATTGATTTATCAGTCTTCTCAAAGTTCCTATTATGTGTTCCAGCAATAGTACGGAGCTCCGCACGAAGAATGAAAAGGCCTACAATCCTTCCCATTTCACTGGATGTTGGAGACAGACTGTCCCATTGACTTATCATTAGCTGTCGGGTGTCACAGTTATTATCAGTTCATTGTCATGGAGGTCATCTAGACAATCAAAAGATAATAATTCACTAAGGAAAGCACCCTGCAGTGTGACAACCTGTCCGCAACAATACATTACGTTCTCTACTGGCCCGACGCACATATACTGTAGCGTTGTTCTTAGAGTATGTGCACTGAGCCACCGCCCCGTTTTTTTCCCCTTTTCCAATATGCCATAATACACGTAAAAATCTCCCAAACAAGGCATCGTGTACACTTTTGATCAGCATGACGCCCTCGTAGCATGCCACTCAATGCAATGCTGGCCTTTACTTTATGGTTCACCACATTTCGTCTGCGCGTCAGAATAGCGTATTGTGTTTATTGGCAATATAGAGACCGTGACTGTGGCGAAGAAATTATCTTCATTTCGCCCCCAGCGCCCTACAATTGAGCTATAGAGCCAACTGGTGGTCTTAAAACCCTAGGAACATGATACCTTTCACCGTGGAATCTGCATCTATACCTTAACATGCTAGTTCTTTATTGATGGCACTTTCCCCCCCCAGAGATCAAATTTGATCAAATTCCGACCTGGGCAACCAACCATTGGTACCCCTCCAGAGAGTAGCCGGGCTACACTTTTTGTAAATGTAATTCCTGAAGCTTTTTCTGCCTTATGAAAAATACTTATCCTACAATGGCCGCAAATATTCTAATTTTAGATCTAGCAAATATCCCCCACAGGTGCAAATACTACACAATTGGAGACCATGAATTGAATGCATAATGGGGAGATAATTTGAAATATTGCGAATATTAGGCGACATTAGGGAATCCAATCATTATATTAGGGGATTCCCGCTACGCGTCCGGACGTATTACCGATGTACAACCAACCACTTGGTAATATTCAATTCGCATAAATAAGGGTCGAGATTGAAACAGTACTTGTAACCTATAACTTTATAGACTATTAGCTTAGTCCATTGATTGGAACATAATAACTTCACATTCCAGGATCGATCCAAGTTACTAGCTGCCTGAGGTATTGACAATACTTTCATTTACGTCTCTCACCTCAATGTTTTCCAGACTGAGAGAGGAGCTACCAAAAACATGCAAGTAATATTGACGGATAATATGTACTGACACGCCTTCAAGCATTGGAGGTCATATCGAATCCTTACCTCAACGTTGTCCAGGCTGACAGGCCCTATCACAACACCATGGGAGTAAAAACATTTTTCTGACTCCTTTCGAAAATAGTAAATCGCATTATATTATCACATCATTATTTAAATCAATATAGGTATACATAGGAAGTCGACTGACTATATTACCACCACTACTCGGTTCACATTTCATATATAGATGCACTCACAACATATCCACACCCTCTGCATCTTCCATCAGCATATCATATAACACACACATAGATCATTGAAGTGTTAACCAACGACTATATTTGCGAAAACATTGTCATAATTACAACATTTGTCTATGTCTTATGGAACCATTAATCATACTAACGTTTATAATAACTTATGTAGCGGTGACTTTCAAACGATGTTTTTTTTAACCACGAGAATATGATCTTTTCTCTATATCGTTTAAATCCAATTGATTCAACATATTATTGACTACGGTCAAACAACATTTGCATCTGGTTAATAAACAATCGATCGCTTGGCCTATGCTGGAGTAAAACCGGGAAACGGCCGGTCCTGTCAGCCGTTGCCTATCAGTAACGAGACGTATGATTTATTTCTGTGGGTTGGCGCCTGTTCTTGGGGAAAAAAAAAAAAAAAAACGGACTCGCTGTGGCCCGCTGCCTAGTCGCTCACTCGTAGGGGACCGATAGGGGGCCCCCCCCCCGGTCATGGAATCATATGATGGATCCGCTACTTGGCTTTAAGATATGTGTTCCAAGTGAGTGAGTCCAATGATCACGTGACCAAAATCGCATTGGTACTATAGTGCTGATGATGGGAATCCCGAACAGCCATTGCATGAAAGCTGTCGTTTAGCAGAATGTATCATTCCGGTGAGGTCTACGCCTTGACGGTCAAGCAAAGTGACAACTAGTGACCCTCGCTTTCTCGGGGAGAAAAATACAGATATTGACCATGCCTAATATCGGCTTACTAATGTTGCCCTATCATCTCAGTAAACTACGAATCAACGTTAAAAAATATCATAACTACGGCTAAAATTGTGCGCAATTTTTATATTCTTGACATAATTAAATCCAGTGTTAGGGCGTGTGGGACCGTACTCGTGATGAATACCAACACTGGTAGGGCTGGCACTACATCGCGACTCCATTGCCTTAGTCTCAGCAATGTGTCCTATCCATATGACATGTGTTTTGTTAAAAATTCATTCTGATGCTAGAATTTTAAAAAAGATTTGAAATAAAAAAAGCCAATAAGTAAGTTATACCAAACATACCCAGGTTCGTGAACAATTTTCCGACGTCGGATAACATGCGAAAGTTTGAAATCTTTCGTGTAAAAGTGAGCTATAAAGGATGACCGCACGATAACCACAAAGAATAATTTAAATGGTTTGAATTTAGGACAGTATTCGACTTCTTAGACAATGTGATGTATTTGTCGGCTTCAAGGGCGGCGATTGGGGGGCACGCGTATATATCCAAGCGGAGCGCCCCAACACGGTTGACAGTTCCCCTAGATTGCAGGAAACGAGAGAGTTAAGACTTTCTTCAGGCCCAGAGTCAATGGTTTATCCTCCACGTTTCAATAGTTTCAACTGCTATTTCAAGTTGCCCAGTTTGTATTGAATCCCTACAGTACAAATGAATATGTAGTGATGTTACACGAGCAGAGTGGCGCGCTTATTTTAAAAACTGAAATAGGCACACACAATATATAATTTTACTTGTGATGTGAGGGTTGACTGAAAGAGGGGGACTGGAACAATAAAGTCTGTTGGATAAGGGGTGAATAAGAAGAAAGTTTGTATTGACTTGTGCACCCTGATACAGATATCTCTAAGAACTACTGCCACATGGGGTTGGAGGGTTCAAGGTATAAATTCCTCACATGGTTACCTTCCGTTGTGGGGACGTTTCCTGCAATTCGAAAAGCATTTAGCTGAGCAGGCGAGGGATCATACGCACAGGTGCTTTCCTTTTGTTTGATGTAGCCACTGATCATTAATAGTTATTTGTACCCCTTTCCTTGTGCTATTCCCAATCCGATGTTTCATGTGTACTACATTTGACGACGAGGCTATTCGGATGTAACAAATCATGTCGGGTATCCCGAGGAAACATTGTCTAATGGTGACCGAAGTTTATTGACAAATAGCATTGACATGTAAAATTAGTTAAAAAACAGCAAAAACAAGTAATGAAATCATCTTAAAACAACCCTGATGCAATTTTCATTTACAAATGTCACGAATTTGTGGGATGCAAGGAGAACGGAAGGGGAATAAAATAATGATATAAATACACACAGAAAAAATGTAAACCGTCGGGATAGTGTTTGCGTAGTTCAGTAACCCAGTCCATTCATCCACTGTTACTTCTCTGCCTCTCTCGGTGATTACGTATAACGCCATCCAGTGATGAGAGAGGTGGTAAGCAGAGCCCATCTGAATGCGCATCAGATGAAACCATCAGGATCATAGACTAGAGAACGATTAATCCAGCAACAGCTTTGGTATTGGAACCTGAAAGCCAAGACAAATACCACTGCTACGTTACATGCTGAGTTCGTATACTTATTTCTCGTATTATGATGAGGGGTGCTTCCTCACTGATGGCGTTCAAGATAGTGAGCACTGAGCACTAATGCTTCTTAAGATATTTCATCATAATCAGCACATAGAAGAAAAGGCTGATTAAGTGAACATTTTTGCGTAAATTCAAGCAATCATTCATAAAAAATTGTTCCGGGGGGGTTTTTTGGTAGTAAGTTTTCCCGGAGGTCTCTGTCCAAATTAACTAATAATGGCTGACAGGGTCTAATTAGCACGGAGTCCCAACGTCTACTGTGAATAAAATTGTTATTCTACTTCTTCATTATCTGTTTCATATAGCACCAAACGGAAATTTAGCGATTCTTGACTTCAAGTGGACAGCAGGGACCAAAATATAATAAACGCCTCAAAGGTACGGTTTTTAGAGCATCATTATGACCGAACATCATGATTGTGCACCGGAAATTGGTGGGAGAAACATTTTGCGAGATTTCAAAAGGGCCGTTGGGCCTTTGGCAAAATGCGCAAAAGACCCCAATGGCCCATTACCCAACAAACACCTTATACTGTAACAGGTTACCAGACAAGGCATCACCATAAGTGTCTAGCCTGGTTGCGCGATAGATGGTTTTATTCAGTCCATTACGCCCAGTGGTTTCACGAGACATTTCCTACCGCAGAATCTTCCTAGGCTAAGGGTCAGGTTGACGCTTCTCCCACCCCCAGTAATGTATTGCTCTAGTTGATCAACTGATGACCACTACAGTTCAGGTCTTAACAAGAAGGATACGGCAATATGTGGCAACAAAATTGCAATGCATCCCTGTGTGTATTGTGAGACGTGTAATAATTAAGTATTTGTCCTGATGTGTCCCTTTGGCACGCTGCACCTCAAGCTGATCACTAGCATAGGGGCCTACATTCAGTAATATTACCGTTTCTTCGCAATAGTCTGGAAACGTAACGAAAAAATGATGGCAATCTCCATTGTGAGCCGCAACGTATTAGTAAGAAAATACAGGACGTGCGCCCATTAAGTCGCCCCACACTAACTGAACGTGCGGCCAACTCTTCATTATAATATCACAATATCCTTCAACGTTCGCTCCAACACTGTAATTAAACTCCTACGCCAAGTCTCTACCAATGAAATCACAATTATATTACGTTGAATTATTTGGATATGTCCGTGCGTAGGCCCATGTCCCTAGAAATGAAATTTTGTTTGCTGAAGCGTCCAGTTGGTTGGCCGAATTATTTAACGTGGTTAGCTGAAATGGGTGGGGTGGCCGAAATGGGGGGTAGCCGAAATGGTAATCGAACCCGAAAGTAGCCGGCGAAAAATCCTGATTCAGCTAGAAAATAAATACAGCTTACGCAATAACGGAGCCTAAATTGAGATCTAACAACTGAGGCGAAGTAGGGCAAGGCGGGGCCATACATACCTATATTCTGACTAATCGGTATGTTCTTTTCCGCCGCGACGGGCGTACACACGTAATGGAAACCTAACTGAGGCCTCGTTGAGGCCTACTGGACTACCTGCTTCGATCGAAGACACGATAAATTAAAGCGAGTACCAACGTCTTGAACTCAAGGAAAACTGGCATATTGGCGGTAATAAATATACAAAATTTCAAGTTTCGAAGTAAGTTCCAGCCGTCCTGCACCTGAGTGGCATAAACCAAGTACCTAATGTAGGATTGGCTCGATAAACTGTTTACAGACTGGATAGAGGATAGTTGATGACATGCAAACACAATCGCTCAACCAGCATAGCTGGGCTTGAGATGAAAAAGAAGACGATTTATTAAACTATGACATCACTAGAGCTGGGTGACACCGTTAGTAAAATCAAATGAGAGGTTCAAAATTGCCGAATTGAATTTATATTGCAGCACGGTAGATAAACGAGCTCTCATCAAGTGAATCCTATATTTTGGCAAGTTATGAGGTTTCCTGATGTTCCTGATAGCTTTCACCAACAGACTAATAAGTGGTCAATGTTGTAGGTGATTTTTGTCAATTTTAGATTTTTGTCAGTTAGATTGTCATCAATGCATACCGCTCGATATTCAGCTCTCGATGCTCGCTCAATCCGGATGGGACTCCTTGCGATTTTACAGAGAGAAGACCTGTATGCTTTATGTTGATATTAACAAAGCACAGTTCTTCCGACTTTTATTGAGCAACAAAATGTTTTTGTCCCTGTTAAAGCAAACGTCGTTTTGTGTACTGATTGCTATAGTTCAGCCTATCATTAGCACAGGAACTCTTGGATATTTTGCATAATATAGCAATGTCATCAGCATAATTCGTGATCGAGACGTGACCATCTTCCATCGAACCTACGTTCATCCGTATATAATGTAGAGAGTAAAACGCAGACAATGGGCCACCCCGAGGCACTCCAACTTTAATCCCTGAACTATCAGACAACCCATTCTGCTGAGTACCCAGCTATTCTGTTTTCCTTGCAATTCAATTCTGACACAACCTCGTGGATAAGCAATAGTACAGTATCAACACGTGATACACACCCTTCTCTGTGGAAAAAATTGACGTTATCCCCAGTGATTGACACTGTTCGTTAGCTGTGGTTTGGAATCTTCAACATCTTTTGGATTTGTGACACAGTATAAGCGATGTCACTGCTGTTTTCCACAGGTCAGAGATCTGACTATGTTGGAGGCGTCCTTGATGTGTATATCGAGACTAATTCAGATGGAAAGTAGCTAGAGACCCACCAAGGCATGTTATCTGACCCACAAGCAACACCCCTTCCGACCTTCTCGAACTATTGCTTTATCACATTGACAACAAGTTCAGGACATCTATCATCCGTTTTTTACGTGCCTTGATTTCCCTCTGTATCCTGTTCCGCGAAATTTGTCCTTGTCCTTGTCCTTGTCCTTGTCTTTTTGTGTCTCCGTGTTGTCTGGGGGAATCCGCTACTTCAGCTCACTTCAATTGCTTCCTCCTTGGTATATACACCATCGCTAACGGATCCAATGGAATTCGAAATGACGTGTGTTAATTCGTCTGGGTAACCGCAGCCTTCACGAAATACATTAAAGTCATTCGTGTCAAGCATCTCTAGTGTGTTTCTTGATGTTATCAGATGATAAGTACTCCATTGAGAATAAAATTGCAGAAATCAATTCTTGGAGTAATCAAAACATTCAATGAGCGGATATGATAGAAACCACAAGAAACGATTTTCGAACCGCACGTTATCATTGTATTATCAAAACAATGACGACACTTAAGTGATCAAAATTCCAGAATTCTGTATTGACGTCTTTTTATACTATATCGTAATTCTACGGATCTTTCCAAAGTTCTCGAATACTTGGAGACTGGAATGGCGAGTTTTATTTGGGAGATAAACGTTACACTCTTAAGAATGTTGTGTAACTGGAACACCTATTTCGGTGTTATGTAAGGAGTTACACAATAATTGTGTATAATCTGCATCGGTTGTGTAACTTTTTCACACAACCTTTAACCGGTTGTGTCATTTCTTTCACAACACCGAGATAGGTGTGCTAGTGAGGGCCTTGATTCCCCTCAGGCCCGTTGGGGACGTAATCACAGAGCTTGAGATCACCGAACCCGCAGGTCATCAGATAGAGGTCTACATTACCGAAAAAGCCAAACGTTCACATGCTTACCACATTTACATAGGGATCATGTAGTACTCAATATGGGGAACTCACATACAAAGTTTGAACATTACCATCCAGGTGAGTTCTTTGGAGACACCCATTTTCGACCTGATCGGACCAGGCACTTCGTATGAGCTTCATCCATCCCAGTGGAGTTGAGTGATTTCAACGGGGGGCTGAATGTGTCATATTTAGTTTTTCCACAATTTTCTATTTTTGTCAAAACTGACCCAAGTCCACACTCAATAGGGTTCCGTGTTGACTCCTCATAAGAAAGCATTGCAAACCGAAATTCAACCTATTCGAATCAGCATCTGGACATCGTGTTGTTAACAAATTTGCAAACTTTGACCTCCTTGACCTCAGATGATCTTGACATGCCTCAAAACAACAGTGATCATGTACTTATCACGGGTAATATACACACCAAGTATGGAGCTAATAAATCTAAGTGAGTAAGTAAAGTTATCGTGTTAACGAGCTAAACCTTGCAAAATTATCATTTTTTTCACAATTTTCCTATTTTCCCCCCAAAGCTAATTTCCGGTTCACGCTCAAAACGATAGGTTGTGTACTCCCCATAAGAAAGCGGTATACCGAATTTCCAAACCTGATGGGATCAGGCATTCTGGATTCATCGTGTTAACGAGATTCTCAGACGTTGACCTCTCCCGATTTCAGATGACCTGTGACCTTACTCCAAAACAAATAGGGACCATATACTCATTCCGGGGAACCCATATAATTTCGACATGATCGGTCCAGGCATTCTAGACTTATCGTGTTAACAAGATGTTCTCCTTTCTTGATCTCATGACTGTGACATGACTGCAAAAAACAACGGGATCGGTACTCATTACGGGGAACCCATACACAAAGTACGAATTTCCATCCAGGTGGGGTCGGGTAATCGTGTTAACAAGGTTGGGCGTGGCGTTCGTGCGGATCACACAATAGTTCAGTCACTCCAGCCAGAGTGATTTCAGAGTCGGGCAAAATAGGAAAATACGGGATGATGTGATGGAGGTTCTCTTTCTCTCTGGTAAACACAGACCTGGATTGATTATTAGGGATATTGGCTTTCGCAATATTGTCAGACTCAAAAGTGCCACCAGATACGAGGGTGAGGATACCAACAAAGTCCATTTGAGGCTTTTCACATAAGACCAGAATTTCTTACTGGAGTCGATACAGGTAGAATTGATATAATTCCTGTGGGCCTTCCTGGTAGCTTTTAGAGCGAGTTAATGAAAGTATGAAAGTACTTAAAAGAAGATCGATTGTTGTCCTTTTTCATACTGTTGAAGGCTCTCTGCTTCTTTTTGAGCAGTCGTTTGATATTAGGTCCAATCCAGGGCGTCAAGTTGTGTTTACTGATATAACGGGATGGAATGTGGGTATTCATGACGGACTTGACCTTTCTCTCAAATTCAGCCGATATATCGTTGTATGAACGTATGTATGTATGTATGTATGTAGTCACTGTTAAATAGAGAGTTGTTATAGCTAAGGAACTCTTCTTCGATAGCGCCAACTCTGGCTTCTACTGTTTTAGAAGACCTTTCTAGGTTTCGGAGGTTTAGAGGTAATAATAACCAGTGAGATACCATCGTGATCACTTAGGCCGGGGATCAAAGAAGACCTTTCAACCAGGGTGGGATTGTTAGTGTTAAGACGGGTAGGCTGACTCACCGTCTCGACAACTCGTTCCAACCCATATACAGCAGCAAATACAAGTATGGATTTGGACAGATTAGTATGTTATGCATTGGGTTCAACAGACTGGGACTCCCAATCAATACCAGGGAAACTGAAATCGCCGGCAAGCCAAAGATGACAGCGGCTTGCTTTCGGATTTTACAGAGATATTTTTTTCAGTTGCTCCATGTATCCAATGGTATTACCAACCTGCTGGGAGCGGTGAACGGCACCAATAATAATCTGTTTCATACCTTTGATGGACAAGGAGACCCAGACAACTTCACTTTCAGAGTCCAGATCAAGTCTGTTGTTGTCGCTATTAGGTCACTTTTGACAGCGATCAAGACTTTGCCAGCATTATTGGAGGGGCCAAAACTACGATCTTTCTATAACTTGATATTGAGGAGAAAACAACTCACTATGTTCATGAAGGAGTTGAGATGCGTTCCATTCGCTATAATGACTTCGGGGCTATTCACGTCAATAAAACAAGTCAGGACAGCAATTTTGCCACTGACACCCTGGAGTTGGCTACAGTTACCTGTATGTAATACTCTGGGGTTTAGTTCTATGCTTAGGTTCGAGTCTTTAATTAGGAATTCTACCATGAGAGGATCTAGGAGAAGAAGTAGCAAGAGAAAACTCACTAATCCCACGCTAGACCCAGAACAATCGAGAGGATCTCCATAGTCAGAGAAGAGGATAGGAGGAATTGATTAGACAGAGGATGTCGTGGTTAGAAAACAAGGAACAAACGGAATTAGACATGCCACACTGACAGCGGGCAAGTCCAGAGGATACGCAATAAGCCAGGGCGTCATAGACAGCTGTGTTCATGTTCATGCAATCAACATGGAACCAGACATCGCATTCATCGCAGCAAACAGCCCTCTGGTCCATTTAGTAGCCTTATGGCAAATAGCACAAGGAAATTGCGTTCGAAGTGGGGACAAGTTCCCAACAAGAGTAACTAGACCCTGATTTTAGACTCAACAAGCGCGCACAAACAAAGCGCAAAAAAAACAAAAACAAGGCAGGAGACTGAGACAACTAACCACCCACCAGGAGATTTACTCACGGCTACCGCCCGTAGACTTGAACAGTGTGTTATCAGCGTTTAGGATAGCAGCGTATCCGTAAACAAAGATGTTTGAAGGCAAGTCACTATACTAGGCATAGGCCTAGCCCCAATTTGTGAACTGTAGGCTGTGGGCCCAGCCAGAATTGTTTGCAGTCTTTGTATAAGCCAGTTCGGGGAATAGGCGAGATTCCCCTCATAGCAATATCGCTGAGGCTTATTTTTAAACTGTCACCACTATCTGTACTTTTCGGTAGGGGAGTTTCGAAAGATCTTTCTGCACACTATACGTCAACGTCGAACTGCCATCGTTCCCCTATGACGTTCTGCACAAACATCAATATCATCTCATTCAACTTCACTAAACTCCAACGGCTTAAATGTGGTTTGGGTGCAGTCCACTCCACTATTTACAACTGATAATTGCTCCGAACCATGTTACAAACCAATAACCTGCAACTTCATGGATTGTGAGATATTCCAATACATGGTAGCTTAAACTGGCCAAACAATTTTTTTTTTTTCAAATCGCCATAGTGCAACAAGCAAACAATGCAAACAGTGGTACCCTCAAATGACATTCGATACTGGTCCCGAATTACCTTTGGCCAATCAGAATGTAGTGAACCATTGGTTGTATTTATGAAAACGCGCATAATTTAGGATTCACCAACATGTGACGATACGCATCCGTGTGTACTCGCAAATGTTGACACACATCTATGCCGCTAAAACACACGCCAGCACACACACTGACTTCCATTTCCTCTAGTATGCATACAAACGAAAAACACAGTTGGGTTAGAAACCAGCCACTTACATCATGCTTGGAGGCGTTTTGAAGGAGTAGTATTGCTGATCGTTGCAATGTCAGAGAATCGTCTTCCCGAAACCGTATTGTTTCTGAACACAACCGTTGAATTGTCTCCACATTGTCCACCTAGATCAAGGAAAGTGGATAATATTTGTGACTGAAAACATTCGGGTAAACCAAAAAAATAATCATAAAACGAAGCGTGGTGGTATATATACATTGCAAGTCAATTTCTGAGCTCGTTTTATAGAAGATCCGAATAATCTGTGGTATTGACTCATTCTTCTACTGTTTTTGTTTCCACTCATTAACATCATAAATATCGGTTTAACATTTGGATGTTTCTGCTCAAAATATTCATTCCATCTTGTGTTTACATAACAGTTCCCATACTTATGGGCAATAAACTGTCGGAAATGCGTCCTGTCCTTCATCCCACGATTCATATTCCGGCCAAATTTATTTTCCTAATAACTACAAGTTGATATGATGAATATCACCTGGTACAGCACTCTGCTGATTACTTGCTAACTTCCATTTCACTACGTCCAACTCCTCTGTGTTCCTGTGTAGCGCCTGCATATATTAAAATTTTACATGCCCTGGAATTCGCCACATTTACATAGTAATTGTCACCGCTCCTAAATGTTGTCTATTACACACCTATAATGTTTTTAGGGATATTCACTCTAATGAATTCAGAAAGAAGAAAAAAGTCGTGAAAGGAACCGTTCGTAGCCTGCACATAAAGATGCAGATTTTACGTGTGGGGTATATTTGATCTAATGTAAGCTTTTGCGATGATTTAGTTTATTTGTAGGAAGGGTCAGGAGGAGAATCCCTATGAATGACCCTGAACCATTATAGCCAAAACGAAGAAGAACAGAACTTAAAGAACGCGCCCGTGATTCCCGGAGATCAAATCAGACTGTTTCTTGAAAGACTTAACACTATCGGACAAGACAAAATCTCCAGAGAGGCTGTTCTACTCATTGATCTTTGGGAGAGAAAAATACTTCTGATTTTCTCACCTGCAAGTTGCCACTAAGCCTGAACGAATCCCCCTATTATAGTACATTCGAAAATTCAAGAAGTATCCGCCACCAGGACAATCTAAAAACCTGAATCAAATCACCTCGAATTCGCCTAGCTCAATGAAGTAAACCGCAGGCACTTATCATCTAGTACCCTTTCTTTGAACGTTCTCAATTGACAATTTTTTCGAATATGGAATCTACACTTGCACGGAATACTCCAGGGGAAGTCTTACCAACTGCTTAAATAGCCTCACAACACATCTCATTATGATGAAAACTGAAATTACGTTTAATCAAGCCGGATAATCCAAATACCTTTCCAAGCATCTTTCGCACACTGCTTGGAAGGTTCAACGTGGAATCGAAAATCACACCACCAAAATTTTTTTCTGAATTTACCGCATGGATATCTTGCCAATTCAAGCCAGAAGAAGCGTTGCCGTTATGATGACCGACATGCGTCACCTTCTGAACCACTTCTGGACCCTGCCGGTGATGCTCGAACTCTCCAATTGAGTAGGACATTAATGAGGCACCTTAACAATCGCTTTCTGAAAGTCCGGTGATGGAAATAATATCGACAGCGATACCCTCATCCAATAGAACTGGTAACATCTTCCATAAATTCTGATTGATTAGTCAACACGAACGATTTCTTTTTCTGATGCCATGCTGAGACTCCCGAATCAGATTATAATTATTGAAAAAAAATACAATATGATTCCTAATAATCGATTCCACCACCTTGCAAACAGCGTGGTGAGACTCACTGGTCTGTAATTACAAGAGTGAGACCGTTCAAATTTCTTGAATATAGCCAACACGTTCTCCTCCAATCCTCAGAAACAACACCTTCTCAAAATCTATCGAAAATAAGAGCTAATGGGACAGGCAATTGTTCAGCAACGACTTTAGAAGAAACAGGTAAACTCCCTCCGGACCAGGAGTTTATCATGTCTGAGATTTGGAGTTTCTCCTTAACCTCATATTCTCAAGAAAAGCACTCCATGAGTCAACAACATTCAAACACGATACGAAATCAGTCTAATTAACGTACCCAGGAACGCATGCATTCCACCAATCCGCCTTCGGGAAACGAGGAACGAGCTCTACACGCTGAGGAATATTGACGGGACAAAATACATCGAATGTCATAATATCGTGAACACATGCACCAAGCTCACCGATTTTCTTCACCTTATCCACTAAATCAGAATCACTACTCAAGGCAAAATCCAAGATATTGTGTTCCCCTGTGGGAAAGTGAACATGCTAGGATAAAAATATGAAAAAAAAAACTCCCGAGTAATCTTAGAAGTCAGAACACGACTGCCATTACTACCATTAGACTGAAAATATCTGGATAACAGAAATCTCCCGTGATGATTGAATTCTTGCCGGAAACGTTGTTGAGCATATCGGAAGAAGTGAGTTGTTACTCTCAGAATTATTAGGAGAACAGTGAACGACTCCATCTGTCAGAGATCTATGAATATCTAAACCTGATTTATACGGAACTGTTCATCACACCCGAATTGAACAACTACCGCTGATTTCCCCCCTCTCCGAACTATTCATCTCAGACTTGACATACAACAAACCTCCACCTCCAAAACCCGGCTGAAATGTCAGGCCGATCTTGCTTATGGACAACATACCCTGGTATGAGAACCTCGCCTGTGGAAATGTCTTCATTTAACAATGACTCTGTAATCCGTAGAACGTAGGGGCTACGCTCCTGTACCAGAAGCTGGAACTCATCGAACTTATTCCTGATACTATATACACGAGACTACGCTAGACGGCACGGAACAGACGACTAATAGCTAATAGAACCCTGTCAGTTGTGACACCCGAAACCCTCAGCCCCGCATGTAGTTTAACAACAGCCCCTCAACACGAACATTAACCAACTTGGCCAACACCGAAGCACCGAAGGTGGAGCCCATTTTTAGTAAAGTGTTGGGTCATCCGCCTCAATTGCTAAAACAACTCCAAACTAAGTGCCAAACACCAACCTACGATCACAGAACACACCACGCACGAGAGAAAATAGAAACTGATAACGAAAATGGAAGAGTGAAATAATTATGAAGCTAAAAGCGGATTTCGAAATCGTCTTGACTTTGGTGTTGCCAGAAGGATTACCCTTCAAAATGTACATACTGTCGGAGGGGGACATATAGTAATGTTCTCTCGGGAGATTGGAGGATGGATTGTGATGAAATGTACTCACCTCCCACGTCCGGGCTCTTAACTTCGCGGATCCGTACCATGCATAGGACACGACGTAAAGTAAAAACAAAGGCTCAAGTTGCGACTATATTCTACAGCTGCTTCGTAAATCGATGTATGACCCTTTACTCATACCTCGAGAATCTCCCAAAGTGTGGTCAAGATGTTAGTGAATCAATTCCTCATGCTATTAGAATTTTGCTATATTGCGTACGACGTTACAGACACTACATTACATACCGAAATACACGCATTGATACTAGTAGTGTGG
Organism: Sclerodactyla briareus; assembly: GCA_026419785.1. Taxonomy (NCBI): domain Eukaryota; kingdom Metazoa; phylum Echinodermata; class Holothuroidea; order Dendrochirotida; family Sclerodactylidae; genus Sclerodactyla; species Sclerodactyla briareus. The sequence continues at coordinate 167,011 of JAODTK010005795.1, read as the reverse complement.
AGTTTTCAGGTTGGAGATTTCGACGTCCGTTTAGTGATTACAACTACAGGCTCAGACCAAAAAACGTTTTTTTAAGACCGGGATATCGGGAATTCCGACGGGTCATTAAGAGATTCTGCGATAGTCGACAAAGGTAAGTCTGTCGTGATCTAATGATGGTGTCAATAGGTAGGGTTATAGGTATAGATGGGAGAGTCATGTCTTGGACACGCATGGATTGGAAGCCCGTGGCGACAGCAGGCTATTTAACTTTGTTAGAAGTCGGGGCCTTATAATTGCTGGGTCTTGGTTCCAAAGATTCTAATTGCGAAAGCGTTGGACTGGCAATCCAATGCTGGTGCTGGTGATAACTGTCAAGGAGATGGATCATGGTACTCATAGACGGGAAGGAGATGCTCATGAAGGGCAGGTCTTTTACAGTTTGGATTGCACTCAGTTATTCACAAACCGATCACAGGCTGAGGTCATTTCGATCAGACTTGCTTTCAAAAAATCCCAAAGGAAACTACGTCGGCCTTCAAAAGGTTTGACGTAAGCCACTTGAAGAAGAATCGAAAGTAGCACAGTGTATGCTGACTAGCTAGGGCAGTCGCTTAAGGGCCAAGAGACGAATGTGAGCCACAAGCTGGGAAGGGCAGACTTCAAAGCCTGCATTCCCAATACAGCAGGGAAGTACATCTTGGAGCGCACTAGGAGAACCACTGGGGCAATTACTAGGGGAACAGTTAAGGCCATCGAGCGGAGTCGCCAGGCCAGGCTCAGTGGTAAGGCCCGGCTTTCCAGAGAGTTTCGGCACATGGCACTAAGGACACTGCGACGCGACCATGAGGCGGAGGTCCATCGACTTTGTGAGTCCATGAAGAAGCTCCTGGAAAAGGGTGCCTCGCAGCCGGCTTACGGAACGATTCAGGATCTCAACCCGGCCTCTGTGGTGCGGTGTCCAGTTGGCGTGGCAGGTGACAATAAAGTTTTTGCTAGGATCATCCTGAAAAGGATCCGTTGTCGGCTGCTTGCGTACAGGCGTCCGCGTCAAGTCGCCGTCGAATCTTGGCAGTCCGTGTCCTGTCTGAGCGACGCGGGACTCGTAGGGGCTTTTTTTTTTTGCCTATATCGAATTTCCCAGGGCCTCGACTCTGTGGGTAGAGAGACCCTCAGGAGAATTCTCGAGCAGCGTGGTGTACTAACCCATCTTACACACCTGACTCCTCTCTGCATTCTGGAAGTACTAGTGCTGTGAAACATGTGTGTTAACGATCACTGGGCAGTCTATTCTGGCCATTTATTTTCACAGAATTGTCCACAGTCAAATCAAGCGATGCGCCTGGATGAGAGGAAGATGAAACTCATTCGTAAGTTATTAGCCGAGAAGCCGAAGCTGATGATGTAACAAAAATATTAATTGTTCCAGAAGTCTTCTTTGATATTCTTCCGGGTCATATTGTGAGTTCGACCACAAAAAAACATACACAATTGTCCTCATATAACTCACCCAGGGCAGTAGGAGGATACTGATGGCATGCTTGCACAGTCTAACCCTGGTACTACTGATGCAAGCTGGGGATTTGCATCCTAATCCAGGACCCTATCGCCCTAAATACCCATGTTATATTCGCTATAGAGCAGCCAAGTGGGGCCAGCGTGCTGTTTGCTGAGACACTTGTGACCAGTGGTTTCATGTGATTGTATGAGCATGTCGTCCTCCACCTACGAACTACTACAGGATAGCAGCATTTCCTGGATTTGCAGGAAATAGTCGAAACTATGCTCACTCTCGGCTAATCTCTAGCTCTGATGTTGAATTTATGGTCATTAATTTTTGCAGTAGAAGTTGCAAGGTGGATGACCTTGCCACTAGTATAGAGAACCCTGATGAAAAAGCAATCATTGGTACTGAAACTCATCTTGATAGCAGCGTGTATAGTAGTGAGCTCTTCCACCGGTCTTAGTCTTTACGGTGGTCTGTACAGACTGGAGATGGGTAACTCAAAGGGCGGTGTTCTTGTTGCCATTCGGAACGATCTTGTCGCCACACATCATGTGGACTTGGACACCGGTTGTGAGGTTATTTGGGTTTCGATTAAGATCCAGGGCGCAAAATATCTCACCATAAGATCGTTTTACCGATCCCAGAAGTTTGGGAGTTCTCGCGACTATCTGACGGCCCTACGTATAGACAGAACTATTCACGGTCAGATCATTTTGGATGGAGACTTTAACTTACCCGGCGTTGACTGGGAGACCCTTTCGTTGGTCTTACTGCGGACTTTGGCCTAGAACTGATTGTCTGAACACCCACGAGGGGGAGCAACATACTTGTTGTTCCTGGAATCAGTGATCCGCGGCATACCAGTCATCATTGTTAATACTAAACCTTGGTACATTAGACATCAGTCCGGGGGATTCGTCAGAAGAAGCGATTACTCTAATTCGTCAGAAGTAACGAATTTAGAAATCGGCCGATGTTTTTATCCTACATGACTATGCCTGATGTAGTCTTACTACAGTCGCGCAAATAGTAATAGCATACGCTAGCTGCGATGTAGATGAGAGTGTCCAGGTAAATGGCTATTGTTAGTAAATACTTGCAAACACAAGGTGCGTAATCTTTACTCAATAGTTATCACGTACTCAAGTAAAAGTATCAAGTATGAAAGTAATGCTGACCCCGTACGTTCAGGTATGTACGTACTCACGACGTTTCTAATAACAAGCATACCGGTAGCATTGATGTGTAATAGTATGACGTAGGCTTACACTAAAATAACACGGGACGAATACGGTTCTCATTTCCGTTCAGACATGAAAAAGTATGTGGTAATTGCTTTGCACGTAATAACCATTATGAGTAATATGTTTACATAAGCAACTCAACGGGCGTACGTACACAATATTTTTTATCTACTTATGGGAGAACGGATAGCACCAATTTTTTTATGTGGTATTATAAGTATACACGGCAATATTACCACGTATGTATGCGAGTAACGTAGACGATAATATGAAGTACGTGCGACATACGTTTTACTTACGTACGCTATAACCATTACGCGCGTAGGGCGAGGGTGTAATAGATTTCAGTCTTACCTACAGATTACGCGACGTTTGTAGTGGCACGTTAAGAATTCCGTACGTAACGTATTGGCCTGCGTAGTTTACTAATAAATACGTACAGGTACTGGTTATAAAGTACGTACGTACGTACTTAATATCGATATACGTAATTTCGATATGAACGTGCGTTAGAAGTATGGCGTTTATTGGTATTACTTCTACATGAGTGAGTGAAATTTATACGCGTATATATGCTAGGGACGAGCTCTACGTCTGTAATCAACATATGCTACGTTACGTGGCGACGTTACGTAATATACTGATAACTACACACGTAGCAAATAGGAATGCGTACATATTGCGATATTGAACAGAGACCAGACTTAGCCATTCTTATCATTTTCTTTCAGAGGCTTCATATTCTACACGACTTCACACCTTTGAACGCAACTGTTATTCCTGACACAATCGCTCTATGAGAGAAAACGACTGTGCTGGTTCTACTATTTTGAATTACAATCGTTTGGATGACCAAAAAATTTGATATTTCAAAAACGGCGTGGTGAACTCTCAAAACAGGACACGGCTTTTTCGTGGATATGATAGCCATCTTATGAAAAATATGCCTTTCTCCGATTATACAGCCACACACGGATTGTGAAGAAGGTTTGAAAAATCCACTAATTGGAATTACACACAAAGCCGAGAATGGAATTCTGGGTTATATCGTTAAAATGGCGGGCCATGCACAATATTCGTTAGAAGTAACGAATATTTGTTCGTTAGTTCTGACGAATCACCCGGAATGGTCATACCCCCGTCAAATTTGGACGGAATGATGAGTTCTATGTTGCTATTAAGAACGCTATGTCCATATACTCCTTCAAATGTCTCTAAGAAGCGGAAGGTCTCTCCTTGGATAAACACCAGAGTAAAACACATGCATGAGCGTAAACAGCGAGCGTATAATACTACCTGCTGCCTAATACTGCTGCTACCTATGAGAGTTATGTGCCCTGACAAAAGAGACTCATGGAGTTACAAAGGAAGCCTATAGAAAACATATAAGAACAATATGGTTGGAATCGCCCAAAGAATTCTGCGGATTCATCAAAAGCCTTCAGGTTGATACTATTGGCATCCCAGTCTTATCTAAAAACGGGAGCCTGGTGTCTGACAATAAGATCAAAGTAGACATTCTGAATGACACAGTTCTTTATTCTCGGTTTTTACTGAAAGCATCAGTAGTTACCATTGTTGGTATTGCTCCTTCCCCCCTCCCCTCCCTCCCGTCACTGTTGGTGCCGAACAGGTCTTTAAACTACTGAGCACATTGAATCCAAGTGAAGCCGCTGGCTCCGATTAAATTCCAGCCAGAATAATGACGATTGCTGCTGAGGAGATACCAGCTCTCATGTCATTTTTAGATATCCCTAGACACCTGTGAGGGTCCTGTTTCTTGGCTCCTGGCAAATATCAACCCTCTTTTAGGAGGTGACGTAGTATAAAGTTCAAATGATCGCCAGGTTCAATCAGGCTATCTTAAGCAAAATGCTAGCACATATTATGTATTCCCAGATGCTTAATGACAAGCAGCTGGTTTCGGAGGGGGCACTCCGGCAGTAACAGCTCAAATACCTATACAAGATCTGGCAAATGTCCCTTGATAAGAAAACTCAATTTGATATCGCCATTATGGATGTTTCGAAGGCATTTGATGTCGTTCCCCACAATAAGTCAATTTCCAAACTTCGTTGGTATGGGATTTAGAATTCTACTTTGATCTGGATCTCAAACTTGTTTAAATCACGCCTACAAAGAATCGTAGTCATGGTGAGAAGTCAGAATGGTCAGAGGTCAGTTTCATGCGTTCTAAGGTCAGTTGGGAGGCCACTTATTTTAATTGGGTATTAAAGGTCTTCCAAAAATATATCTTCCCAACAATATTGGCTCAGGTGTCCGCTCGCTGGCGGATGATTGTATTATGTACCGGGAGGTGAGGAGTGAGGGACTCCGTTTACTCAGAGCGATCTTAATGTTTCACATGACTGGTCTAATAAGTGGAGGTGACATACAATGCAGACAAGTGTCTCAATATGTGAATGTCACATGCTCGTTCTCTTCCACTATACTCCTATACACTTGGAGGTAACACACTCTCTGTTGTGAAACATCTTCCTCATTTGGGAATTGACATGTCTGATAACATTTCTGAAGTGGAATACTCACATTGATTCCATGGTGTGAAGCGAACACAACTCTTGGTCTTATTATGAGAAATTTACATTCTTGTGCTCGAGGCTTACAAAACCCTTAGCAACCCCACCTTGCGTATTGCCATCAGTGCATGTGGGACCGTGGACCAGAAATTAAAACTCCGAAGGTACGACTGATGGGGCATCATTATGACCGAACATCAGCACTGTGCACCGAAATTTGTAGGAGGAGTAGCATTCTGCAGTTTTCAACTTATGGCCCATTGTGCTCCTTTAATTTGACTTTGATCTTTAGCTAGTCAAAGATGACCCATTAGTCAATAAACGAACGGAGTCTGGTCGAGGTTCATCAGCCAAACATTTTGTGGCCCAAAAAGACTAGATAGATAGATAGATAGATAGAAGACTAGATAGATAGATAGATAGATGATAGATAGATTAGATAGATAGATAGAAGATAATTAGATAGATAGATTAGATAGATAGATAATAGATAGATAGATAGCGGCAGATGAAAACATAATCACCTTTCCCGTTCTCGAGACCAGCATCGTCGAATGGATTCAACAGGATAGACACAGGAGGAACAGCCATCGACATCTGTAAAAAAGACAAACAACTTTGAATGTAAAATTGGTAATGTTGTTTTGGTTTCCCTTAATTATAACCTCTTTGTGTCGGTAATTATGGTTTTGTGAGTGCACGCCGTTTCCGCCGCCGCGACCGCCCGCGCACCCTGAAACGTTGAGCATAACGACTCAATAACTCTCTAACGCTTCGTCCGATTGTTCTGAAACTAGGTACACATTTTCCGTCTAGTAAAATCTCGGAAGAGTTTTTTCGAAGTGGGTTCTAGTTGTCATTTACTCTACTCCGAACTTGGTGTAGAAAAAAGTTTTGCCCGGAAATCATGAAATTGTACTTATAAGGTCACCGGCGGTTTTTTTTTCGGGATAAGAAATAGTCTCGTTACCAGTTATTAAGTCCCCGGGGAGGTCATCAAATGGACATAATGAAATGTGCTTCCTCCAAATATTGACCACAACGTGGTCCACTCTCTGCGGGAATTATACACGTCGGAGGTTTATTATCGTATGATACGTTTACCAGCTGAAATACACGAAATGCATGGAAACTGTGATTAGTGATTGTGATGCACAGTGGCACAGTACTAGTGTTACGCACAGTTCAATATACTGTTTTGTCCATACATATTGCAGTTTGGTTCTAGCTCCATGCATAACTTTGTTCTTATTATTTTCGATTTTGATATTCTTCGATGACAGCCCATTAGTGTCTTCCATAATCGCAGTTGTCTCATATACAAACTGTTTCCGGGTTGCATGAAATAACTGCTGGGAATGGAAAACTTGGTCTTGGAGCTATACGAATTCGAGGCGATTAACTCGTATTCAAAATAGTTCATGGACTAGATGCCTTTTCTGAGTTTCCCACTTTTCTCCTTAAAGGGGTCTTGGCCTCAATTTTCGCAAAGGCGTCGCAGGTTAGACATTCGGAAAATGTTCTTCTCACAAATAGTTGTCAATGAGTGGAACAACCTCTCAAAGGAAGTTGTCTTGTCTGGGAGTGTGAATGCCTTGGAAAACTCAAGAATTTTGGACGTATTCTACACGGGATTCTATCCCTAACTAATACCCCTCCTCCTTGTAGCCTACTGCTGTTCTGCGAAATATGTTACCTACGTGGTCCCACAGCTCAAAATAGCTGCATTTCCGATTCCCATGCAAATTTGGTAATAGCTTTCAGGTATGTTAGGGACTGAATATGTTGGGCATTTTACGCACATTCGATTCCTACATTTGGAGTTGGTACTTGGAATCGTTTCGCGCGTTAGGCTATCGACGTAATTGCGTCGGGAGTAGAGCGTCGGTCTGGGGACAGGAGAGGGAGGGGGGTTAGGAGCTACTGTAAGAGAACTGCACATGTGAGGCTGTAAACATTAAATCACGCACGCAGGCACACATTCGCTGATCTGCTGCGTGAATAAGATATTGGCAAGGCACAGCCAGGTTGACGCCGACACGACACCGGTACGTACGACGCTGGTACTGCGCCCGCGCTGCACGGACATTACAAAGACCACTCTACTCATAACATGCAATACTATCAATTCTAGCTATGTATTCCACTCCCTGTTTGCTTCGACACATATAATTAGTAACAATATTTTGTATTCCTCTCACTCACACACACACGCGCGCGCGCACACACACATATTATTAATGATAATAATATGTTATCACATGTCTCGGAATTCAATTAAATCCACGTCATTCAATTATTGCTGAAGTAAATACTTCGTTCCAAACCGTTGCAAGATATTCCCACATAATTTAGCGATTTGAGAGCGGGTTGGACTTCTCTATCTAAGTTTCTAAACATAATGATGGTAAATACAATGTTATTGTGGATAAACTAATGTCTGTTAGGATACTAAATCTATTTCCAAGTTTCTTTGCCCGTGTTGTTAACTTATGCTAACGGACGAATTATATTGCTGTTTGTTCGTCAGTTATCATTGACGAGGCTGTCCTGCCTTCCTTCCAGCCTATCGTTTGACCGTCAGCGTGTAAGCATTCGTAGTGACTGGAGATGGTTGGATGGACAATTTCCGCCCGGGTTTCTTCAAATTAGAGAGAGGTGTAATAGAACATCGCGTTGAGGTGTAACTTGCCCCTATATATCAGTCGTGTTAGTTGCATCCATACAGATTTGAAAATATAAATATACCTTAGTTCCCCCAACTCTTCGGACTGACTGATGTATTCCAAAATGTTGATAAACTCCTGTACGGATACGTTTCGTTTTTCCATGCGGAGGACAATGATGTTTAGCGTCACAAGAGTCCGCAGGTATAACCCAGACTTCAAAATAATGTTAGGGAGATTCTTCTCCATGTGATCGAAAGAGTGGTCCAGATAAAGGCACGTAATGGAAACCTGATTGCAAAAACTACGGGGCGCAATAGAATATGTTAGCCCTACTAAATACTGTGAACATTATCTCGAGCGAATCGGTTCTGACACTTTTGTGAACGGTATTTAAGAGTAATTTGGCATAATATTTGATAATAAAATTGGTGCAAACTCTTCTCATTTACCCTTATCACCATCACTGCCTACAATATTACCGTGAAAAAATATTCCATGTTGACTTTTGAATGCATGACGTACCATGTATTTACACATGAGGGTAAACCGGTTAAAACAATGTGATACAGGTAGCTAATTGATCGTGACTTTTTTCGAACCTCACTTTTCCTTTTGACAATACAATTCACAATCCAGGAATTCTATAGAATATTGATTACCTCACCTGCAACAATTTCCGCAGCGTCTCTTTTCGGCGGAGGTAATCTAAATGCCTTACAAAAGTTCATCATCTTCAACCTTCGTGGGCTTTCCGAATATGAACAATTCAACCTACCTTGTTTTGTGCTGCTAATTCCAACAGTTGTATTGTGGTCCGTTGCAAGAGTTTGCTATCGTTCTTGCGTATGTAGACATCTCGCGACACTAGGTTCCTGACAGTGCTTAGTACGCCTGAAGCATTATCCTTCTGTTCGAGCGCACATAACACAGCGAACCTCCTACCGTCCTTCTTCTTCCTTACTAGTTTAACAATTTCTGATGCGGCACTTTTGTTCAAGCCGCATGCAAATCTGTAGACAAACTGTAAATCAAAAGGATCGATGTTTTTGGAGAAATCATAGAACCAAGCCCAGGATGAGGTAACCACACTTGGGCATATATGGGGCGGCATACCATTCACAGAATAGCTTGTGATAGAACCGTACTTCAGTTTTTCTTATGAACTGACTGCTCACGAGTCAGGTCATAATTTCTGTCCAAGACTTCCTCTTCTACTAAGATTCCGATGTCTACGTACAGACTATAGAAATCCTCTCCGAACTCCAGAGAAAGGAGCTCCTTATCCCACACCAGCTGTTGTTTGTCACCAGTCAACGACTGAAATGCTAACCTGTCTAATTTGGAATGGTCGTTGCATGTCTCGTAGTTGTTCTTTGTCATTTTCCGGTACTTTGTTCTGTGCATGGGTGTGAAAGCAGGTCATCATGTAGGCGAAGAATTCAGTAACTGAGCTAACATCATGAAATGTTTCTCCTCGTGTGCCAAATGTGCGTACATTACTGCGAAAAGTGGAGCCTGACAAATTTCACCAAGTACAGCATTTGTGTTAAATTGGTGCAATATCTTCTGCACCTCTTCCTTGTCGTCTGTTACAGCCTTCAGTAGATACTGCTCTCGGGCGAGTTCGTCGAATCCTGGTGTAACATGATCGTCTTGTCCGCGGGCCACACCCAGGTGGCATGAAAGAAGATCGAGTTGTCAGAATGAGGTCAGCATGAGAAAGAATTTTGCCTTGAATTAACTTTACTACAACACTGTCTTTAACGTGTTGATCAGGGTACTCATCATAGGCATCTAATATTACCAACGTGTTTATGTCTGGGTTTTGCAGGATTTGTTTCAAATCTGACTCCTGAATGGGACTGTCCTGTGGTAACAAGCATCCTGATTGCTCCTATATCGACTTCGCCTTACCCATTTGTCTCAAATTGAGAAATATCACGATGTCTGGTTTACTAAATGGGGAGCGAGTGACTGCTTTACACCATCGTACACCAGCTGTAAAGCCAACGTCGATTTTCCGTACCCTGGGTCGCCTTCTATTATGATCGTATTCTAGAATCTCTTTCCGTCTCAACGAGAACCCCATGGTAGCTATTCATGCTTTCCAGTTACCATGGCTATCAAGGTGTTCCATACCGACTTCGTGAATATTTTGTCCACGGAATACAATCTTTCCTTGATGTACGGTATTGGTTGGACTCGATTCATAGGAGTGGTCGTAAGTTCTCTTCACTGCCTGATGAGATGTTCGTCTTCCTAATGAATGAAGAGGAGGTGGATTCGACTAAGTTATTATGGGGGAAACGTTTTACATGATGATATTAATATTATTAATAATAATAATAATAATAATAAATAAAACAAATATTCGTATAATAATTTTTTTTTTTTTTTTTGCCTTTCTCTCGATCTCAAATATGGGGATACATACAAACATTACTATAATATCAGTAATATCATCAACATGTACGTAACTGTAAATGGCTTGTAAATGACATTACATCTAGTATGGAGAGATTTCTAATCTCTGGAGGTCAATGTACTTTTTGTTCTTCTTTTAAATATGCACTTCCACATTAGGAAGAACTTAAAGTTATATTTAAGCGTCTCGTACGTTGGAATGCTTTGGTTAATGCTACAAGTAAAATTAAACTTTACAAAAAATGTGCAGATGCCTAACCAATGCATCTCGTTCTCGTAGTATCCGAAACAATTTTCAAAATTCACAATATACTTTCGACCTAAAGAGCTCAAAAATAGTCTGTCCCAGATAATCCCCCTACTTCCACGACAATGGCCAAAAATAAAAAGTAGAAGTCTAATGTTTTCCTTTCTGATTCAAAGCAAAAAGTGCAAACGGGGGGGGTTGCTTAACACGTTTATTTCACTGAGAATGGTTCGTAGGAATAATCCTATGGATAAACTTTGTAGCTGGAAGAACGAACTTTTAGTGTCTCTATACTATTACATGACCCAAAAATCTTGGAACGCAATCAGACAATCCGCTTGTAAATATTTTCCCATTTTTTACAGCAGCGCGGCTTTGTGATATCACGGTTAATGAATATGTTATAAGTGTAACGACAGATTTTACTTTTATTTACCACCTGAGCAGCATTATGTCTTGGCTAGACGGACGGTACTCCCATAAGAGGCCTGGACGGTCGCCAGGCAACTGGATTCGCGTGTAGTAAGCCGTTTAACTTGATGAATGGGAAATTTGGACAGTGGAATTTAGCAATAAGTTCATTATACTGGAGTGGTCCGCCAGCCTCGTTAAACAAATCCCTAACATAAAGGATATTTTGAATTGTAGCACATTTTGAATTGTAGCACTTCTATACCAGATTACGTGTCCATTGATCTTGATACGACTATTGTTCCAGATAATCTGATCACAGTAATTTGCAGTTGGTTCTTCAAATGTAAGATGGGCACTCCATGCATACAGCATTTAGAATGAATTCATTTTTAATTTTTGTCAGTGGATCCTCCCCCTTGAAATTGCAAACTGAATATAAATTGTTTACCTACACTTTTCAAAAAGTAGTCAAAAAGTATCTCCAATTACGTCAGTCATGATCAGTGTAACTCTTAACCCAGCCAATTTTGTTACTCTTTATAAAATCAAAACATCAAAAACATATTAAGTCACCCTAATTGGTGCTGTGTTAAAATGCATCTTTTCATCTATAAATTTTCCCATTCCAAAATAAATTTAAACAGCAAGCTATTTAGTTCCCCTAAAAAGGATTCTGGAGAGAGCGAATACTGAAAATAGGACACTAGTGTGACAAAGCAAAACTTTTCACTATGGTAATTTACCGATAGGAGAGGTCCAGTGAAGACACATATTCAAAAGGCCTTTAAGGTGAGGAAAACTTGGCAGATAATTTATTGGGAAAAAAGATTCATCCCTATATTTGGTTTGTAAATGTGACACCGAGGGCCCTAATAGGGCCACGGAAATAGATATGTTATACCCAGAAGGTAGTTGTAAAATGCGGGAGAGAGTGACACCCAAATGGAAATAGACTTGATTATTAAAATGGACTTTCAAGCCGGCTATTACATAAAAATCCTCAAATTCGAATAACCCTTTTTAACGATTGGTCATCATTGTCCGAGAAAACTGTCGTGTTGTCATCTGCAGACATGATAGTTTATGGTAATATCTTCAACAGGTAACCCTTTGAAAATACGATCGTTACGAGTTTAAGGCTAAAAATTCTGCACCAATAAAAATAACTATGGGCTCCGGGCAGCCTGGCCGAATCCCTTCAATCGGAAAAAAAAAAAAGCCAGAAGAAACTCCGTTGTTCAAGACACAGGCGGAGATATTAGTATAGAGCGCCTAAACACAGCGATGACGTCATCACCAAAAATTTTAAAAGAAACAATACATGAGTGTAGGAGTCCCCGTTTACACTATCAAAGCCTTCTCGAAAACAATGAAAAGAAATAAACCCGGTATGTGATTATCTTCTGCATATTGTATGGTATCTAGAATGAGTCGGATTTTCAACCTTGTAAGTCTGTTTTTAAGCATCTCGTTGATCAGAATGAAGTAATTCCGGGCAATACGTCCTAATTCTCTTGGCCAAGCAGATTGGCAGTATATTGTAAGTCAACATTCAAAGAAGGATATTGGCCTCCAATGGAATAAATTAGGGATTTTCCCTTCCTTTGGAAGTAAGTAATGATACCTCTGCCATGTTCCTGGGAAATCTTTCGATAACAAACCGGAATTTAAGGGACTAACACGAAATGTTTAATTTCTTGCCCAAAATACTTCATTAAAACCTCAACTGGCAACCCGTCACTACCGGGAACAGTGCCAGAATGTTTCAATTCGTAACGATGAACAGCACTCATTTTCTCTCAAAATACCCTCGCATGATTCTCTCACTCTTCGCGAATCATGGGATGTCTAGTTGCAGTAAAGCTAACATCACAATGGAATGTTGCTGATAAGAATATAAATTTTGATAGATTTTCGCTCATTTAAAAATATAACCGGACATCAGTGAAATCATACCGGGGTCATTCGTTAATAATTTAATGGCTTTCTTTTCATAATTTCGTTTTCTAAATGGAGAAAATACTGGGAGTCATCTCGCCATGCTCCACCCATCTTGCCTGGAACAGTTTATCAAAAATGCCTTCAATTGTTCTATATATATATCATCAAGTCGAAGCTTCTCATGAAATCTGTTGGCCTAGAGCGGGCGAGGGTCACAATTAAAACGTGGTTCCAAGCTAAGCATATATTTTGTTGCCAGGTCTGACTCCAATTCTCGTGTTTCTCGAGACTTTTTTTTAGAATATGCTATAGACCAAGAACGAATGAGAAATTGTACCTATTCCCAAAAGGATTGAGGACTACGAAATTTAGATCCCAATTTGATTCTGCGTCACTGATAATTTTTCGGATCTCTGAATATAAATATCGTCCTTCAACAGTGAAACATTCAGTTTCCAGTACCCAGGACCTTCCTGACATTAGAAGTTCGTATTTTTAAAATAACAGCATTGTGATCGGAATTAATCCTGCCAGAGTATAACAGTCGTGCATACTAAGTAGGTTGAACGATATAAGAAAAAAGTCTAGCCTACAGAAAAGTCCAATAAAATCAGTCATCAAATTCACTAGCCTGTGTAAACAACAACACACTGCCCTAAAATGAAAGAAATGGTCGCTCTTCATCACTCTCTAAAAACACGAACTCCTTACCGAGTTATAACGAAGTTAACAACAAATAATAGCAGTTCTACTTATTAACATCGAGAGAGACTATCCATCACGGGTTTGCTGAAATTGGTAAAGTTAGAAAATAGGTTGTCGATAAACGCTTTCTTCAAACTGTATCACTAACATAACAGGAAAAGCTCGGGAATAATTATTGATAGCTTCATTCAACCGATATGCTGAGCTTACTTTAATTCATTCAAATATGAGAAGGAACTGGAAAATTGATGAAATCGCCACAACCTTTTTCGAAAACTTGAAAAAAGAATAGCTGCCCATCACCACTGATAAGAAAACAACCCTTCCCGAGTTATAGAGAAAATACAAAAACAAGATAATAACAGAGTCTACGTATCCAGATCAGACGGAAAAAAGTATTAACGGGTTTACTGAAATTGTCGGAAATGGGCTGTCGGTAATCTTAGCTCCTGAGTCAAGAGCTAACAAAAGGGCAACGTTTTTCTTTAAATGTTTTCTTCCTCTTAACATGAGATAAGAAAGAAATGCTGTTCAGGAACCACTGAATCTTATCCAGTCTCTAAAAGCAAGGAACAAGTGCCTCGAACTGTGAGGTATCAGCATAACAGGGAGTATGAGAAGCCGCCATATCGTGATCACTTGCGTCGAAATCATACTGTCATGAAGTGGCTTCACAAGAGGCGCAGAGTTGTCAATAATGAGCGTTTCCCTACGGACAGGTCACCTTTCCACAAGGGTCAGTTCTGGTTCTTGAGTGTTTGGGTCATAGTAACGATATTGATGATTCTGTGCAATCCGGGGTTAATGGTCTTCGATTGTCATTTATTCCTATGCAAAGTGAGGCTAGGATTCCACAGATGCCGATAATGAGTCCGGTTTGGATGTGAATGTCATATTTTTTGCGAGGGAGGTTGATATTTCAGAACGTCCTTCAGTTTTAATGACTACGGAATTCATGTGGGAGATTCGGAAAATATTCGTATATATTTCGATTATACAGCGGAATCTCCCCGATGTGGCGAAACACTAGGACAGGTAATTGGATTCCTCGGCTTGATTGAACGTAATTCAGTTTCTTGACAGAAAACATTGTCTTCAGACTGTTTAGGCAGTTGGTAAGACTTAACTTTGGCTATTCGTGCGAGTGTGTAATCTTTCTTTACCGTAACCCGTTAATTTAGTACGTTCAAAGGAAGGCTTCGAGATTAATGTACTGTCCGTGAGATTCGCCATACGAGAGAGACCGGACATCGTGGTCTGACATCCGTGGCAGCTAAGGCGAATTCGGGTTGATTTGATTCAGGTTTTCAAAATTGTCCATATCTTCGAAGACTCCATCTACATCACCTAATAACAGAGGTTATTGCTCAAGCTTCGTGACAAACGTTGCAGATTAGACATTCGGAATATTTCTTTCCGCAGAGATTGATTTGTGAGTGGAATGACTTCCCTGCAAACGCTGTTTAGTCTAGGAGTGTTAATGCCTTCGGGAAAGACTTGTGTGAGAATGTTTATGTTCATTCTAGGTTGATGTGGTTTCGAGGTCGTGGGTGGGTTCAGTTCACCCTACCATCCTACTATGCTAAGCCTACACCGATACTCTGATATTGTTATTGAACCAAGTAACTCATGCTAATGAGATACTCCAACTACAATCATTTTGCAGGCATATCGAAATTGAAATCACTGAAAGGACCATATCGAAACGAAGATATTATTACTGCCAGAGCTGTTGTGAGAACAATAGATATCGCCAAATGCTGAAGCGCTGCCCTGTGAGATGTACGGAACTCTATGCATGCATGTCATGCATGGGGTGTGTCTGACGTTCTCTGTATAGGCTACATTGACCCTGGAGTTAAATTCGGCTTATACATTTCATGTTCAGCCAAGAACCCTGTTATCACACGCAGTACCATGCTCCATCGCGGCACGTTTCAACGCATTTATGGAAGTCAAGGCTTTGACATTCACCCAGCCTGTTGTATCTCTCGGCACATTAAACCACTCTCTCTCGTCTCTTTCGTAAACAACACACCATGCCAATCTATTCAACGGCTGTGTATCATTTTTTTAAATAACATTCGGCAAGAATAGCACATACAAAGTAATGCGTTTTTCAACCCTTCCGCGGAAATGGGGGACACTTTTCTTGCTTTAACACTCGTGATGATCCGCAAACTGTTTTCGATAGGAGAATTCAGTGAACCATCCCTTCACTTTGCTGGCTGTACCGTGACACTCCATATCCTCTAGTGCGTTCAAAAGTGGGTGAATGTCGTCGGCGCGATTTGGCCTCTTTCCTCCATCCTCATGATCATCATTAGTGCACTACCAGTATGCTCTTGGCTTTCTGATATCATCAGCAATACCGCCAGGGTTGAGTGCCAAAGCATGACTGCTACGCAGGATAAGCTCCAACTTTTACGCGTTGAAGAGCGTTTTGAATCGCCCAATCCTTTTCAAAGAAAAAGGACATTGAAATATCGCTTCATCGCATATACATCGCACGCTATAGCCTAATACCCCCTTTCATCATTACCCACAATCTGTTCATCGTCTGCAATGTTTATTGGCACGAATGTGACCATAATATTCCGTATCTCTGGTAACTTACATAGCCTATGTCTTCTCCTAGCATGTACTCGTACTCCCAACTTGATAGAAAAAAGCATAACGACTACGATTGTGTCGATGGAAATGAAGCTGCTGCCCAATATACCTCAAGGTGATGTTCTGATAAGTGTTTAATTTCACTAATTCATTTGTTGAAATGGAAAAAAAAATGTCGAAGCCGGGTGATTCTTGGGTCCTATTACCAAGATATAGCTATTATCCAGTCAAAGTAAACACAGCGTGATACATATTTATAAGGACATTTTATATGCACACGGCGTCAGAATCTATTACTCGAGTTTTTGGCTTCGGGAATTAAAAAGTAGCTGGAAATGGGGGTTGGCGGGAGTGGATGGTTGAATCTAAACCCACCACCAGCATCTGCAAGGGGTCAACCTATAAGTGCAACATCGAAAACGAAAAAAATTTGACATTATTATCGTCTTTGTCCAGAGTCATCGTTAATGCTCTTGTTAGGGTTAATCTTGTATGGATATTGCAACATTGTTGCATAACACCATACTCGCATGTCGTCAATTGGTCCTGTAGTTGACCCAATTCCTGAACTTATCAAAAATACGTGACTGTCTGTTCATTTCGTTTAGACCCTCGTTTTACTGCTGTGTCTTTGGACAAATATTGCCTCGTTGCTCCTGCCTTTTTTTTATCCCTTCCAGAAAGATAAAAATATAGCATGTAAATATAGCATGTAAATATACATGTAAAAAGTTCCCTACTTAACAAAAATAGGAAAGCCTCTGTTATCGTTTTGGATAACACAGCTTAAACCTGATCTGACAAGGCATGTAGTCGATGAACCTGCTCAACGATCACGCACTTTTCTTTGTACCGCATTTCCTAAAATCACAATATCTAGCTTTCTAACATATTAGGCTATCGACTAGAATACCAACGTAACTAATGTACAGTCCCCAGTCGTAGCATCAGCCGACACAACTGTGCTATGAACAATCGTTTTGAGTAACTGAACGCATTTATCTCTTGTTTTCACATTCACTGAATAGCTAAAAAGACATACATTCCGGGAAACGTTGGCTGATCCTTGTGTTTCTCGGCTCCAGATGACGGTTGGTTTGATTTGCTAGCCATGGTGATTCCGATACGTACAACGTGGGTTCTGAGAAGCCAGGTAATGTGTCGTTAATAGGCGCGGTTGTGGCTGCAAATATATGAATCTGTTCAGTTCAGTTGCTTTTAATGTCCATTCCCTAATCAATCAAAACTCAAGCATCATCAATCATTGACAAAGTGGCCAGCGTTTTTTTTTTTTTTTTTTTTTGTCGGCAGGTCCTATTACGAGTTGCCACGACAATCATGTGAAAACCAATTAGCTTCATCAGCAGTCTCATACACTGCCTCAGAACTGAGAAAATGGATCCTTTTGCTCGGGGGGGGTCCAAGGATATAAATGTCACTCATGTGGGAAGTGGCTTAAACAACGCATGTTTTGCTTCTCGTTAATTGAGCAAGTACGAACGAATGAACTATTCAGTATTTACGATCAGAAAGTATTATTATTTTAATAACACTCGTATCAGTCCACAACGGGTACTGTTGTGTAGAGCGTAGGAAAAGTTACGTTAAATTGTGGACATCTCGCTCCCACGGTAAGCGCATGAAAACGAGTGAATGCGTTCGGCTGCCGTGTAAAACATACTCAGACGTAACCCGGCAGTGGGGTAAGAAATTGGTTATTTCTGTATGATTTGATCAAGGAGAAACGGATCCAGGTACTCCACAGGCATTGTTCTACGGCAAGATTTAGTACTGACTGAACAGTACAAATCGTGTTTTTCGTTGACGGTGCAGTAAGAACTTTAGGTAGATACCGGTACCATTTTCCCCGGGCAGGTTCTTTACATTAAGAAGCTCCTCCATGATTTGATAATAGGTAACATAGAGGGTGCGAGCAGTCCAAGCAATCCAGATATGGGGAGAACGGGTGTGAAGACTAACAGGGGTATGCCCTGGGCATCATTTCACTACTGTAAATCTCGACGTTATCGGTATATAGTTGGCCATATTCAGCCGAGACAACCACATACCGAGTCCGTGCGCGGATTTAGTATTGACAAGAACGCAACAATACATAGTGATTCCTTGCCTCATTTTTGCAATACAAAAATTTCAGATGTCCTTGGACCAGACCCTAGTGTCTCGTATGAAACCCCCTACATGCCAGAATGAACCACACTTTTAGCATTCAGCAGGTGCCACTTTTACAACATATTCCAGATACTGACCTCTGTTGCCCTCAAGTAACCTCAGACCAGACCCCCAAACATATGGCCCATGCACTTCCTATGACCACTTACATACCAAGCATGGACCCCCCTGCACATTTGCGTTCAACAGCTATCGTGTTTACAACCGGCGTAACACACGCCCACACCATCGCGAATCCGTTTTTTTTTTCTCTGCCAAGGAATCCCAAATTACTATACATCTGTATGCCTATACAGGCGTAGCGCAGTCGGCCTTAATTTGGGGGGGGGGGTTCCGATGGTTCACTGAGGGCGCAAGAGTATACATAGCAATTATTTTACGATCTTCATTATTACTTTTCGGACTCAGCTGGTTTTGGTCATGTTATCGAAAATTTCGTACCGGGTATTACATCCAGATTGACACTCCAGTGAAACCAAAGGACAAATTCCCAGTGCTGACCAGCTATCACACCATAGCCTATTGCGCCCGCTATGCTATAACTACCAACGGGCAAGCTGCATAGCAGATTTGAACTTCGTACAAGCTTCCCTTCTTCAGCCATATACTTGATACACGTTTTCTCTCGTTATATATTGCATGGAACGAACCCGGTCCATGTGTCCATATACTTCCACACGCCCGTGACCGATAGTTTTTCCTTCGCACCCCACGTGGGGAAGAAAAACCTTCGTGACCCCTGAACATTACCTAAATTCTTCCATGCTGGCCCCATTAAAAACTCCCTCATCTCCCATGATGGTGTTTGCACATTTAATCTCGTTACCAGCCTGACATCCTTACAAGTCCACAGACTTATTTGCTGATCAGGACTCCCCTGCGGTATGCTGGACTTTCTCATGGCGCAAGAAACAGCCAGTATTGACACAAGGATCAAATATCATATAACAAGACAATTGCAGGCGGGTAAACCGCCGGCGTGTAATCCCCGCGAAACAGCCTTGTGGAACTGTTTTTTAGGAATCACATTTGATCTCCGTTGACTTGAAATGCCTACATTGTTAGGACCACCTGAAGTCAAACATCCCCAAGTTTGCTGAAATACGACGAAGTTAGAACAATCGCATGATCTATGCAAATTTGACCTCTGGTGCCCTGAAGCACCGTCATTTATTATTTCGGGACCACTACTGTTTCCCACCACACCGAGTTTCGTGTTGAATCGGCTGACCTCCATGTATTTTCGGCGCTAAAAAAAAAAAAAAAATTGCCTCCGGGGCCTCGAATCCTATCATGTTTTCGGGACCAACTTTGTTCCCACCGACCACGTGTCTTGTACATCGGTGAAACTCGGTATTCACTTGTTAAACCCACAAAATAGAGGGCAGCGACATGCAGTTGCTACGCACTTTTCGAACTCATCCCAAGATTTCACTAGAGCGGACTGTGTACCAAGTTTTACAGATCAGTCGATACAACGAGTTAAAGAGTTTCTTGCGGCTAACGGAGAAAGGTTTATAGGCCCCTGTGGGGGATACACGGCCACTTTTTTTTGTTTTTTATTTATAGAATTTGGAAATATTACAAAATTAAAACAGGGTAGTCAAGAACCAAGGCATATTGTTGCATATTGAGGGGATAATAACCTCGACTTCTGTTTCTATCCAACCAAGGGCCTCCGCCTTAGATGCATATTGTTCCGCTCAGGTAATGATATGAGGCTGATAGTTTCATGGCTGTGTAGGTTTCTCCTGATGTTTCTAAGGAATCATGAGTGCGATTATTATATACTACCGTTAATGAACAGCTGACTAGTTACAAAGAACAATAGTCTTACTGTATGAATGAAAACAGCACCTTATCAAAAATGTAACAATCATCCACCCTCGCCCTACTGTTTCACGAATCTATCTCACAATTAGAGAATAAGAATGTAGTTGACTTTCTATGTGACATTTTCCATTGAGCTCCCAATGAGTGATAAAAACATCACAAATTGTGATCAATTCAAAAATATGAAGATTTTAAGATTTTATAGATTTTTTATGTCAATCAAGCTATGGGTCAATTTTGAAGGCCAATGTTGCTGTGGTTTTGATAAGGATTCCACCCCTTACGTACGATGAACCCAGGGGGGTGCTTGGGGTGGCATCAACAATCAAAACTACCTAACATCTTAGGCCTGTGACAGACTACCTGAAAAAAAACGGGGCAAGTAAAGGGTCTACGTGAGTTCAGCTCTGAGGTAATGTTGAGTCTCTCAAGGATATGCTTGGGACACGTCCATTTCGATTTTGTGGTGTTGAATTAGTCTCGCCTCTACGGCAGACATCGAGTTACCAGAAAGCACGAGGTCACCAACTACAAGAGAAGCAGGACGTAGAAGAAAGGCTGATATGGTTCACACCCCATTTATGAAAGAATGTGAAAACAAACGGTGTGGTTTTCCTAAAGATTGATAAACAAAGCACCCCTGTAGCGAACTAAGTAAGATTTTCAATATAAAAAACAATGTCAAAAATATCCTACGATGCATGGCAGTATTAGCAGGATAATAAAATCGCATAATGCTCAAGTGATTGCAAAACACGCTAAAACACGCACCGCTGGAAACCTACCAAAACATGCAACTGTAGGGTGAAAGCGAACTGCCCGCTGCGGGGGAAGTGCTCGGTGACCTTTATTGTATACAAGTCCACGGTTACTAACGAGGCCGGATCAAGTGATATGTCGGTCTGGCCTGTAGTGAGTTCAAGACCCCGTATAATAACCAACACCTTGTTTGGGCATCAGCGCGACACCAACGGAACCCAGTTATCGAAACCACGTATGGGAGCTTAAGCCAGCGCAGTCGACTTCTAGATGCACTGGGAAATTCTGGAAAAATCAAACATGCACAGCGATCATGGGTTTTTTGCACTCTGCATAATGCAAAACGGGAAGTAATCTGGCCAAGAACAAAGCAAATAAGCGTACCGATTGATCTCAACGTGCCGTCATGGGGGGGGGGGGGGCGGGGGGGGGGGGGAAAGGGCGCGGTACGCGCCCCCCAATTGTTTTCCAAAAAGAAGTAAGGCACCATAGGAGCGACTTCGCCTGTCGATAGTTGTGCTAGTAATTATATATATCTATATATATATATATAAATTATATTATATATATTAGATATATATAGTATCTATATATATATATCTATATATACTTCTATATATCTTATATATATATAAATATATGTATAATTTATAATAATTATATATTATATATATATAATATATTACTATATATATATATATATATATAATAATATATATATATATATATATAATATATTATTAACTATACATGTCTGTTTCCATATGTATGTAATTAATGGTATATATATATGTATATATCCCGAAGTTTAACCATAGCCATGAGTATTTGTTAGTTCCATCAAAATCTCCTCTAGGTTTGCCTCCTCTCTCGTCACCATGTACGTCACATGGGCGGTATAGTAACATCCCCCTGACGAAGGACTCTTGCATGCAAAGAGTTGAACACTGGGGACAGTGAGTTCTCTGAAACTGGCCCACTTGATTATTCATCCTTCCAACAATTTGTTTTTAAGCTTCCAATGACAAGTACTACGTCCAAATAAAAGGGTACTACCATGGCACGAAAATGGCTCCCTACTATGCTAATATTTTCATGGAAAAAATCGAGTCCAACATCTTGTCATGTTTCCACTTAAAACCTGTGTATTATTCAGATATATGATGACATATTATGATCTGGGAGGGTAGGGATGCGCTTGACAATTCCAAGTTGATGTTAACAACTTCCCTCACGGAATTTAAAAAATTTACCAAATTCCTTTCCTTGATGTTCTAGTTCAACTGTCGGGTATTTCGCTCAGTACTTCTATTTATTACGAACCCACTGACAATCACAGGTACTTGCATTTCGATAGCTTCCACCCCAGAGCCCCTTGAAAGGGTTCATTATCTACAGTCAATGTCCTTGACTTAAGCGTAACTGCTCGGACCCCAACGATCACCGAGAGCAGGTAGCTTCCCTTACCGAATACTTTCTACCAGCGGGGTATCCCTTATCTATTATCAAGAGCAATGTTGAAGGCAGCTCAACGTAGTCGGGTCGAGTTACTCCACTAGAAACCTTTAAAAGGGAGTGACCGTATCCATTTGTCCTGAATTCAACCCCCTCATCAAGACCCTTGTCCCAACCCTCAGGAAAGACTACGCTGCCCCTCGAAGATCTCGCCCTCGCCCAAACTTTGCAGAGGCAACCCCCAAATCTCCACCGCTTACTGACGTCATCTAAGCTCGACAGGCCTATGTCAGGTAACCAGCCTGCCGACAGGAGACAGGGGTTAGGGGGCGCAAGTGCGAAAGCTGCAGCAAATCCCCAATTTGGTGGAAGATCCTCGCCCCCCCCTGTATTAAAGTAAACTTCGGGAAAATCCGTCTATCCTCTTACATTGTTTTGCTGTGACGAGGGGTAATTCTGCGGGTAGACATCGACCGTGTCGGGATCGGTCAATAACCGCAACGAAGCCTTCGCGATACCACCCTGGCTTCCGGTGCACAACTTTAATCTCCCAGTCACCTCTTGATAACGTCCGTTGGTACCCTCCTTGCTAGTGGTTTTTCAATTCCACGGCTGTCGCAAATGCGTGACGCAAGTGTATTTTTCCGATCACCTCTCGTGAAAGGGTGGCACTAATACGGATGTGGGTGTAGTGTATCCTATAAATTACTACCTTTGATCGGTTAATGGTGTCCTAGCCTAAAAATATTGACCCTTCGTAGGAGTATCGAACATTGGATAATCCGTCAATCATTTAATCGGATAATTTTGTTTGAGGGCCTGTGGAGTCCTGTTTAACTTCCTCTGCATGTATGGGTATTTCGCATCATTGTCAAACCTGTTGCTGACGAAGTTCCAAGGTAACCGATAATATTTTAACAAAACTATATTCCTGTACTCCATATTCGTCTACAATGATTTGCAGTCACTGGAGTGTCATATTCTATTAATAATATATATATAATATATAAATATATCTATATATATATATATATATATATATATATTATATATATATATATATATAATTATATATATATATATATATATATATATATATATATTAATGAACTGAACGGGTTTTTTCCCCGAAGACTTGAAAAAATTTGCATCAGGACACGACACGAGCGATTCGTTGCCACGGAGTTTACTCATCAACAGATAAATGACTTCTCGTGAATGTCATACAAGTACAGCAATACTCTTAAACATGTCTATGGGGAGTGACAAAAACTCTAGTCAAAAACTGCTTCAGAAATTTTCTAGACGCAGACAGCGGTATAACAATGATATTCGTCGCTGGCTATTTGCTGTTATGAAAAGGGAACAAACTTTGAAGCTCCCGCCCCAAAGAGCTCTTCCTAACGTCCGCTCCGGCTCTGAAGATGTTCGTGTTTTGCAATGAGGTTTCATCGCTTCTTCCGAGTGATCTGAACTAGGCAACATGTCGCCATAGGTGAATCTCGGAGGAGTTCGAAGGAAGCGGTTAGGCCACAACTGCTGCCATAGATTTTTGCGAGATTTCCGCGAAAAAATGAGAGTTAGTCCAATTCACCCGAAACTTGGTGGAACTCTGATAAATATTCCAAGATGCCAGGTCACCGAGGGCAAGTATTTCGATTTTTTAAACTTTTCGCAATTTCAGCAAAACTTGACTCGATGTAGACTACGTTGTTCCAAAATAAAAAGGCCAATCCATGAATGAACCTCCCCGTTCTTTGGTCATGGATGTAGTCCTTTTGATATATCAATCCTTGATAACCACATCAAGCATCCCCAATTGTTCAGAAGGGGGATATACATGTTGGGGTTCACCCGCCGGGCGATGTCTAATTCGCTAGGTGGTTACCGCCTAGGCTATGAAGTCTAATACACAGTGTTGAGCGCATCTAGGTAAACGAGTGGTTAGAAATGAAGTGTTGTAAATTTAATTAAATTAAATCAAATCCAAAAATCTAAATTCCCAAGCATGGACGGTCAATCCTCTCAGTCTCATCCAAACTTGAAATGGCACGGAATGCGGAAATACAACCAGAATTCTGATAATTACAAGTATCGAGCTCGTGCAGGGAATGTGGTTACTGCTAATACCCCTGACCGTGCGGAAGTTACACAGCACTTCTCCGTATTCCTTTAACAATCAGGTCAAAACAAACTTACCAAATTCACAAGCTTTTCCGACTGCAAATGCCGTGAGAAATCCCAGTGTTCGCAAGAGATCGGTTGATCGAAACAGATGTGTAGCCTAAGTTGCTTGAGGTTGAAGACGATAGTGTGCAGCACAATGAAATAACGTGCTGGAAAAGGGCTTGAGAATAATGTTACCCGGGTTCCTAATCCTTGTTGCATATGCATATTTGGAGAAACCAATACCCGACCAACTGGCTATATATAACCATATGCTGTAGCTTTCTATACCATGCCAACAGTGAACCCGGAAGGGGGTGATAATAGGTTTGATGCACCAATATATAGGAACAGTAAGTCGAAACTGCTTAAATAAGCGGGAAAGGAAAGCGAAGTGAGGAAGTGAAAGCGGGACCGAGTTATTTAGTCTGAACCGGGGTCAATTACGCCTGTTGAATTCAGCTATATTGCGCAACGGCGGCCGGCGGCGTGTTGACGTTAGTTCGGGCGTGATCAAAACATGACCAGATGCTGTCGGACATGGCCTGTTATTATTCACAGACTGCCCAAAGGGGTAATATTAATGACAACCTATGAATCCTACTGACATGGGCGTCAAGGGGGGGGACGGGGGGGGGGACAGTCCCCCAAACTTTCAAAAGTGGGGGGGGGATACAGATCGTTTACGTCCCCCCCCCCCACTTTTCCGCGACCGTAATAAAAAAATGATAGGCACATGCACCAAATTGTAATCACTCTAAACTGATTTTGTCTAACCCAAACACTAATCGCGTTGGCAATTGTCTAAGTCCACTAATACCAGATGCGGACCCCAGGGAAGAAGATCTGGAACCCGACTGGGGCCGAAGGGAAGGATTACCATGCTTCATACCGAGTCTCGAATATTAAATCGAATACCGAAAGTGCATAATTTCAAGTGTTTCGCGCGCAACTGGCGTTTGTCTTCAAGCGTTGTAGGGTAAAGAAGCGATGTAAGCTTGAATCAATTTTGTCCTCGAAATTTCGGAGCCTGGGGCAGACTGCCCCCCCTCCCCCCCCACTTTTTCTGAGATGAAAATCAGACGAAAATTCGTGGGAAATTTTGGGAAGGAAAATAGCAAAGTGAACAAATGCCTGAATTTTTTGCAGTCTTTTTCGATTAAATGCCCGGGACAAATGCAAGTTTTCGCCGCTTCGCGGCGCGCTACTGTAGTCCAATGAACGACCTTTTAAAATTCGGTACAAACATTCTTGCTCCCAAATGGGATTGGTCCCAGACGCAGATTGGTCTTCCCCCGATCCAAACAGAGACCGTTAGGTAGACACGGATCCCACGCAAACAATGGCCAGGTGAAAAGAAATGAAGAAAATACCATGTGTGATACTCGGGTAAATCATTTTAGTAGCACCCCAATGGACAACTTTTTTTCTGTCTTTACTGTAAACATCACCACATGTAGATGGGTGAAATTGAGCCTGGCAAGTGCGTTTCGTCGATCTGGAGGTTGAAAATCTGAATTCTTGGTTCGCTCCGCGCCAACCAATGGTGGCACCTCGCACTTCACCGCAACAGGGTCTTGCCTTCGATGTGTCCCACCCCCAAACATTGTAAGCGCCGAACGCACTCTGAGAAACGCCACCGCTCGGAGGCGCCGAGGACTATCAAAGCACGCCGCACCTGCGCCTATAATTGCACCCATTCCAGAATGCTGACGGAGAGAAGTAATTTATACAAGCACCGACATGAGCTTGGGGTAGTTCCTTCGAAGAGACGGTAGCCTACAGAATAACTCAAGGAAGGGGAGGGGAGTTTTTTTCCTTACCCCTTTTTTTCCCCCGGAATATAAGCAGGCCACAAATATCGGGGCAATGAATTCAGCGTTTATTCCCCGCAATGTTTCTTTTGGATGCCCCGATGGGTTCCGGGGTGGGATGTTAGAAAGGAGGGGACGCTCTCGCAGTAGTAAATCTCCAAGCTGGTTTTCAACTGCAACTGAACACGGGACTCCTCGATTTCGCGGATCATCCCGGAATCCAGACAGCACCAATACGGGCCCCGAAGATGTGAATCTTTCTAGAAATCAACTCAACAGAAGGAGGTTGTAGAATTCCTCGTGCTATTTCGTAATTCAACGATCCACCTGATTGAGGCAATCGTTAAAGGTGCGGACTAACCACACGCACAGAGTTGGACACCCCACCTCCCATCACCGAGGTCGCAATCGTCCATCTACTCACCTACCTCATTCGACCCAACGTCACAAAGAGGTTGGGCAGCGAAGAAAGGAAGAGGAAGGGTTGTGGCGGACCCTCCTTACTCTTAATTGTAAGTTTTGTTCCTGATTGCGCTTCAAGCAAGTGCTTTTTTCAAGAGTAGCTGTAGGAACCTTTAAACTTTTTAGAGGGTCCATGGAACTATAATTAACCTATCTGAAACGATTGGGGGGACCTCGACAGTATTGTAGTGTCAGTAGTGGTCATGGAGGAGGAACCTCCTGATGGTGAGGTTCCGTGTTGTAGGTAGTTTCTGATCTCATATTTAACACGTGTGGCGAATAAAAATATGCTGAGCTAGTTCGTCAAACAATATATTGACCAGTATGTTCAAAAATTATACCGTGTTTTGGCAATGGCATTGAATTGAAACACGTAGAAAAGTGGATGATAGTTTAGATAAGTAGTTTCAGCACCACTAGTCTCGCTCTTTTCGCTTTCAGAGTTGTTTTTTTCCCTGAATGTTAGTTGAGCAGCCATACTAATGAGTGGGCAATTTCTAGTCTGGATGGACATCATAATCAGGATGCAGATCAGACATATTGGACCGTCTTGGTTCCTAAATCATATTGGTAAATTATCTCACAAAGGAAGCAGAATACAATTAAGGTTTTGGCCTAAAGTCGGCAAACTGGAAAGTCGAATAAATGGGGAAGTAAAGGCTTTACTCTCTTAGCAGAGATCGGGCCGATGGAATTTCGGGTGCTGTGGGAAATCTTTACCGTGTTTTATTATTATTATCAGTCAGCCATGTAAACCATATCTGACCACAGTGAGCAGACCAGGAAAGTAGGGACCGTTGCAAAATGATACCTCTGAAAAATAAAGATTTCACAGTCATACACTGTGCGAAGTCCAGTCTGCAAAAAGAAATATGGCCAGCGCCGAGGGTCGGTGCAATGGATCAGGCTGAAGCTACGGGGAGCCTTGAGAAGGGACGTGCCTGTGGAGGGTGGCCTCAGGATGACCAAACACACGTGACAGTTGATTCCACTCTCATTCCAAGCAGACAACCAAACGACAGCCGAATAACTCCCATCTTCATTCTGTCTCTTAGTGTCGCCTACCGTATTCCTCTTCCACACCACAGGTGGGAAAACCGCAGACCTCTGAAAGCCCCCAATTCGAAGGGGGCCCATTACGTCATTGATCAGAAAACATGAATCCAGGGTATAGTGGAATTTCATTGTTGAAAGCTTTACGTGGTATATCCTTGATCTTTCCGATTATTAGTGGAATAGTCCTCACGGATATTAAAAGACAGCTGGACTTGAGGTGAACGTCGCTTCCAATACGGACATCAAACGACTGATAGAATATCTCTCAGCTGTCCAATGGTTACCTGTGCGTGTAAATCGACCACTTACATCGCGGTGGAACATATGCTCTTTCGAAAGAAGAAAGGGGGAAAAAGATTAGGACACTTCTATCGTACGTACTTCAGCGTTGCCAAACCATTTTGTACAACTACTTGCTGGAAGTTAATTTATATTCGGCAGTATGTTCCCAGATGGTACATGAACCATTTTTTGGGGTCAGGTCAAGAGCCATCTGAGGTCACCAGAGGTCCAAAGGCCGGGAAACTTGTGTACAACACGATAAGTCCAGAATGGTGGTCTGATCAGATTGAAATTTGGTGTGTAGCTTTCTTACGGGGAATGCTTGGACCCATATTGTTTTTGGTTTTGTTCCGGGTGAGGAATTTTGGTCAAAATAGAAAAATTTGTGGAAAAGTCGATATTTAGGCCATTTTGGCTTGTAAACACGATAACCCGACCCGACCCCCCTAGATCAGCTGTATGGGAGGTCACCGGGGTCAAAGTCTGAAAATTGTAAAAACACCCTCAATCCAGAAGAATTGTTGGTACGATCAAGTTTAATTTGGTGCATGGCTTTCTTATGGGGAGTATAAATTGTTTTGGCTCAGGTCGGGGGTACTATTTTGGTTCCCAAAAATAGAAAAATTTGTGAAAAAAGTCGATTATTTTGACAAAATTTGGTGTGCAAACACGATAACTCAAACCCCACATGGACGGATGAAGACCATACGGTGTGATGTTCCCCATGATTAGTACATAAAAACCTATGTGTTGGGTCAGGTCAGAGGGCATCTGCGGTCACAAGAGGTCAACGGCTGGAATCTTTGAAATTTAGGTGTAGCTTTAGTATCAAGAGTATAGGACCTTTTGGAAAAAATGGAAATTGTCAGACGTTTGTTTCCCGTTATGAGCTGGTACAACTCCATTTGTCCGTGTTGTATGGCAATAGGTTGTCAGAACGAGGTCAAGGAACACTAACACTCGGCTTCTGGTCAGAGAAGAACGAAACTGACAAAGTTTGGATATGGACAGAGCTCTGTGTTCGGAATACAAAAAACAAACTCCCGTTTTAATCGGGCACTCGGTTCTCAAGTCACTAGGGGTAAAGGTTGGTTTTATATATTTTGGTAATGCATCCGCAGTATACTTGGGAGTGACGGAAATGTTGTAGGACTGGGTGATCGCATCGGAAGTATATTTTCATGGAACTGTCATGTCATCAAAGGTCATTCAAAGTCACTATGGACAAAAAACTAATACTTTTTGGAACAATCACCAGTGACGTGCTTGGCATTGTTAAATTCAT
The DNA here is from genome assembly GCA_026419785.1 of Sclerodactyla briareus. NCBI lineage: Eukaryota > Metazoa > Echinodermata > Holothuroidea > Dendrochirotida > Sclerodactylidae > Sclerodactyla > Sclerodactyla briareus. Next base: position 137,426 of record JAODTK010005795.1, on the reverse strand, counting down.
AACGGGTGTACATCATGCAGGAGAACATTTTTCATTAAAAAAATCATAAAAAAAAAAAAAAAAAAAAAAAAAAAAAAAAAAAAAAAAAAAAAAAAAAAAAAAAAAAAAAAAAAAAAAAAAAATTAAAACAAAAAAAAAAAAAAAAAAAAAAAAAAAAAAAAAACAAAAAAAAAAAAAAAACCTCATGTCATCAAGGTCATTTAGGGTCATTATGGGCATGAATCGCCAAAAAGTGGTTTCCTGCAACAATTTCCAGTTATAATTCTGATGGGGTTTATATTTCAGGACAAGGTGTATCCCATCTAGGGTTACACTTTTCATAAAAACGGTCAAGTCCCCGAGGTGCAAAGGTCAATAGGGAGTCAAAAAACTCGTGTTTTGCATACCATGGAAACAAAGTATCCTGCCAAAGGTTAGGAGTGTGCCATTTGACCACTTTATTGGACCTCATCTGTTCGGGACCTTTGACCTAATTGACCTTTCCCATTTTTTGGCGAAATCAAATTTCATGGCTATTTTAGGATCCAAAGGTAACATCTGATCGAAATGGTCCATGAGATGACCCCTTGGTGTGCGAAGTATCAGAGGACAAAACATTGAAATTTAGTGCCGTAGAGTGTTCATATGATTTGTCATGTTGAGTTTTTTTTTTTAAATACGTGGGCCAAACTACCATTTGAGGGATGAGATCTGAGGTTGGAAAGTCAAGGTCAAAGCTCAAAGGGAAAAGACAATTAAAGCTGCCATTTTTTGGTATGTGACAAGAGTCTATGAGCTAAATGTAACGAGGACCATAGTGGGGTGAAAATTTTCTTGAAAAAAGTCGTCAATGTCGGTAAATGTCGTTAAATGTAGTTCAATGTCACTCTTGGGCATGGAACTGCCCAAATAGTATGTTCTACTACGAGGACTGTATTAACCTTTGTGAGTTCAAATTTAAGGGACATGATGTACATCATGCGGGAATTCATTCTCCATTGCATGAGAACGTCCATGTCATCAAAGGTTTCCACGGTCACTCATTGGCAAACTATATATTTTTTTCTAACCACTTTCCATGCCAGTGCTTGCTAATGGCCTTGTTGAATCATCTCAGACATGGGTACCACGTGAAACTTTCATGGAAGCAGTCTTGCCATCAGTTTGTCAAAGGTCACTATGGACTAGTGACTGGCCCCGCCAAAAATGTTTTTTGGACCACACAATTCCCACTGCGATTCCCCTGGTGTGGTTCAAATCATGACAGGTCAATCTTCATAAATCGTCATGTCATTCAATATTCATTCAGGGTACTTAGTTACTCCTAGCCTAGAGATTCAAGCCTATTCGATATCAATAATTTGTCACAATTTGTTCTTGTTTAATAGCTACTACAGTACCCTATTCTAATCACTTAGGCTTTGCACGGTTTATTATGTACAAACTACTATTTCACCTAATTTGAAGTCAGCACCACATTTTGCTAATGACCATATTCGTTGAAATTCGTCAAAATAATGTGCACTAGGGTGTAGATGGGAGACAACAGGCTTTGGACCCCGAAAATGAAAACAGGTCATTGTGCAACATTTTGACACCTTATCCTTTCGTTATCGTTTCAAAAACCAGGCTTCGGGTCCCTTATATAGGTCATAATCAATATTCAGGGTAAAACACTGTTTGGTTCCTCAAAATCCGGCCTCGATTTAAGGTCATTATGAAGAAAAAGTCAAAATGTGCATATGCGATCGATCACTGTGTGAAATCCCATATATCACGAGGGCGGGCGGTGCATTTGTTGGAAATCTACGATTGCCAGAATGGGATGGAACAGTGTTGCCACACATATTTTGTCCCAACCCTGTCTACTTCACCCCTCAACCTCTCATCCTTACACGTGTCCCCCCCCCCCCTGTTTTTAGCCTATTATTCCCATTCTGGTCGAATTCGACCTCTCTCAATGCTGGCCACCCCATCGTCCTCTCTATCGCCGAATTGGAGCTTTAACAGTCGCGATTCTTCCTTGGCAGTTTATGAGTATTTTGGACGATTTTGGACACGAAAAAGTGTCCTACCTACCTACTCCTTCTACAAACGAAGTTGAGCGTACCATCGCAAAAGATATCCTCTACGAGGATTTGGTATAACTTTTTTACTTTTCATAAAAAAAAAATTAGCGATGTTTCCAGTGGGATTGGACGGATCCCGAGTTCGCACAAGTTACGTGAGGTCCAGGCCAGATAGCCTAACACGTACCGTATTGCGCGGGAATCCTAGCGTTATAGCTTATGTTGTGACGAGTGAGGCTCGGTGGACTAGTGTTTACGTTGAAGTCCTTCCTGTGGAACTTGTATTGGTCCGTTTGGAAACGTGTTTTTTCCGGGGTTGTTTTCCATTCTTTTCAGCTTTTAGGACTAATTAGAATGGGTTTTTGGGTGGCAAAATTGAATATTTTCCCGGTTCTTTCCGGAGTTAGTTTTCGTGGTTGGGCCTTTAGGCTTCCCCCGCCAGTTCGAAAGGTATCAGGTCGTATTGTTTATTACCCTTCAGGTGACATACTCAATTCATAGGTACTATGAGTTTGTAATTTGCATACATTTATTACACGGATTATTCATTATTGCTATTTTTTATGGAATTATTACGGAATTGTTCGGTTTTTATTCATGTGCCCTTACAGCTAGTGGGTCGTTAGTACCCGGCCTAGGTCCGGAATCCCCGGCAGCCATGATAGCTGGGTGCAATTGACCTTTTGCATGATTTGTTTCCTCTCTACCGAATCTTTTCAGACGTGCTGCCAGCAGGCCAACCACCCCCGACCAATCCCGGTGTCCGTGCGTCGGTATGAAGCCACGGCATGACGACACGGTGAGTGGTGAGTGCCATCAGCCTAGGGTGTGTCCAGGCCGGAAGCCACGTCGGCAGTCCTACTACAATCCCACTGGTGGGCAACACCGGCCAGTGGTTAGTGCAGGCCAGCCCGGAGCCGCGGGACAGCCTCCGTGCCGCAGGTCCTACACGTAATCTACTGGTGGACAACACCAGGAGAGGCAGCGGTAAGGCAGGCCAGCCCGAAGCCGTGGACCAAGGCTGCCGTGGGTGGGGCCGCAGGGTCCTACATGTGGACGACACCAGCCATAGGTCCAACAAACCAGCGAAACCGAACCATCTCAGGATCAGTAAGCTTCAGTGTGAAGGTCATCGGCCCTTGCACGAGGTTGGTAATCCCCGGCATGGCGGGTCACTTTCTGAGCTTTGGGCTCCGGGTCGTCCGGTCCAGGGTCCTGGAACCACTTGCATGGAAAGCTGTGATCCAGCTGCGCCTAGCGGTTGGCACGGACCCGCAGAATTGGCCCGAGGCCTCCTCCCTGCACGACTGTGTGACAAGGCACCAGAACAAGAACCGGGAGACGGTTGTGTCATCAGCTATGCGCTGGAGGCCCTCCGGAACCAAAGGAGCCAACCCACCAGGCGGCGTGACGTATGGTGGTGCCCTCCCGTCGCCTCACGCCGTGCCGCAGGCCCTTCCCGGCGTGGAGGGAACCAACGCGAGCCCTGGGCTATCAGCAGTGTGTACACTTACGACGCGGGACCGGGTGCATCCATGGGACATCTCGGGTGATCGCTACTCTCCCGTCTTCTTGCTGGTGTCGCGACCGGGGTACATTTATATCTCCGCCGTACCGGAGGCCCCCAGGAAGTCGTCCAAATCAAGACTGGCTCCTGAGCCGCATCACACGGTCGGAGGCCCGAACCGTTTCGTAAACATCCCGGGCTCAAAACCGGAATTAATGGCAGGGAGACAAAGTCAAATGTCGCGCTAAGACCGCTCCCAGTCCAAATACGCTGGAGGGTTCGGGGTGTTAGTTGAGGCTGCTCTGATTTCATTGACTCTCGCGTCCTCCTATCAGTTATCAGTGAGCCTGCTAATCTGCCTATTTCTACGGATCACATGATGTCGCATTGTACTTACTCGCGCCGCCTGTTACTTATTATTGAGCCGGGCTGATTAACCGAATCGCGCAGAGATAATGATTGCCACCGTCCCCCGTCTTCTGATTAATCCTTGCCCGCTCATGTCGGGACTCCTACGAAGAGACAATCATCCTATGGAGACATCCCGAGGTGATCGTTTCCCTCCGTCTCTTGCAATCAATCAGTTAGCGGCGTCGCCTGTGGATCGTCGGAGGCGGATCATATTTAGACGGCAAAGCTTCTGCCATACCCGAGGTCATGCACCGTTTTTTCTGACCTAGTCCCGAAATATATACCCGGTACTGCTTGGTTCTGCAGTGGTTGAAAGGGTCGCTAGCCAATGCGGCCTCACGGTCCTACTACACGGAAACATTCGGCCTGGGTCACCAGCGGCGCCTGATGGCTACATCCATGACGGACTACAAAAGCAGCCGATCCACTGCCACAACAGAGGAACAGAATTGTGTCGGATCCGGCCTTCTAGTGGAAAAAATGGGGAAAAGAATGGATCACATGACTGCTGGTCAAATCGTCAGCTTGGCTCAGCCGCCGACTGGATAATCCGCTACCAGACGAACCGGTGCTGGCCACCTAGCAGAACCACGGTCGGGGATCTGCGGACGGCGGCGGTTTGTTAACCAGGTTCAGTATTCGACTCGGTCGTCGACAATGCGACCAGTGACTTATTGTGTATTATAGTACCGGCCAGAACTATCAGCGCGACGTGTCCTCGGCCTCCTGGAAGAGTTTGAGTACGGGGCGGACAGTGGCGCGAAACGAATTCGCGACGCTGAACGGGCCGGCCGAACAGCCAATATCTTGCGGTCATGATCCCGATCAGGAAGAACGCTTCTTAACGGGCAACACCGGCTCACTCGCCCGTTGATTCCGTCAAGTGTTCGATCGGGAACAAATGAGCTGGTGCTGAGGGAAAACTGGTTGTCCAGGCTCAGCCGCCTCAGACGGGTCCCATGGGCAAATCGGACTCAGCAGCCGACCAGAAATCATTATGCAGCGAGGCCGATACTCAACCGAGCTCGGTTGGATCGTCTTCTCGGAGTGGTTCTGTCTCGGAGGTTGGGCCGCACGGGACGGAGCCGTCAGTCAATTCGGGATGGCCCGGCAGGTTATGGGGCAGGCACTCTTACCGCTCCATGCTCTCTCAAGCATCACTCGTGAGCACTGGACTGGCAGCTGACAATAAACCTACCGTCAGGCAAATGCGGATCTTCACAGAGGAGTCAACCGATTACGGGTGACTGTCGGGTGGCTAGCATGCTTCACCGAGCATTGTACTAGCTTGACCTCGGGAAGTCGCAGTAAGAGTAGTAACGCCCACACCGGTGGCCTCCAACTATGCCCACAAATCGGCCAGGATACCCTGGCATGTAAACCATGGTCAACGGCGTCAGCTGGCTCGGCTCTTGAGGTCGAAACGGTGGGGGGATCGGCTCTCTCTCCAGCGCTAACAACCCAGAACATCTGGCCATATTGTTTGTGATTATAGCGTTCCTGTCGAAAGCCCCGAGGGTTGGCCCAGTATCAGGGAGTCTCGCACCCGACCCGAAAGTCCAGGGCCGCGCAGAGCCGCGGACCGTCGCTAAAGCAGAGTTGTAGATAAATAAGAGGGCACCCAGCTACCTACATCAAGCCTGTAAACTGAGCCCCCACCCCCCCCCCCGCCAGGTTATCAATACGTCGCCGATTCTGATATCGCAAATCAGGTGATACGGTCACTTTGTATAGGCAATGTGTGAAATGCAGGCGTTGCCTTTGAGCGCGTCGCTGGTTCCAACCGGGTCCAGCCGAAAAACATGTCTTCAATCCCGCGGTGCTGTTGTTACACAATGTGGTTCCCGATAGATTCTACAACAGTACGGGTTTGTGAATCTTGAACGATCGATCGATAAGGGGTAAGTATTCTAGTTCGTAGGATTCACAAACCCGTACTGTTTTGTAGAATCTATCGGTCGGTCCCACAGCCAGCGAAAAGGTGGTTGGAATCTTCCACGCCGCCGCTTTCATTATGACTCTAGCGGGACACGCAGAGCCGGGCTCGAGAAGGCACGCTGCCTGTAACGCCGGCGTATGCCGCTGTCGTGGCAGAAGCAAAAAAGAAAATGATCGTCGTGACGGATCAAACGAGGCCTCTTGATGAGTCAACACGGGCCTGGACGGGGCCACAGGCTTGTCCTCGGGTGTTGGTTCCGGAGAGCGACCCGGAGTCGCGGGAAGGTAAAAATTTCCGGCTCGACGCACACCGCAATGGTTTCTTTATCAAGAAGTCGGCTCCGGAGGAGACGGATCCCGTCGGAATCGTGCCGGAGAAGAACTGGCATTAGGAGTAAAGAGCAAGTCAAGACAGCTCTGCGTAACTCTGTGCATGGGCTCATAAGGCGTCCGCGGGCGTGGCGAGGACGTCGGTGAGGGATTCTGAGGATCATGCCGGGGCCAAACAGAGCGGGCAGGAGACGTCGCTAACGTGCCCCCAGAGTGGGGACAGTGACAGCTCCGCCCTGGAGGACCCTCTGGAAAAACGCGAGTATGCCGCAAGGGCGGAGTGGAAGGCAGGATCGGCGACCTGCTTCCCATGGTGGAAAGAAGAGGGCCCAAATTAATGACATCGACGGCCTACCGAGGCAACCCAGCGGTCACAACCGAGGATGTTGTTGCGACGTCCGCGAACCGGTCCGAAACGCTGCTTGTTTGGGGCACTGATGGCTCGTCTCCCGCCGAAGAGACGCAGGGCGCGAGTGCCGTGGTACCGAAGCTGACCCATCTGCTGACCGGAAGGAGTCCGGAAGCAGAGGGTCTGAAGTCGCGGCGTTGTTGGCCGCCACCGAAAGAGAATCGGACGAACGGTTGTGTCGTCGGTCGGGACCGTTCACTGCGTGCCCCCGCGCTGAACCGGCTGAATCTCCCAAAAGAGGCCGTGCCCCTAAGACGGCCCCCTAACCGAGAGCGACGCGCCTGTGTGCACTGTCGCCCTGGAAAGGGAGTCGAGCAAGCGGACTATACCGCAGCCACCCGTGTAGCTCTGTATGCCGCCACCACCTATGTGGCTCCGTTCTTGGGACGGGAAGGGTCCGAGGATTCTCGCTGAAAGAGGAATCGGCTTGGGCGGATTCGACCCTGGATGTCGGAACCGGTATACAGATTGCGCAGTGGCCGCGCGCGTTGGCGGCAGAGATCGAGAATTTCGATCATGGTGGCCGCCGAACCAAAAGACCGAGTCCCGGCCCTGGCCGTGGAATGCTCGGAGGACAGGATGAACGCTGCCGCCGCGGCAACGTCCGAGACGCGCTGGATCCGCTCGGTCTCCAAAATGGTTCACCAACCTTAACAACTTCCTTTGGTCGAAATTGTTGAACTTTTTCGGTGCCTAAAAAAAAAATAGTCTGGCAAAAAGAGAAGGGCGATGAGGTCGCCAACCCGTACTATGTTAAAATGCCCAGGTAGGATATTGAGGGGTGCATGGTCGATAAGGGGTAAGTAGAGTATGTGAATAGATAACTGCTGCCACGGCGGGTGTCGATGCTTGCTGCTCTGGCCACCCAAACGCATATTCGAATAATTTAATTACAACCTCCACATGGTCTGTGATATTGTTACTGTGACCTCGTCTCGTTCCGAGTAATTTCACATAATCCATGCAGGGCTCTGGTCGTACAGGTCATGGTTAGGGTGTTTGTAACCAGCCTTACTGGTTTCAAGCGCAATTCCGGCATTAAGCCCTCTCCGCGTGGTGGTTGAATCGAGATTGTACTCTTGGCTGACGAAGTTCGTTCTTATTCTCTACTAGTTTTCCAGTTTTCGTTACGTATAGAACCGGTTCCACGAAACACTATTCCATGTACCGACCACAGTCGTTAACTGGGTTTCGTCATTCTGACAACTCTTCGAATGGGGCGACCCGACTGCCGCATTCCGGAACTACCGTCCATCACTACCATCCAATGTAGCGCCTCTCCACAAATGATTCTCGGACGGAGTTAAAATAAAAACGAAGGTAACCCTGTAGTTTTCAAACCCCTGCGTGGCTTCTTCCATTCCCGTCCACCAACGTGTCTCTCCTCCCACTTGGGGAGGCAACTCGGGACAATATCACAATGGCGACCTGTTCCTAGCAACTGCCGCTTCGGCCAGGCGACGCAGCGGCCGACACGCTCTGACTCTCATCCCATATTTCACTAGGTTCGATATGGATAGTGTTCAACTCTTGCCAGATCCAGCCTTCCCGGAGAAGAATCAGTCGGACAGTTTAACACCAGGAGATAGGAGATTGGAGCGATTTCGATGATCCATGAAGTCGAAAGTGGTCTCCGGTCAGGGCGCTACGTACCGTATCTAAATAGAGAGAACAAAAATATCAGATCGTCTCTACAACTTTTCATCCTTCCCGGGGCGCTGCATAACCCGGCGTCGAAAGATCCTCCGGCACGACGGCTCAGGTCCACGATTTCCGGTGCGAGCCTACGACATCAAAGGGGTCGCCTCTTCAAGGGCGTGGTACCAAGGCATCCCAATGGAGGCATTTCTAAAGGGGGGGCCTGAAAAACCAACTGCACTTTCGTCTCCTGCTGGACTAGCAACACACCGTCAGCCGACGGGGACTTTGCCAGAGCAGTGCGGAATCTTCCGTAAAACGGTTCCTGGGCCCACCGCCGATGACTTCTGTGGCAGTCGGGGCATTGCGTAAGTATGAGAGGTTGAGGAGTGAAAGTGGAATCGGGGCTACGAGCGACAACGACCTCTCATACTAGTCACCCTCCCTTCCTCCCCACTTCAGTTCACCGAGCACGAAAATGCGGAATGCTCCGCTGCTAATTCTGGCGATAAAGAGGCCGATGGGTGGCCAGATTGAGAGAGTAGAATTCGCCAGAATGGACTAATAGGCTAAATAGAGGGGCATGTGTAGTATGAGAGGTTGTCGTCGCTCTTAGACCCGAACCCAGGTAAGTTTTTGAAAACAGCCGGAGTTCCCGTCGCATCACTCTATGAACAGCCACTCCGTTAGGAGACAATAGTAGGATATGGAATACGGTAACTTTATGGGAGTAACAACTAAGTATTAAGTTGTACTATGTCTTCTGCGTTTTCAATTAGAGCCCACCTCTCGGATCACCATATGGGAGCCGATAACGGTGGCGGCCAGTCAATATTCTAGTCACGCACCGACCATTACATTTTATAACTCACAGGACAGTGCTCGGCATTTTCAAAATTCTGAATTAATGTGTGTATGGCAAGGAATCACTACACATCTTGTGCTCTTGTTTAAGGGCATGCTCTCCTACCATTTATGGGGCATTTTTTCGACCGAAATAATGTGTTGCTCGGGATATAGTAGAGAGTTCAAAATATAAATTGAAATTTTATTTCAACCTTACTCCAGAAAAGGAAAGATAAATAAAAAAAATAAAAAAAATATTTCCAACGTGTTGACAGCTCACCCACACTTGAGCCCTACCCAAATTCCCCCAAGAAATGTGCGTTTCTTCGCTAGAGTGAGTTGGTACAGTGTAGGCGATTCTGCACTGTGGGTACCACACACGGTGTACAACAATGGACATGCTTTGTGAGGAGTGGAACTTAGTGTCTAAAGTATACAAAGTACTGGAGTTCTCTCTGCATTCGCTCAAATGGCTGGACAGCTCCCTCTTTCAAGCTTGAAAAATTAGTACTTTTTTAGTAGCATTGAAACAATTGAAATGAACTTTCCACTGCAGGGGCCCCCATGGATTTTGCATGCTGGGTTATTCGTGAAGAATTTTGTCAACTCATTCCAATCATCTACCTTGGATCATCGCATTGTGGTACATTACCATTGCAGACAACGGCAAAATTATTCCTTCGACTGAATGTTGTGTGGTTCCATGAACGATTCTCATGTAGTTTGCAATATTTTAGGAATACCAGTTTTCAGTAATCAGACCACACTTCCGTATTCCAGTCGTGTTATGGTGTGGCGAATATGACATACTCAGAAAGGAGGTCAGGAGTTTGTGATGCGCTATCGAGTTCACATGCATCACGTGAAAGAAGCAATAATATATGTTTGACATGGGAGGGGTGATGATTTTTCTTCACAGAAATATAGTTATCCTGAGATTAAACCGCACTTCGCAAACTTTTTGACGCCGCACTTTTCAATGGGTAATCACATGTGATGACTTTGGCCATGGTGAGAGGGAAGTGGATCCCTGGATATTTCTCTGTTGTGGTGCCATTAAATGATAGGTAAACATGTGATCAATAGAAATATTTCATATGTAGACCTACTTCTTACTTCTTTCTTGCCTAGTTGCCTACTTCCTTTTTGTACGGTGGACTCGCCAGACACGGGTAATGAACCCATTCAATGCCTGGCAAAAGATGCAGACCTGGTTACCGTCCTACACTAGGACACGGAATGAGGCAATGCCCCTGTGGCGTGACCCGCAGTGTGAAGGGGGTCATTACACGCAGACGGCAACATGCACATTAGGTACGTCCTCATTGTGGGCAATTGGGATGCAGCAGGTACACCATGAACACACAGCCTCCGAGTAACAAGCTCGGACCCAACCAATTAGGCCACCACGCTCCAAATAGCTGACCTCAGTGAATGGTACAAGAGACACGTTTTGTGAAAAAATGTTATGCAATTCTCATTAGTTCGTTCCCAATTTGGGGTAAGAACCGTAGCGATGCACAAGATGATGCCCCGGTCACGGGTAGTCAACTAGTTGAAAGGAAATGTATACATATGATGTCAAGAGTATCATGTGACAAGTGACATTCGCGCCAAATTGTTATTCTAATAGCCGATTATCAGTTTCGAATATGCGTTGTCCACATTCTTGCCAAGCCGATTCATGTCACACATGTCTAGTTATCGATAGGGCGTAATAATTCTGTACCGCATATAGGCCATCGTATGGGAATAGCATACAGAAATGCCAACATGCTGCAGTTCCAAGCGGCTCTACGTTTGAGAAACTAAGCCGCCGGATTCCATAGATGAGTATGGTTATGTGAAAAAGCGCCAATTTACGTGAACTGAGCGGGGGCTAGTGTTTGAAATTGTGCTATTTAGTTTGCAATAGATAATGGTTCCAAAGAAGCCAAAAATTCATAAAATAAAGGCAAACCAACGCCAATAGGCGGGAATAAGCAATGTACCAAAACGCGTATATGCAGAGCGTATCACCGCGAATTAATTCTATCGAATATCTTCCTTAAAACCAAAAAACGACAAATGCATGGGCTGCTGCCTTTGTATGGTCTTTTCGCATACCACTTATAGTGTTTTCTTGCCTGAAAACAAACGTTCGTTCCGTAAATATGTGATGTCCTCCAGCCCGGGATACGCATACGCATTATGGAATACGCCTAAGTGTAACAGAGAAGAATGGTCAAATCGTATTCCGAACACTCGATGTTCAAATTGTAAACAACTAGTGTTGACATGTTGAACGGCATTGTTCAAAATAAGAGTAGTAAGAAGGTTGGCGCTGAGTCACCATCTAGGTCGGCAGGTCACTGATTCGTGCCCCTTAATTAGAGGCAAACACTCAGGGTTGACAAACTATAACTACGAAATTTTTAGATTTTGTTGTTATTTCTGCTAACTGGCATTTTTCCCTCTTTCGGGCCAACCTGTATGCCGGCCCCAACCCAACGGATCCAGTTCACACAGGACGCGGTCGGCAAGATCGTCCGCCGGGAATCGCGCCATAGGCCCAGAGAAGCGCAGTTGGCGATCGCGAATCAGGCAGCTAACATCGCCATCCCCGCCTCCCCGAGAGCCCTGGCATTAGATACGTTTGATTCTGCCAGCGGTTATAACGGGGATGCGACGAAGTGAAATCACCAAGGCAAAATATATATTATCAACAGAAACCGTGTTATCAACGTATCCTATTAGATATGATATTAGGGAGAATACCAATATCTACACAGCCATGTAGGACGATATCAACAAAACATATGTGTTATCAACTTCTAACCTGAAATATGTTATGTCAGCAAGAATTAATAGTATCAACCTGTAGCCTGAAAATACATGTATATTATTGAAGAAAAAAATGCATTTTCGAAAAACATGCACTCAGGCCACATGGATGTAACTCGTCTAAAATATGTTGCAACAATAAATAAAGGCACACAAATGAAATCATTGTCATTGCTCTCTGGAGGGGTAGGGGCACAATCACAAGATTTTACATTGAATCCTTGAATTAGCTATGTACCGCACGATCACATGCAGCATATTACCGCCTCTTCGATGACCTAATATTTACTGGTCTCGCCTCGAATACTAACGATTGATTCAGTCCGGCCGTGAACTGATCTAGCCGAAACCTACCCGAAGGTGGTAACCAGAAAAGGCTTTCACCGTGCTGAAATTCATCGTTATTGGTATCAGTATATATTATATGGAGAAAAAAGCATGCTGGTATGATATTCGGAGCGCACAAAAATCAATCAGGTTCACTAAAAGTATACAACCTAAATTGGACTGGCTGCAACTACATGGGATAGGCTAAATTGTTCGAGAGGGCATGTAGTTCAAAATTCTAGAAGAAAATTGATACCTCGATATCTGGAATAGTGGAGACATTAATGAACAACAAATTTGATGTTTTGGTTGCTACGTATATGGAGAAAGAGCCCTATTGCCTCTAACACTTAGAGGTGGGATTCCATACGGATCAGGGGCGGTTAACTCACGTGAGCATGGTCGATGAAAGATGTTTTGCGTATGTTGTATTCGATTTGCAGAGATGGGGATAGGTGCAGGGAAGCCGAATTTATTCCAAATAGAATGTAACAAGCACCCGTAGGCGTAACAACCAACTTGTACCGATGCGGCATATCGCAAATGATTCTAGGACTACTTACCCATTTAGGCTGGAATTTCATAGATGCGTATGCGTGTCCGGGCTTAATGTGAAAATCACATATACGAAACGGAACGTTTGTCAGGAAGGAAAACACTGTGCACGTTTATGCGAAAAGACCGTAAAAATGCAGCAGTCCATGCATATTTTCGTTGATTGGCTTTTAAGGAAGATATTCCATATAATTCATTCGCGGCGATACGCATCCGTATACGCATTGGTACACATGCTTATTCCACTATTCGGTGTTGGTTTGTCTTTATTTATCATATTTTTGCCCTCTGTGGAACCGTATCTATTTTTGTAAGCTAAATATGACATATTCAGACTCTAGCCCCCGCTCAGTTGACGTAAACTGGCGATTTTCACATACGCATACGCAGCTATGGAATCCCAGCCTAAGCCAATAAACGTACGCATACATGAGCTGCTGCATTGCTATGGTCTTTCGGTATTATTATACAGTTCATTTGACTTTATTCGATTCTACATCTACGTAAAAATTCGACTTTCACATCCCTATCGCACCTGCATTCGCACCTATGAGATTCTATAGATGCGTATGCGTGTCCGGGCTGGATGGGAAAATGAAATGACATATTCACGAAAACAAACAATTGATTCATTGCTTATCTCGCCTATTCAGTGTTGGGTTGCCTTTATTTATACTTTCGTTGCCTCCATGGTACCAATATATGTGTTTGCAAACTAAAGAAGACATATTCAGACACTGGCCCACGCTCAGTTCACGCAAACGGGACCATTTTTTCACACATGCGTACGGGTCCCGCATACGCATCTATGGAATCCCAGCTTTGGATAGATGGGGATGTCGTACGCGGCAATTGACATCATAAATGGAGGATTTATATGAGTACAGACAGGAAACGTGCCTGAATGAGCTGCAATTGATTTGCAGAGATAGAGACAAGTTCCATAGCAGCACAAAATCATCCAAATGTATGGAACGAACACTTAGAGGCAAGTACCCGCGTACCACAGCGGCAGTGATGCCGCATTACGGCAAATTAATTCCATGAAAGATTGTTAAGGCCCTGATTATACAGTTCATTGATATTCTAGAAGGAATTAAATTACGAGCTATTCAACACAATGAAACAAGAAATACATAACATGATAATCTGTGTGGTTCAACCATGACATCACGTATTATTGTGCAACAGAGCTGTTCCCTAATTCATATGCATAATGGACCAAATTTTGTAGGCTGGCTTGTCTTCTAACCACGGAGACCGTACCTTACATGAGAACTATGACACCATAATCTGACCCTTACTTATGCGGTATATAGCTAACGAGCTACTGAATCAGTGCTATGGGAAAAATTTTATTCATCACGAGTGCCGAACAAAAGCATCAAAGCATAGCAGACGGAACGAGCCATCTGCGTCGCCACTCAATAAAAGCTGCAATACATATACACAATCGGATTGCAAACGTAAAACAGGGACTTCATCTAACACTGACTTCTGCGTATAACAGTATTTTTATTCAAGGAAAATATGGTAATATCGGGCTCCTGATGTCGAAGCTTTAGACTGGGTCTCAATAAATTGTTGCATATGAAGGTCCGATATGCGTTTGGCAATCGCGAACCCACGTGAGCTGAGATGGGGCCAGTATCTGAATATGTCCTATTTAGTTTTCGGAGATAGATATCGGCACAAAAGTTTCTGAATGAATGTAAACCAAAACTGAGTAGGTGAAATAAGCACATGTACCAATTTACTGATGCATATCACCGCGAATGGATTCTATGGAATGTCTTTCTCAGAAGCCAATTAACGACAATATCATGGGTTGCTGCATTTTTATGGTCTTCCCACATATACCTATGATATGTGTGTTCTCTTCTGGAACAAACTTTCGTTTTCCTGAATATGTGATTTATGCATCCATTTCAACACGCATACGCAACATTTGGATTCCAGACTAATTACATGCAAATCCCAAATTGACTGTAATTCCTCATCTCGGCTGTTTTTACCTCGCCCCGAGACTAGGAGGAGGTTGGCATGGAATGTTCATCAGGTAATAATCGAGTGCGACATGTGCGAAACACCTCGGAACTCTGATCTCTGTGAGCTGGATCTTCCCGTTCCTCCGGAGGGGTATGACCACGGCTGGAACATCGACCCAGACTCGCCGGCAGACGATATTCCTCCCGACGGGCCCTCCCACCATCGAAGGACACTCGGCTGGGTTTCTCTAACTCTGCTGCACTTGATTCCCGAGCTGTGAAGAGATACAAGCTCGTTGTTTGGCTTTGTTGTTTGCTGTTGTTGTTGTTGTTGTTGTTGTTGTTGTTGTTGTTGTTGGTTGTCTGGCTGTTGTTGCTGTTATTGTTTTATTCCTTGACGAATTGATTCCTTGACGAAGTCTGGAGGAATCTATGCAGTCATGGCAGTGATGTATGTATGTATGTATGTATGTATGTAGTATGTATGTATGTAGTATGTATGTATGTAGTATGTATGTATGTAATGTATTTATGTATTATGGTAATGTGTGTGGGTGACTCCTTACTTGTTGACACAGTAACTCGAACCCACATGGATGCATAATCTCGTGTGTATACTCGGCCTGTGGGTTCCCATGATGAGTACATAACCCCACCATTGTGGGGTCGAATCGAAGGCCATCTGAGGTAAGGAAAAGTCGAAGTCTGAAGATTTGTTAATACTTCAAGTCCAATATGCCTAGTCCGGTCAGGTTGAAATTCGTATGCGCAGCTTTCTTATGGGGAGTAGGCCCAATTGGTTTCCGTGTGGCCGGGGGTCAGTTTGGGGAAGATTTGAAGATTGGGGAAAATGGATGGTTTGGCCAGTATCAGATTGTTAACACGATACCTCGACCCCGCTTAGATGGATGAAGCTCATACTTGGTACGTGGATTACCCATGGGTTGGGTCAGGTCAAAGTTGGGGTTTCTGTCGAAATCTTATTAACACTACAAGTCCAAAATACAGTCCGTTCAGGTTAAATTTGGTATGCCTCTATAAGGAGTACAATAATGGCATAGAAAGGTGGCATCCTGTGAAAATACGGGAAATAAAAGGAAAAAAGATAGTTCGGCTTATTTTAAGCTGTTAACACGAGAGTCGACTCCACCTGGATGGATGACGCTCATACATGGTGTATGGGTTCCCCGTAATCAATGCATATCCATTTGTTTTGGGTTCGTTTCAAAAGTCAACTAGGGTCAAGAGAGTCACATTACAATTCTAAAAATAATCGTTAACAAGATAAGTTCAGAATGCTGGTCCGATCAAGTTGAAAATTGGTATGGGGCTTCCTTAGGGGAATACAAGAACCCTAAGTGTATACCAGGTGTAGACCAGGGAACGAAATACGAAAATTTTGACAAATTATATTCGGGCTGAATTTAGCTTGTTAACACGATTGCTGTTGGCTTTTTCTGGTTTGGCCCGCCGTTTTATCTTTTGCTGGATTGAATTTAAATTCCCCCTGTGGATGAATAAATCGTAATGAGAATATCAACGTATCGCTTTCACCTGATCTGTCGTCTGGAAATTCGCACACTCCTCTCCCATTGAAATTAATGTATGCATAGCTATAGCTTTTTTATTTATACGGTTTGATTGAAGTATCAACAGTCGAGTGCAGCCCCCCCCCCCGAGGATCCCCGGGGAGTGGGGCGGGGGGTAATGTGGTGCGGTTACAAGACTAGTCGTCACATACATACATACTACATACATACATACATACATACTACATACATACATACATACATACATACATACATACATACATACATACATACACCAACACGCACTACGCACACCGCACCCATACACACGCACCACACACTGTCATGACGGCATGGATTCCTCTGATCTCGTCAAAAATGAAAAAAGTGGTTGCGCCAATGATGTAGGCAAGAACTGGGCGGAGATGGAGATTATCCGGCATTTCTATGTTTTCTATGTTTCTATGCTTTGTCTACTACTAAGATACAGACTTTTGTTTTCCTTTGAGTGATAATCTAATACACGGTAGGTAAGTAGCTAGACGACGTTTGACCTCTCATTACAAGTGCAAATTAATACTAATCATGTCATAAGCGGCTGTGTGTATTCAGGGAAAATAGTCCCTCGTTTCCATATAAACGGTGGGGCCCCGACTCCGGAGTTGGAACAAGGAAAGATCAGAAAAAGGTTAGCGAAAACATTTGAAAGATAAGGAAAGGTAATTGAGTTTCCTGAGATACTATGAGAAAATTTTCGGCCTAGATCCTACTTAATAAAGTTAACATCATTGGCTGCGTATGCTGTCCTAACTTATCCAGTATTTAATATTCTATCATTCCAATATTTCAATGTTGCAATCTTCTTCTTTTTCCTCTCATTAACTGGAAATGAAGACTTGAATTGAATTGAAAGGGGGTACAACAACACCGCGTGGGGGGGGGGGGGGGGGGTTATCTTAAATACAATCACGAAACGAGAATAACGTGTTTGTTACGGCGATTTCAAATAGTATGGACTTAGCGGGAAACCAATTAGGCGGCCGGAGTAAAGGTGTTGGGTGGTTCATATTTTAAGGGGTTTCAGAATATTTGAAACAAATTTTGATATTAGATCAGCTCAATCTGCATGCCTCTGTATACACGGTGTCCACTGGTGTTCCTCTACTTTGATGTTTCATTTATAATAATGAATGTCTAATTTTATTGTACGTTGCCGTATCTTATTCGTCGAGTGATCGTTCTAACGGACATTGTTAGGGGTTTATTCATATATGATTGTATTATTTTGCCCAAAGCGGCGGTTACACTTATCCGGTAACGGTGTCCGCACAGAATCGCACAGTGTATGTATGCAATATGTTTTGCCGTTGCCGTTGCCGTTGCCGTTCCGGTAAGTGTGAACGCCGCTTTATTGTAATAAAATACGAGGCGCGGGTCATTTTCTCTTGCGCCTTGAAAAGAACAAGGGCGAACGTACGTGAGTGGTTGTACGGCAGTGCGTGTGCCCGTTAGGAAGAATGCTGATGCTGTGAATACAAGCTGTCGGTTCGCTGGTGGCGTGCTTCTGTGTGCGCCACTGTAGGTGTTAAATTAAACTGCAAAGTCAAACTATACCTGTACGACCTGGACCATGTTCCTTCGGTGGTCCTCGTGCGTAGTTTATGGATTGCCTCACAACGTCCGGGTCTCTGCAAATCTTCACTTCGTTGGCCATGGGTGCGGTCCGTCGATGACGTGTTCCGACGGCCCGACCACCTCCTCCGCCGCCTCCTCCCCTCCGCCGCCAGCTCGCCCACCTAGTCCGCCAGCTCCGCCTGCACCTCCCCCTCCGCCACCGCCTCCTCCGCCTCCTCGTCCCCCGAGCCCCCCGTGGCTATGTCCACTGGGACGTCCATGCCTATTTCCTCTCTGACCTACAGCTGACCTCCCTGGGTTTCTCGGAGGTGACGTATCCCGACGCACCGCTTGACCGTGATGGGCTTCTTTCTTTCCCCTTCCTTTGGTCCTCCCCCCGGCGCCAGCCTCCCCTGGACCACCACGACCCCCGGGGTCGGGATGGGGATCCGTCTCTCGGTTCCTTTGTTTGCTGAGGAGTCGCGTTTTGGTACGACGACCGTCCCGAGGACTCCCGCACCTACGCCTGGGCACACGCGGATCGTATATTCCAAAGTGACCCTGCCTTCCCGGCGAATAGTCTTTCGTTTATTCATGCAGGGTTCGAACAGATCTGTCTGGCTCCGTCATTTCTTCCTGGGCGTGGAATAATCCTCTGCAAAGATTAATGAAGAGCATTAATATCCAAAATTTCCACACTTCAACACTCATATCACGTATCCCACAACCCAAAACCAACTTGCTGTCCTATTTGCCTTAAATGATCTCCGACCTTTCCCCTATTTGACGAGAGTGATGTTGCCAGAACAACTTGACCTCCTTCGATGAAAGCGACGATCTTCCCGGAAATTTGTATTCATAAGTGAGGCCAGACAGAGAACACACTCATACCAGTATCCAAATCTTGAAATTGACTTACTCAATTTTATAACTTCAACACTCATATCACGTAATCCCACAACCCAAAACCAACCTGTTGTCCTATTTGCATTAAATGAACTTTGTTAGAAGCCTTCGTTAGACAAGTTCGTTAGATGCAGTTAATCACAAATGTAGAACAGTATTTAATATGGGGTAGAAAAAAAGGTATGGCATCTTGTTCGATCGAAGCACAAATCGACGCCGTTTTTTTGCGACAATTTGCTATTGGGTTTATTATGATGTAGCTACATCCCGTTTGGGACATGGGACAGGACTGAAAAGGATTATTTCAATGAGTTTAATTTCAACAAGAACGCAAACTCTCCAAGTGATCCCTTGCCATATTTTTTTAAAGCAAGTACCAAACTTTCGTAGCAAATTTGGTACACACCCAGTACACCTTACATCTGTGGGCAGATACTTTTGATTGGCACATCAATACGTCTGCATTTGTGTCGCCAAGTTTCAATTAAGCATCTCCCACGTCAGTCTCACGGTGTTTCCCACGCAGGAATTATATACTGGTTCCATAATGATAGGGGTCTCTTATACACTGTGTATACAAGTAATGAGCAACCGCAACGCATAAATACACTGCAGTCTGATATGGTTTGACTGACTTTTGACTGTTAATCACCTCTTCTCTGAAGAAAGTCATTCTCTTAGAGAAGGAAATATATAGAGCTTCAGCAGAGATGCCAGAAACAAGTTCAATATTTCCTCCACTCCTAACAAAGCAGATAATTGATCAGAACATGACTTTAGGAGGTACGGGTAAACTTCGTCCGGACTCGGAGCCATGTATAGAGGTTAAGCAAAATAACAAAAGTTCATATTTTCCATGGGATTTGGGCACCCACTAACTGATTTTAAAAGGGGTATGCCATGTGGTGTCAGTCTCAACTACACTAAATCGCGCGGTGAATCATCGGAAGACTGTAATCACACGCGACATAAAATCTCGGGTGTGCCGTTCCAATATGCCTTGTTGCTGCATGACATGAAGACAGAGTTTGTTTACCTCTCTTCACACTTCAGTAGTTCTTCTTGGCGTCGTACCATCAATGTCGGCAACTCTGTAATCGAACCTGTATCTCAAGTCCGCAGATTTAGGAATAATCATGGCCCGTCTTCTTTTGAAAATGTCTATCCATGTGCAAACCCTTTGTAAAGCTGCCCTGTAGCAATTAGAATGATTGGGGACATTCGCCTGTACTTCGATCAGAAGACCACCACCATGCTTATCCATGCTTTTGTCACATATAGGCTGGATGCTTGTAATTCCCTTCCTTTTTGTTTGGCCGTCCCCGGACAACCTCATTAAACCAATGCTTCAGGCGATGCAACTCATTGCTGCTCGACTTGTTTCTCTGTGATCCTCGTTGTGTGCATATCACGCCACTGCTATACAGGCTTCGCTGGCTCCCTATAGAGGCAGAGAATTGCTTTTAAAAAAAATTCTACTCACTTACAAAGCTGTCAACTGTATGGCCCTGATTTCACATCTCAGATCTTGTTCAAAACTGCATGTTCCTTCTAGAGAAGCTTTTAAAGGTCAGCATCTAATCATCAGCTCAAATTCATTGCACGCTCTTCCACCAAGTTCTATGGGAATCGTTTTTCGTTTTGCTTCTGCTGCTCCTCACTATAGAATGCTCTCTCTCCTCCCCAAACCTTATTCGTCTGGGCCCCCGACTGTGGCTACTTTCAAGTCTCGTCTAAACCGTTCCTCTTCACCCAGCATTGATCTGTCCGACTAATCCTTTTGTTCTGTCTTTGTTGTGTGTTTCTCTCCCCTTGTTTTGAATTCTTGTTCCTTTCTGTTTCTTTCTGGCTTCTTCTTCTGTTTCCTATTCGCCTTCCGTTTGTTTATTAGGTCTGTGAATCGCCTAGAGGCTTTTTGCATTGGCGCCGCTCTATCAGTCAACCATTAATTTTATATATATCAATTTTATTATTTGGACAAATTGATATCCAAACTTCTTTGCTTGCTGGATAGCAGGCAGGAATGTGTTTATATATCAAGTTTTTCCTTAACACCTCTTACCACCCGCCTCATGAGTCTTCACTAAAAATCCCCATCTAACATACGTGGAGTATGACGTGTTACCAGTAAGACTCACAGCCTGTTGAGAATAACCACACACCGCAATCAATACACACATACCATAGGCCTACAAGTCAATAGTGAGCATAGTCAACCTTCGAAAAGGCTCGATTTACTTTACTGAGGATAATTTCAGTCTTAATTTTTTCTATTCCTGTACTCAAAAGATAACAGTGACGTGGTTGAAAATAGGGAATGGCCTAAGTGATGATAAATCAGTAAAATCATGTTTGTCGACGTCCCTAAGGAAAAAAAAGTAAACATTATCATGACCGTTTCAGCCCATGACAGGCACCGACCCCAATGTCAACGATACACAAGAGTTCTGTGGACAGTCTCGAATTCACCGAATTTCGAAAACGATCTCTCGCCCTTTCTCATTGCCTCCTAAAATTAATTGTGGATTACACGAAATCATCAAACTAAGGGACTGTCATTACTGGAAGTAAACCGGACCTCATTACATAGTTGGATTTGGACGCTTCATTCTCTTTTTACGAGAAATGGACGCCAGTTGTTACGTAATAACTTTACCGGAACGAGAAAGCCGTAACATAACACAAAGCCAATGTGATTTCCTACTGAGCCACTGTGTGCGTGGGAATACCCCCCACAGCTAATTTTGTGTAGACGGTTTCACTGTTTCTGATTGGCCAATTTGTTGTGTGTAGGCTGTTCTGTAATGGTAATTACAACAACCCTCTGTGCTGACGTCGTTTCAAAGCAAAATTACGATTAGTTGAAGTTGAACTTATTTTGGAGCTGACTACAGTGAATGAGGGGGGCTATCTGCTTTTGTGGCGGTTCGTGTGTGAATTTGTTGCTCGGTCATGTTCACAAACAAAACTTCCTATGGCATGACGTCATGCCAATGTCCTTTTTTTCTCAGAAGTTCTCACGGAGACTGCTGGAGTCGCTGTATTTCGGGGCCCTCCCGTGGGATGGGGGAGTCGGGTAAGTTTCGGAAACACATTGATGAATATGGTTTTCAGAGGACTGCTATCAAATATACAAGGATTTTTGGGCATATTTGGCACATGGCATACCCCACTTTACTTGAATATGTTTGCATTCGTTAGATATATCATGCTGACAAGCTTTTTTTGAGGGTCAACCCTTGACCTACAATACCTGAATGCCACAAAAACGTGGGTTTGAATTCCCAGCAGGTGCGACCCAAACCATATATGTTAACTTGAATTGCATTCTTCTTTTCTGTGCTGCGATTCTTGGGGGGGTGAGCTCTCGCAACCACGTATGACTTCGCCTAATGGTATAGATATAGTGTACATCCTTACAGAGTGGCGACCCACACCTTAAGAACGTTTAACATGCTTGCGTTCATCAGATATCATGCTGAAAGCTTTTTGACTTTCACCTCCTCTCGACCTTGAGTTACCTTGACCTAACGCCTAAAACAGTAGAATTAATCCACGCTCTATATGGGCCAGTGACAAACCCCCTAATTTTAACCTGATAGAAGTAAGAGTCAAAAGTAAGAACAGCATCACACACCGAACACGCCACCCACAGGGACATTTATAAAGTCACCGATCAGCGCTGGGATTATCTCTGTGACTTCGATTTCTTATATCTTGTATCCATAGCAACACACTGATTCGACTGATATAGCTGGAAGTTCTCCATCAGTCGTCGATTAATCCATGTGACGTCATGGGTTGTCCTTCATATGACGTAATAATTTCCATAGCAATCGTCAATGGTGAAGCATTCCCTGGTCGTGGCTGATCACGTCGAGTTTTCCACTCGTTAGTATCAGGTAGGGTCAATTGATTGAGAGAACCACTTTGACATGCATTTCCTGTTATGTTAATGAGCGGACATGTGTGGAGATAGCTCAATAGCATTAGAAATGTTTCATTTTACTGGCCTACTAAGAATTAAAAAATACATTTCCTATCGGATGAATTGGCCCTATCTATCTATGTATTATTCCACCACTCATCCGTCCATCTATATGTCCATCCACCCATCTATCAGTATCTAAACAGTCTGTAACCTTTTGCCTTTTTAGGCATGTTCGTATTTGACGAATGTTGAACTTAGACAGGGGTCAGGGATGATACCACTGACGCCACGCACGCACACACGCACACACGCACACACGCACACACGCACACACGCACACACGCTCGCGCTGCAGTCACGCACGGCGCGCGCTCTCACATACACACAAATACACACACCATCATGACTGTATAAATTGCTTATTTTTTACTGATTGAAATTCCCTCTGAAGAGGATCTCCACAAATACATGGAACACAGAACACTGATTTTAAGAAAAAAATCTGGAGGCTGTAGGTCATCGATTTTGAAACATGATAGGAGTGCTACTACCGTATACATCAATGGCTGATTGATCTGTTCGCTGGTGCAATGTGTCACTATTGGCGGGCCATAAATTGCCTCTGCCGACTGCATGGTGATGGTTTCTTCGTCAAGGACATTCTCGAGGGCCTCTATGGTAGATGCCGCGCGGTTGAACTCGCTGATCTGTGTTGCCGTTAGATCACCGTTGATACACGCGGGAGCAGAATTACATGTCCTGCCACTGCTAGGAGTAGGGCGAACACGCAGATCAGTGAACACACCCCCATAATACGTTTGCCACCTAATGAAGTTTGGGGTGTGAAGAACAATAACTCAACTAAGTGTAGTGATCCCTTGGCATATTTCTGTCGATTCCGATCCTTGACGCAATAACGAGGTCGGAAAAAAAGAAAAAAGGCCTAGTCCGATGTCCGCCACGGCTGTGTGGAGACTCGACCGTGGGCTTGCTTCCTATATTGGCATCAGGTGGACTGATTCAATAAGCCGTTTCTTGACAGACTCCAAACATCTATTGCAACTATTGGCCTCAAGGAGCCTCCTCCTGAGTAACCTTGTGCTGGTCACGTGACGCCGGAATTACGGAGGATGATAAAAGGGTGTAAACGCGAATACGTGCCGAAAATTACGGCGGTTAGTTAGATGAGGGCAATCCACCCTAATGCACAGTCTGTCTCAAGCAATGGCATTTACTTGGAATTCGATTATTTACGTGGTTAAATACGCGAGTATTGCATTGATGGTCATCTTCACTGAGAATCAGTTGTTCGATGCCATTAAAAACTGTGTTCTTATGAGGGCAGGACGCAAAAACCCTCGTTCGAGGTAACGGAGCGAAACTATACAAGTGGAGCGCCACCATAACTTCTCAAGATTTTCGTAAAAGACCCTTCGGATCATTGGGAACAGCATTTCCCGAGTTGTCTGATCGCATGGAGAATAACACCTACATTGTTATTTCAGTAATCGCTATTCTGGAACTTTATAGTGGCACTGTTATTGTCGCGGAAGTGTCCAATTCCATCTCTTCTCCCTTTGTCGTGGGGGGACTCATGACGCCCAGTGGCGTACCAGTTGGAAAACTCCCCCTGAGAACAAATCAAGAGGCAAATCCGACGAAATCGAGGCTAAAAAAATGGGAAATGGGGGAGGAGAGGATGGGGGGGGGGGGGGGGGGATGATGGAAAATAGTGGAAGAACTAGAACAACTCCAGCAAAGTCAGGAGTGAAGTGAATGTAATTGCGAGTATGAGTGGGCTCAAAATGGCCATGGAGGGTATGTTTAGCAGGGTGAGGTACGACGGGAACCCGCTCTCCAGCGCCCCCATAAGTTAGTGGGATCCCCGGCCCCACCGCTAACGCCGCTCATCACTTCGTCAGCAGAGGGAAACCGGGAAGAAGTGTCCACAAATGAGAGAATAAATCGTTCTGCCCCGGCTGATTCGGACGGATGGCTACGCAGCACCAGTGATGCGGGTGATGGTTGTGAGGGCCTTGGGGACACTAGTCGAGAGGCAACTCCGTTGGGGCTTCTGTGTCATGAGCAAAAAAAAAATCCAGTCTTTTGGTGAATTTTGGACAGTGTTACTGTGTCGTCCAGGTGTTGGGCAGATACCATTCGTTCATCTCGGTAGTGTCATGTATTGCCTCTGCCTGATTGCGAGCTCCCCAAAGTTTAGTAGCCGCCTCGGACTAGCATATAGACCGAGTAGTAATGACGTCACTGGATAGTAGTGTTTTTTATTATTATTATCATTGTATGCTGCGAGCATAACTAGTCACGGCTCAGCAAGATGCAGCTCGGATACTGACTTATTGTCAGTGCGGAATCTCTCACCAGGTACCACGGAATGAGGCAAGGCCTCTTCGGCGGCTACCTTAATGTGGGCTGGGGGCAATAACACGCAGACGGCAACTTGCCTACCACTTGCGTTGTCATTGCTCCAATCCTTGTGTGAGGCGTCCCAGCGAGAAGGCAACAGGTACCATTTTCAAAGTCTTTGGTATGATCCGACCGGAAATCGAACCTCGGTTTACCGGGTGGAAGACCGATGCTCTACCAACTGTGCAACCAATCGGGTGTGTGAACAGTGAAGGTCGGGTATCTGAGCGGAAGAACCATGTCAGCTCCGTGTTTCTGGCTCCATTGTGAATCCAGTCTCCTATATTCTAGCGAGGCTTGGACGCTCGCTGTTACTCTGGGACGGCCGATTGGGTTTTATCTTCTCTATTACCTCCTTCGCCTGCATTCTTTGTTACTGCTTGGCATGATCGTGAGCCAATGCCATGGTTCTCGGGGAAGCTGGTAATGGTGCAGGTTAGAGCTGCCTGATCCGCATTGAACAGGTTGGGTGGGACTTATATCCCGTTCTTAACAGCGCTTTTTCACGTCGAAGACATGCCCAAATCTTTACAGATCTGCCCCTGATCATCAGTGACTTTCACATCACCGTACTTATACAGCACGCGCCTCTGGCTTGTTCTCTCTAGACACAGGGTTGTCCAACCTTTTGCAGAGGAGGTCCAAGTGGAATGATTATGTAAGGAAGGGGTCGCATAAACCCTCTTTTTGCTTGAAGTCTAAGGCATCAAAATGTGACCACTGCGTGCCTAGCACAATGATTTATTTTTCTTCTGGTGAAACAGATGAAAGTTCGACAAATGAGGTGCTGAGGAGAATATTTCGGCGAAACTCTTTTTTCAATAGATACTTTTCCCCAGTTCATTGACTCAATTAATCATACTTGCTGGAATGTTTTTTTGTGATGCTATTTGAAATTGTAATCCTTGAATACTGCTATCCTCTCTTGACATATGAGGCAGGCTCGAATGCAAAAATTTGTCCAGGGGTGGTTTCTGAGATTTAGCGAAACTAAGCAGCTCTCCCCTTGGGCGAAAAATGCGCTTATTGGCCTATTAGATGCGCCAGATTGGTGCAATGTTTGAGCCTAAAATCGCATTAAAATGGCTTCAAATTTGTTGGAAAGGCTCTTTTTTTTACAAAACATCCACCCTCGGGACGGGGCACACTGTTAGAGCATATCTGGAAGGGCCGGAGGCAAACACTGCGGCGGGCCCCGAACTGTCCGCGGGGGCCGAGTTGGGACAACCCCTGCTCTAGACGCACCATTTAGTACGTCACTTCATCATCGTGTCCCCCGGTGAACTTCAAATAATGGTTGCCATAAAGGCTACTCTTCACAAGTCACCTCTCAAGGTGCCCACTTTAAACGTCCAATTTCGATGGATGACATGCCTTGTCCAACAGCACTGCGAAAGGTCTCAGGCTTCCAATGGGCTCCGAACTCGCAATCAACGGATTTGTCTGGAGCTCGACGACCTGAGCTAACGACTCCGGTGCCGACAGCCGCCGTATGCTCCTGAAGCTAAATCGTTAGCGTATTCGTGGGTACTCAAGGGGTTGGGCGAGATGAGCCAGCTGGGAATGGTCGCTGCTGGCGGGATGTCTGGCGATTGGAAGCGGCAGGTGGAGCGGCTAGGTGTTTTCAGGAAGTGCTCGAGTTAGTGAGGGTGTGTGGTGGAGTGGGTGTGTTTGTGCATATGGCATATGTGTACATATTAACGATATCTATATATATATACTATTATATATATATATATATATATCTATATATATATATATATATTCTATATATATATATATTATATATATATATATAGATATATATAATATAGATATATATATATATATAGGGTGGTGTGTGTGTGTGTGTGCGTGTGTGTGTAGCGTATATGGCGTGTTATGGTGGTGCGAGTGAGTGAGCGAGGGAGTGAGGAGTGAGTGAGTGAGGTGGAAGGGAGTGAGTGAGTGAGGTGAGGGATGAGGAGTGTGATAGTACACCTAATTTTTGGTCAGTCTGGACGTGAGTAAGCGCAAGCAATGGCCACCTCTTGTATGGCCACCACATTGTGCCCATGATTTCACAGGTAACGTGTACATAGTGCGACTGCGGATTCTCGCCCACATCGTGGTTGTGTGATATAGCTGCAGGTATGCGCCACCAAGTAAGCGACCAGTGTTTAACTTGAAATGAAACATCACACCTCAACTCAGTTTGGTGGCCATGCTGTTACCATTGTAAACTCAAAAGTCCTTCTAGGTGGTTATCAGTAGGGAAAGGGCTATTCCACATCGAGTGTGTTGGGTTCGGCAAATAGTGAATCTGTCGAATATTATTATTATTACAGGCTAATTAGGCCGTCGTAATGATAAAGGACTGGAGCTTGGTCGGCATAACTGAAGAAGTATGATGTAGTACGACAAAATTTCGGTGTGGGTGTGACCGGCTCTTACAGGCACGGGCCTTTTCATAAGGTCAGGTTTTGCATGACTTCCATTATCTCCCTCCTTCCTGACGTCAAAATGGCGGACATTGTACAGTACCTATTTTCACCATCGATTATGTAAAATACCTGTCCGGTTTTGGTTTCCCTGATGAAATGCTAAACGAGTACGTCAACAAGTCCAAAATAGTCGTGATTACATGAACAATGGTTTATTTGAAGACATCGCCTGGGTCAGTTGGACGAATTTAAGCCCTCTTACGTCTTCTCACTTGAGCGAAACCATTTACTGGAATAGGGTAGTGTGCTTGCTATGGTCGTAAGAAGTGGTCCAGGTTAATCTATAACTTCCGAGTAATTCGAATGGAGGCCTACTGAAGCTGCCCAAATTGTTATGCTTGACCTATTAACAAATAAGTATTTACTTGCTCACTTATAGCCCAACACCGATAGAAGCGAAGTAGGATTTTCGTTGTGTGTGGGTGTGTTGTGTGCGTGTGTGTTGTGATTTGTGGTGTAGGTTGGTGTGGGTGTGTGTGTGTGTGCGTTGTGTGTGTTTTCCGAGGGGGCGAACCCTGAAGGCCGTTATGTAATGTAACCCTTATAAAAGTTTGGGGTCACGAACCACCGCCTGCTTTGCGATTGTAAATAAAAGACGATCGCTTTTCTTCAAATAGGGAACTATACCCGCTCCCTCAATTACTCCCTGCGTTTCTATCTCTAGCCTCTCATAGTTGGGGGAGAATGGGTGTATGAGGGAGGGGTTGTCAACTAGGATATCATGCAGCGCCTCGCTCTGCACTGAGGCATAGACAAACAAGCGGAACCTATCAACGCGAGAAACGAATAACAAAAGTTTGTGGTTTGGTGTTTACATTGAAAATGCAGGATAGGATACCTTGAACCAAAAATAACGTAACAAGCTCAGGTTTGAGGAGTTAAAGCCGGTTATAACCCCCACCTCAAAAAGCAGTAATAGGCATGTTTGTTTGGCGCGCGGCGCCGCGGGTTGTGTGTAGGTGTGTGTTTAGGTGTGTGGTGTAGGGTGTGTGCGTGTGTGTGTTTTCCCGGAGGGGTGAAACCGAAGGCAGGGCCGTTATGTGGGGGTCACGATCACCCACCCTGCTTTGCGATTTGTAACCAAGACGATCGGTTTCTTCAATAGGCGATACCGCTCCTTTGCAATACGCCCCAGTGTTCTATCCTAGCCTTCATAGTTGGGGGGAGGGGGGGTGGTAGAGGGAGGGGTGTCAACTAGGAGATTCATGCCAGCGCTCGCTCTGCAAATACTGGAGGCATAGACAAACAAGCGGATATCAACAGCGAGAACGATAACAAAAGTTTGTGGGTTTTGTGTTTACAATGGAATGCAGGGATAAGGAACCTTGAAAACGCAAAATAACGTAACAAGCTCAGGTTTGAGGAGTTAGAGCCAGTAGAACCCACCTCAGAAGCAGTAGTAATAGCAGTAGTAATAGGAATGTTGTTTGCGCGCGCGCGGCGTCTGTGTGTGTGTAGGTGTTGTGTAGGTAGGTGTGTGTGCGTGTGTGTGGGTACGTGTGTGTATGTTTCCGAGTGGGGTGAAACCGAAGGCCGTTGTGTATGGAAGCCATTATAAAAAGTGGGGGGTCACGACACCCACCCTCTTTCCTCTTCGTAAAGTTCACTATCGCACAAAGTGTTAAATTCCTTCGGTTATGTGAATAAGCTAGTACTTTGTTTCTATGAAAGCCCCAATACACGATCAATCTTTTGGTCAATCCATTGATGTCAAGTAATTGATGTCAATTAACCCGGGACAGTGTTCCCCAAACACGATCAATGCTTTCTTTCAGATTTATGGGCCCAATATCATACTGACGAAATATTTTTCAGTGGAGGATCTATAGGCACTGACAATAGTCTTGCCCAGGAGATATCCAAACAAAGTAAAAAAGGTTTTTTTTTTTTTTTTTTTTGCATGGGATAGTCTATGTATTGTGCTAGCAAACTTATAAGCACATATGGGATTCCCTATATTACACAGACTAGTCAAACCCCCCTTTCCCTCTAACCCCGACTGGACAGACAGACACACACAAGGTGATCATTAGTCTCTTCTTTAACACCGTTCAGGCGAGACAAAAAATATTTCCGCGCTCGGATCGGCCCGGTTTGCCTCAGGGAGTTAAGGGACGATGAGCTGCACAATTACAGGAATTTCCTGAAAATGAACACTGGCATTGTATGATGAACTTCTAAATTAAATAAGGTGAGTTCTTTGAGAGTAGCCGCCGGAAAGCGAAAAATGTGCTTGTACTTCTTGAAGCGCAAAAACTTATGGTTGCATGCAGACTGGATTCCTCTCGAACTGCTGCAAAGGGGGTTTTCACGTCTCTGAGAACTCCGCTAACGAGGGAAAGGTGACACACATACACATGACACCACACACACACACGCCAAAGTGCGGACGGGAAGTACTCCAGATTTGGTGACATCATTTATGAATGTTGTGATCATCTCCCGCCCCGCACCTCAACCCCCACCCGCTCTGACTAAAACCGCCAGTCGTAACCAAAGGGAATCCTCCCATCGAGGTCATTGGATCTATTTATGAGAATAACACATGAGTCTCACCAAAGACAGATCGACAGGTTCAGTACATTATTAAGGTACCTTATTAGCATAAACGAATGCCGTCTCACCAAGTAGGTCACAGAAAACACGGACAGTCAGTTATAGATGAATGAAAGATAAAAAGTATTCCATAGAAGTAATTCATCATAAATTAAGAGGAATCCATAAATCTGCATATTACACTAACTATATTTAATACAGTAGAAGCATGTATATATTATAGAGTGGCAACACTTTTACCCCAATAAACGAGAGGGGTTCAAATAAATAAAATTCTAGATTGCCCTCATCAACACAAGCACCTTCTTCAAACCACCCTGACTCCTGGACACTCCAGAAACACGGACGCACCCGCATGTTGAAAGTTGGGGGAGTCCCAAGAAAGTTCGGAGGGAGGGGGGGTAGGGTAGGGAAGCGGCAAAGCTGCAATTAAACAGTTTATTTTGTGTGGGCAAGACGAAAGGCATGGAAGGATCCCATGAAAGTTGAGGGAATAATGCCCAACCCCCTCCCAGGGGTTTCCCCCTGAACCGATAGGAGGTCTAGCGAAATTGAAATTACTTGTAAATTGTTACACTACTTCCAAAAAAAAAAAAAAGTACCATCATGATCTTGCTTTCAATAAATGTACTTAACTTTGCCCTCACTGGCAAAGAGTGCAAGATCTGGGCAAGCTCTGAACATGGGTGGTGAGAGAAGAAGAAATACAGCTATGTGTGCATCAAGCAGGGTCCCCCTTCCTGTTTTGTGAAGTGCCATGAAACCTTCACGCCAAGGACCACATATAGACACCTGCTAAAAAAATGCAACAGAACATTTCTAGGCCGAGGTGGCGGAAGAAGGGAAGACAGTTCATCCCAAGTGATGGGTCAAGTTAGTCATTGTTCCATTCTCAGTTTCAGAGTCATGCTAAGTCCACAGAGTGAAGTTGCGCATTTATTGAGGAATAGGTGGGCACTGGGCATTATTTATGGTGTGATGTGAAAACAGACTTTGCATATAAACCGGAAAATTAGTGGACCTTTGCAAAAAAAAACTGTGACCTCAAAATTATTTCAGGAAAATCAACACGAGATATGAATACATTGACAGTGGAAAGCGGACTATTATGCTTTAGTGAAAGCATACCAACGCATCATCCAATATAAGAGGAGAGAGAATGTGAATTAAAGATAATGTTCCCAAGAAATAATTGATCAGTTACTTCAAGCGCAACATCATTAAGTCTATATAGTGCACTCTTGGCTGTTCGAACCTGACACACTGATGCATGCCGTCATCATGTCCCAAGGGGAACTCCCACAGGAGCAACCACTATAAGCAAGCCACCCACAGGGTACCCACTTGAAACATGGGTGGAGCAGAATTCAAGATAAGGCTTGATATTTGAGGGGGTTACAGAGGGTTACATCACAGACCTCGACATGGCATTACAAGGCACTGACACTCGAAACCCCCACACCTCATGCCCCCCTGCCTATCATAAATGACATCTACACCATTGCATTCCAAGACAGATGGATGCCTCTACTGGCACACAGAACACAGTCAATGTTTTGGCATGCCGAATACTGGTATCACGGAAAACCATTGGAGTTCAACACCCGATCATTGATTCATTTTGATATGGTCACATAAACCCAACCTTATTGTCTCAACTGTAGACACCAGCAGTAGTGTCGCAGGAATTTGATGTAGGTTATTACCAATCACCTTGGGAATTTTTCCTTCCCGTGATTGAGTGGATAGTTGCACAAGGATGTTCCTAGTGAGCAAATGGGGGGATATTCTTGATGTGATTTTGGACTAAGAGCCCCGTGCTAGGATTTATAGGAACCGTATTTGTGTCGTGGGAAAGAACCGTGTGACTGACAGGAAGGGAGGGGAGAGAGCCGGAGTGACTGCATTTTGGAATGGCCTTTAGATGCAATATAGCAAAGCTAACTACACCCCCACTCTATATTCAGAAAGGACAGACGTGTTATCATGCATCGAGAATGAAAAAAGTGTTGTTTGGACTTGGAAAGTGGGGGGGGGGGGGTGGTCTTCCCTATAGTTACTTGATATCCCACTCCCCCAGACTTCTCCCAAATTTCATTGACAAGTGAAATCCACCACTAGCTGAGTTTTAACCACTATATTGGTTCCTGTGATGTTACAGAAGGGAGAGGGGGACATGCCCCATTTGCACGCACTGCCCCACAACTTCTAGTTGTGGGGAATTATTCTGATATATACAGGGGCCTGCCCAGGGGACTTGCTGGACAGGGGGGTAACGGTCTCAAACATGCCAACCTCAAACTACCCCATTGACCAAGAACAACACTCCATGGTAATTAATTTTCACAATTTTCATTAGGTTATCATATACACAGAAATCCAACCTGGAATTCATGACTCCTGACTGATTTCAATTTTTTTTCCAACAGAGAAGGGGGGGGGGCATGACTCTCGGGGCATTGGAACACTTGGAGCAGTCCCTGTGATATTGAGAATTATGCATGACAGCAGAAGGTGTTACTTGTAATCTTCGTTAAGACCAGCAGATTGAAGGTGGTAACCCCGACCCTTCGCCAACCATGATGAAGATTTGTATTCCGATGAATTGCAAATATGAGACAAAAGTTACTGAATAAATATATTAAATGTACAATATTCAAAAATAAGTGTTCAGTTTGTAACTGATGGAAGGGGATTGAGCTTCTTTTAATTTTACAGGGAAATTGACAGGGAAAAAATACAATGGACTTTTTATGAGATCCCCCCAAATCTATCTGGCTAAGCCGTAATAAATCACTAATTGAAAAGAAAACAATCAAATTTTTACTTCGATAACCGCGAAACGATAGAGGTCCCAAATTATCACTGGATGAATAGGATAATAGAGATACAGTTGCAGGTTAGCTAAATCCATCTCTCCCATCTCCAGGAAAATTGAGGTTAATCTCAGATTATTCATTATATCTCGGGATCAGGTGTCATGGTTGTATCGAGCCGCCTCATACACGAGCGATTCAATCCCAGTCTTGAAAACAATCAGATGTACAGCAGAGAGGAAGCCCCCACCTCCAACAAAACTCAAACACTTCTCCAACCCTCACGGTAAGCAGAGGAGCAGCAAGTTTTTAGGATCATGAGTTTAATAAAGAATAGGTAACTTTTTTTCAAATGAGTCCTAAAAAACAGGGAGGATGGCATCTGTGTCATGTGGTTAGCATTGCCATACTGGCTAGTTAGTGACTTTTCACAACAGGTGACAGGGTTACCTCATGACTAAGCTCAAACAATATTTCAGGGAAATTTCTCAGGACAGCAAGTATACAGCCTAAGATAACTTCGGCGAGTCTGAATATATATATATATATATTAAATGAGTATCATCTTCACAGAAGAGCAAAATCAAAGCTGAACACTTACTGTACACCGCCACAGATTATATTCAGGTAAAAATGGAACGTAGGATTACCCAGATCGGTTCCCTTTTTTAACAATAAATAGCAGGTATTACAAGTGAATATAAGAGGCAATTGGTCAATTTTGACTAAGAAAAAGTAAAAACGTCATAGAAAAAGGAAGGAATTCTTCGAAATTTTTGTTCCAGTAGGCAATAAGTATACAGATCCAATGCAATAAGGAGAACTAAGCCGTCCTTTCCTATATTTCACTCCCCCAACTCTCCACAGTGCTCGTACTAAGAAAAAGAGCAGCAATTCATGCTATGACAACTGCACGATCAAGTATAGCAGGAGTAATATTGCAGAAAATTTAGAACTAGATTTATACCGTTTGCCTTCTAAATACCGCTCCTCTCTCCCCCCCATGAGCATCCCCACAACTTTTTTTTTTTTTTTCAAGTGCCATTTTTGTTCAGGCTATTGCAATCGCGCTCCTTTTGAAGTTTTCAAGTATATATTGATCATTTACAATTCTTTTTATTCTACTTTGCAGACCGAACCCACTGTCTACTAGGTTTCTGAAACTCTCTCACAGAGACAGAAGCAGTTAACTACTGGCAAAC
Organism: Sclerodactyla briareus; assembly: GCA_026419785.1. Classification (NCBI taxonomy): domain Eukaryota; kingdom Metazoa; phylum Echinodermata; class Holothuroidea; order Dendrochirotida; family Sclerodactylidae; genus Sclerodactyla; species Sclerodactyla briareus. The sequence continues at coordinate 103,145 of JAODTK010005795.1, read as the reverse complement.
TGCTCTCCATGGAAACATTTCAAATGAAGCAGAAAAATACATCAACATGTACTTTGGTAAACCCTCAAGGCAAACAGTTACATATCTCATTCTCCATTTGTTCCCTAATACTGTTGATGAAAGCTATATTTTGTTTTCTCATGAGTGGAGAAACATGTGTGTTGAATGTTGACACATTTTACAAACCATTTTAGCATTCCAATACATGGTGAATTACATGATAAACTTGTGAAACTCTTGTGCCGATTCAGGCTCTAAATGTAGCGCGGTTTCCCACCCGTTCCCTTTCCCCACACTGCAGCTCTTCATTTCAAAAACAAAACAATTTCCTGACTCCAAATGGAATGATGGGAGAGGGAATGGAGAAATATAGAGCTTTAGTAACAGGTTGAATAACCATTTACCAACATCTAGTGAAGCTTGTCAAACAGTGGAACCTGCATGTCCAATATCTTGAAATCTCAAAGTTCGAAGACAATATAAAAAAAAAAATTGAGCAGAGCTGGAAAACATGGGGAATTCGGAAGCACCATTGCAGAAATTGCCACCATCTGGAGGAAATTCATGCATTTCTTCAAAATAATTTGCAAAGGATCTGTAATATCATTCCAGATCCTTGTCATCTTTCGAAGAATGTCTCCCTCTTTTCACAGGAGATGGCAGTTTTTTTTCAGCCCTGTGAGGTGGAAACAAGCAATTCGTATCTGCTGACAGAATTTTTTTATATTGCCTGTGTCTGTAATTTGTGATGCAAGTTCCAACTTCTCGAGATTGCAATTGGCTCACTGCAATAATGTGACAAATTGCAGACTGAATGTGGAATGATTAACTGATAATACTAGATGCATGCAAAGATCCCAACAGCAATGGCATGGGGTGGTAGGAGACGGCAACGATAAATCAGAACACATCGGATGAGAAGGAATTCCTTCCCTAGTATCAAAACAAAATTACCAGCAGAATCAAAAATAGCAGGCATCATGTGGAATGATTAGGAGATCAAATATGACACATTCCAAAGGATCACAACAGCAGCTGCAAGGGGTGGTCGAAGCATGGCTGTCACCACTCCAAGGCAGCAGTGATAAATCAATAAACATCAGTGATACCTAGTTAACCTGGACAACTGAGTCACAATTACAGAATAACCAGAGAAACCACGAATAGAGGGAGGGGGGCTCCCCTCGAGCAACAAAGTCAAGACTCAAGAGAGAGTGATATATCAGAAACAAGATAAGGCGAATTCCAAGAGAAATGTGAGCATAGTAAAAATATAACTGACAATTAAAGGTGGGGTTGCCAGTTGCGCTACTTTTGTTTCAGGCCAGATTTGTAAATACAAAGAATGGTACACAGGTGATAAAGCCTGCAATGAATCCCATTTAAAGCATAAACTGATAAACTAAGATCAACTGCTGCGAAACAGTATCTGGCAAAACCGAGCGCAGAATAGGCATTAAGGTATCCCTTACAAAAGGCCAAAATTCTGGGTAAACAAGCTAGATAAAATACAATAAAATAGTTATAGTTATCCGTAAGGTACGTAGGTAGGAAGAAGTTAAACAAGGACAACAACTCACATATCTCAGCAGTGTGTTATTCAAGCTCTGATGATGTTAAGGTCCCCCCCCCCCTCTTCTGGTCACCCCTCACAACAGACAAGAATGCCGAGGGCATATTCTACACCCCTAGCCCACAGGGGGGCTCCAGAATCCAATAAAACCAATTTGGATACAGTAATTCTTTTTGTTTTATAATTTACAGAGGGGCAACGTTTGTGACAAGGTTTTCAACCTTTTAGGTGTGGTTCAGCATCCTGTTTTCACTTTTCTTCAATAATGGTGCCTACAGCATTCCGTGGAGCCTCTTTCCCCCTACTGAAGGCTCTGCGGCTGTACCAGACAAAAAGACAGTTGGAGTACCGCCAAAGAGGCATTGCCGATTCTGGTGTGTACCTGGTGGGGGATTCACAGATGACAATCGGTGCAGTATCCAGGTCTGCACCCTTGCTGAGCCTTGAATAGTTTTTGATCCTCTGCTCCGCAAGTATACCATATTTTTTTGTTAATGGCAGTTTCTGGACTACCACTCCGCACTTTCAACTCAGTTATGAAACCCTGACTGTTTTTTAACTGCTCTTTCTTCCTATGCCGAGGCTCATCCGCCTCTAAACCAACACATTTTTTCTGCTTTGCACACGAATGCGAACAATCACCAATTCTGTCTGTGAGGGCTTCACGTGGAATGTTCAATGCGAGGGAGGAAGGAAGAGAAGAGAAGGTCAAAAAGAAGAAATGTCTCCTCTGTAGTGCCCTATGGTAGGGGGCATGGCCGTCATTAAGCTCACCCTCCTTGTCCTGTTTGGCAATGAAGTCGTGGTCCAGAGACACGGGCGGGGTGAACGTCTTCCCGCTGCCGTATTTCTCCAGCCCCTGGGGGTGCACGGAAGAAAAAAAAATTACACTGTTTGATTGTTTGATTTGAGGTCTATGGGTTTCAGGAGCCAATTATAGCTCATCTAGGAACCCTGGCCGCAAGGGGGCTAGAAGTCTTTATGTGGGTGAGCACCTGTGATAACTTGCCTTCTCGTCTCGACTATTGTTCAGATTATGTCAGGCAGGGCGTACCAATCCCAACGCTGCTCCTGCTATTTTATCTCCCCATCTGAAATCGTACTATCCGTTAACTCCAACCCCAACCCATTTCCTCGACCTGGAGGAGTCGGAATTCAATTCAACGTTACGGTTCACACCCACATTATGACGGATACGGCAAATGTTATAGTAATAACATTCAGAGCTAACATCTTGCCATGAGTTTATAATTTTTTTAATTTAATAATTTATTCAGTTAACCAGGTATAATCTTCCCTGAGACCCTAATACAAGCCAATGAATGTTTGCCTTTCAAGTGATGAAGCCATATGCAGCATTGCCTGCCCTCGGGTAGTGTACAGGACCCTTCTACCAGTACTGCAGTGTTTTCACATCACCCCCCCCCCCCCCCCCCCCCAAAAAAACAACCACGCATACCAAAATTGTGACATTGTCAAACTTTTGTGACACATTTCTATTTTTCCCATTCAGGTGGTTCGGACGAATTTCAGCAGAAGCACATCAATCTAGGCTATGAGGGGACACTCTAGACATTCCCATCACAGATGACTCGTGTTGAGAGAAGCAAAGAGGGTTGGTATTGGGCTTTGGTGGAGTACGATGTCTCTCCAAGTGGACAAGACAACATCTTACCTCCCCAGAGTAGGAGACGAGAGGCGATACCTCGCACCACTGGGTAACTGTCCGGGTCATTCTCCCGCCGGCTGTGAAGAAACAGAAATCAACGAGGATGAATACATTAGTGACACCTAGATTTACTGCGCATTCACTGTACAATACAAGGGTTTTTTTTTCAGATTTCCTCTCTTGCTTAGTGTGGATTGGATCTGGGAAAGGTTCAAAATGGTGCAGGAAATGTAGGGCGCCCCAGCTGTACATCATAGCCCCTTTTTTTTAACCTTTGAGCTTATTCTTTTAGGGGATCAAAGTCTAAACCGGATTTTGTCAAAGTATTTGTTTTCCTTTGCGATCTTTCTGAGCCCCCGATCGACATCAAAGAGTATTCTTTCATTGTGTTTGTGTGAATGCCTTTCTGCTTCCAATTCATATTTTCAGTACGATTGCCCTTGACATAGCACAATCATTCCATATGTACCAGTTCTACTGATCAGTATTCTAAAGAATGTACATGCTTCCTGGATTTGCATTTAACAGTGTACTTATTGTAGAATTGCTTATAGTATGTGCCTTTCATACAGCATAGTGCAGAAGAAAAAACCTTGGTCATGGCCGGGTGTGAAGAACAATGACCTCTTTATTTGAAGTCGTAGGTCAGCTAATCTAACTAATCCGCTCTGCATAAAAAAGAAGCGTTTTAGAGTTCAAACTTGAATGTAAAGAATTCCACATGCTCTCACATGGGAGACATGAAAATTTGGAGGAGGCAATGAACAATTTTGAAGTATTGTAAAACAAACTTGAAATGTATGAGAAGCAGGTTGACTGACATATGTCAGATAGAAAACATTAATCGCTTTCAAACTCTGTTGTTTCTTTGCGAAATCAACTGTTAATCCTGCATGTCCTTAATCAGGGGTTTTTGCGATCTTTCGGGGACGTGCCAAGTTATTATTATGTAGAGTAGGAGGATCAGGGAGTACCTTGCAGGCATGGCCCCTAGAGGCAATTGTTAGGGGGGCTAATCTTGATATGACCATCTGAGCAGATTGTCACCACTGGCTGGCGTTGAGCGTACAAGTAAAGTTTTGAAAATTAGAACACTGATTACCAGGAAAGGCCTTTCCCTGCTGTAAAGAAGGTGGCTAAATCATTGTCTCATTTGTAAGCATTCCATCGTTCACATGCTTCCTATGGACAAATTCTGGAATGAGCCTTTGAAGATACATAGGACCAAACCTATGAAGGGCTAGTTGAAATAGCGTTGTTATGAAGTCAATATAGAATACGACTTTGTAAACTACAGTACACATCAATGTACACCGTAACGGGCCCCGAATGCACTTCTCCTCGCGTTCACTAATGATCATGGAACGGTCATAGGACAAGGCAGAAGCTGTGTACCTGTACATATGCTATTGTATAATGATGGCTCCGTATTCTACCTTCAGTTCCCGCTGTTCATAGCTATTGGTGTTTTTTTGAGTGAGAGGCGATTGGAAATTTTATAGTTGAAATTATATAAATTAATTCTGGTAGCTAGGCAGCATTTATACTAGTGTTTGCAATATTATTCCTTTTATACACAACTTGAGATAATTTCCACAGGCTGGATTCCTAACATCGGCCAGCCGGACTTGTCTTGGACAACCACTTTTTCTATGTGGAGATATTGCTGACTACAGGGACATGAACTCTAAGCAGACACATGCATTCTTAGTTGGAAGCACCTCCCAGATAACAGGAAAACCCACAAAACAGGACGTGTTTCGAAATGTGTGAACTGTTAATACTTACTCTATGGCAACCCTGCACACCCCCGCAAATAATGTCAAGACCTGGCATTTTCTCTTTACCACACAGTCAGGGTTGGCAACCCCCAATCGCCCTTCTCATTTTGCCAGCCAACTGTCTGGCTCAGCCAAGACTCGGGAAAAACATGCAGGTCTATATAATATTGGGGGGAGGGTGTTGTGCCGGTTGCTAATTAGGGGTAAGTAGGACTGAGGTAGATTCACCTACCTGAACTCTTTCAGCAAAGACAGCCGTCCACAAAAAGGGGGAAAGGCCCAGCTTCTGATCCCGCTCTGGAGCCAAATTGGACCCAACACGTACACACTAACTTTTCGAAGCAACAGTGGAAACACTATGCTGACCAGCCAACTACTGGGACAAATCTTGGAATATTGTTACTCCCTTTCACCCCTTCCACCCACCCTTCCAAACCCCCTCTCCCCATCTACTTCGCTTAAATCTGCCACCATTATACCACGGACGCCCATAACTGCAGGGACGATGCCACAATCCAAGAAAAGACACTAACTCTACGACTGGTAAGACGCTAGGTCAATAATGGTGCCCTTCTTTCGATCTTGTGTATACCGTACATACGAAAGGAAGTGCATTCTTCAGCTACTCCAAGTGATGACTTAAGCCGTGACTTTAGGAGCGCGCTGCAATGTTACGAGATGACCTTTACTTTCCAAGACATGATCAAATATGTGACAATTTGATCAACTCCATTCGGTCATGTAAAAAATAACTTGGGCATAACCTTGAAGATGAGTACATTTGAACCTGAATTGATACCAGTACTCAATGCCTCGGTCATCGCGATATATCCATAATCAAAACAATATTAAATTTTAGTATACCTTGGAAGATGAATTGATACCAGTACTAATGCATTGCAGGGTTGGCAATTTTTTTGGGAATATTATATTCCCCTCCGTGCGGGAATCGATAGTGTAAATCACCGGAAATAGTGGTAATACGGAAATAGTGTAAATACCGGGGGGGGGAGGGAAATATTGGTAAATCGCGGGAAATAGTGGGTAAAACGGGAATGTGTTAAATACCGAATAGTGGTAAAAACCGGAAATATGGTAAATACCGGGAAATATGGTAAATACCGGGAAATAGTGGTAATACCGGGAAATCGTGGTAAATACCAGGAAAGAGTGGTAAATAGCGGAAAAGTGGTATCCCGGAAATATTGGTAACTACCGGAATAGTGGTAAATACCGGGAAATGTGGTAACTACCGGAAATCTGGTAATAGCGGGAAATAGTGGTAAATAACGGGAATGGGTAATACCGGACATGTGTAAATAGCGGGAAATGTGGTAAATACTCAGGAATTGGTAACTACGCCGTGAAAATAGTGGGAAATACCGTGAATTTCAGATGAATGGCCCAGGACATGGCTCACTCTGAATAAAACATGTTGGTCTCTATGTACATGCCAAATAGTTGCCATAACATCATGTGTAAAGAAGCAAATACTCAATTTAATTTCAACTCTAGATAATGTTGTATGCTGACATCGCCCGCATATCCCGTTCAGTATTCGGGTGGGGGGGGGGGGAGCGCAGGGAGAATGTCATGTGGTTTCGGTACGTTACAGAAAAAAGTAGATTCCACAGAAGATATCTTTGTCAATTAATTTGCTATCCTTCCTTGACATGGATACTCCTTCAGGCCTTCCCTTTCCTTTTGCATAGACATAACATCTTTTAATGAATTTGTCATGCAATGAGCATAATAAGTCTTCTGTGGTTTCATTTGTCAGCTACACTTTCATTACAGGCCCGTCCACTGTAATCACTCACTTGGAAAACTATTTATAGATCATTTCTAGATAGGCAATTTATTCGAACATTGTCATTCATTGAGATTGGAGCAACATAGTTATTGTGGCATTTCACCTTGTAACTTAATGCAACATGATATTTGGTGGACTTTCCTAATTCTGTCATCATACAATGTTACTCTTAAATGTCAAAAATATTTTTCATAGGGCCTAGGTTAATTGCCCAGTATCCGACCCCTGCCTATTACCAACTACCTTCCAGTATTGCAAATTTATTCAAGATGGAGTGATGGGTTTTCTGTCAAGAAAGCTTGGGGAGGGGGGGAGGGGGATGGGGGGGGGATTGATGTAAGGGCAAGGGGGGATGGATTTAGCAAAAAACATATTAGTATCGTATCAGAAAAACCTCATGCATAATTATTCAGTTAAGGAAAGACATTGGAATTGTTGAAGGTTAATTTTTAATCTCTTAACAGTTGGGTTTCCAAGTCTCAAATTAAGTCTGGGACAAAACTGTCATACCACCCAATGGTGTGTTTCAAATATTATTAATTCTTTAGGTCTAAAAAATGAGGGAAGCTATTGCCTCTGAATTTGAAGGCCATTGTTTGAACTATTTCACACTAGAAAGGGTTGAATTTTGTTCATTTCACAGAGGGGGGGTCGGATATCGAGCAGCTAATTTAGTTGTGACGCCCTTATCTGACCCGCCCCCAATACAACAGCTACAAAGAGTGTTGGGATAATTTTCAAATGCTGCTTTAGGGCATTTCTATAAAGAAAAAAAGAAACATAGCTTTCATTCATGTGGTGAGAGAAATTATTATCAAATTTGCATATTTTACCAAACTTACCAAAATCAAACTAAAGATACCTGACAGTGGCCTTTTCAATTCCACATACAATATTAAATAACAGATATCGCTGATATTTGGTGTAGCAAATGTTCCTAATACAAGTTGAACAAATATTCAAGCTTTTTCTTAATAAGAATGCAGCAACGTTCCCATTGGTCAGGTGCCTACTGGTTCGAGGGTTATTGAATCTGGTCCACTAGTTAACCTGGGCTAGAACACCTTACGTTGTTATTCTACAGAAGAAGCTGGCAAATATCTTATTTTTATAGGATTCAGGTTGTCTACATTAGTGGTTTTTCGGGTCACCGTTACTGCAGGTCAATTGACCAGCATGAGAAATGGTCGTCAATCTGTTCTTAAAAGTTCGATACTTGGCAACTTTACCTACACTTCGATTCTGCAATTAAATAACTCCCATTGGTATTTACCGCAGTCTCTGGTTCCTGTTTATTAATTGTACATCAATAAGTTAATGAAAAAGCATCAAATTCTACTTTCTTTTAATATTCCCCAGTATTTCCCAATATATCCGCATTTAGGGTACATTTCCGAGGGAAATACCTGGGAGAATACCAGCGAATTTCCCGCGCTGGTATTTCCCTGTCAACCCTGATGCATTGTAATATAGAGGAGAGCAATAAGGCCAGAATACTCCTGCCTGTATTGAAAGTGTTGGTGGCTAAATACATTCACCGGTGGACGTGGTGAGGTCATGAGAGTTCGGTATCTACAGATCGAAGAACACTGCATAAGACAACACACACATACACATTCTTTAATAGGCAGGGCATGAAACCCCAACAACTAATTCAGAGCAAACAAACAAGAGAGACAGACAGACTGACTGACACAGCTGTGTTATTATAGTATCACCAAAACCAGATCGCCAAAGGCTTAGTGATTCCTTGACTCCCTCTGACAACCTATTTGGCACCAGCTCAATTATGGGCAAAAAACATACCATCTTACAAATTTCCCATTAATCCCAACCAACCAATAGGGTTCGCTATACTCTTGATAAGAATCTACACACTGAATTTCACGATCTTCAGACCTAGACCTATGGTGACATCATATGACCTGACCCGACCCCAGAACAATCAGTTCATGTCTCATTGTGGGAATACACATACCAAGTATGGGCCCCATCATCCAGGGCAGTCAAGTGATCATGTTTACAAGCCAAATTGGGCAAATATCAACTATTCACAATTATTCAATTTCTGACCAAATTTCACCCCGACCTAGCCTAAAAAACCAAAAGCCAAAGGTTTTATGATTCCTTGACCCAACGGTCCTGTTGTGTTCAAGTCTTATTTTTCCCTAACACCATCTTCATGCTTAAACTGAGATCAATAGCAATAATGAACTAGGCATGCTTCCATGACCAGCCCGGCAGGTTGGACAAAAATACCAGATTTTACAAGCTTCCCACTTTTCCCCAAAATTGTCCCACTTTTCCCCAAAATTGACCCCTACTCAACAACATAACTATAGCGTTCAGTACTCATCAAGGGAAGCAAACCCACCAAGTTTGAACCAATTGATTCCACAGGCATGTTGGAAGGACTTGCCTGATTACAAATAAAGTGCCCAAAATACCAGAATTCTACAAGTTTCTTCCACTTTTGCCCAAAATTGACCCCTACTCATACAACATAAATAGCGTTCATGACCCATCATGGGAAGCCAAACCCACCAAGTTTGAACTTGATCCCACCAGGAATGTGGAACTTGCCTGATTACAAATTAAAAATAAAAGTGCCCAAAATACCAGAATTATACAAGATTCCACTATTTGCCCAAATGACGTACCTCTCATGGTTTTCATGCTTTGACCTCTGGTGAACTCAGATGACTTACCTGAACCCTGAAACAAATAGGGTTATGTAATATCATGGGGAACCAATATACAAAGTATGAAATTGATCCATCAAAGTGGGGTCAAGTTATCTGTTAACAAGCTGAAATTTGCCAAATTATCAACTTTTTCACAATTTTTACCCAAATCTGACCCCCGATTTACACCAAAACCCAGGGTTCTGTACTACGCATACGAAGCTGATGCTGATTTGCCGGGGGGGGGATCAGGCATTCTAGATTATTGTGTTAACAAGAATTTACAAACTTTGACCTCTCTTGACCTCAGATGACCTTTGACCTGACCCCAAAACGACAGGGATCATGAACTCATTATGGGGAACCCTATATACGTATGAACTTGATCCATCCAAGTGGGGTCGAGTTACATATTAACGGACGTTGAATGTGAATAGGACAAATTATCATTTTCCCCAATTTCCCAATTTGACTCCTGAATCTTACCCTGAATTACACCATAAACAATAGGGTTCCTTGATCTCCTCATAAGAAAATCTGCATACCAAATTCAACCTGGTCGGACCAGGCCTTCTGCGACTCTTATCGTGTTAACAAGATTTTTCAGCATTTAACCTCTCGACCTCAGATGACCCTTAGCCTGCACCACAACACAATAGGAGGGATCATGTACTCATTATGAGGAACCCATATACTAAATATGAACTTTATCCATCCAGTGGGGTTGAGTTATCGTGTTAACAATGCTAGGCATCACACACACGCACACACATACTGTCATGAATGTCAAGGAATCAAAACAGAATAAAGAAAAATAATTATATATGAACAAATAAGGGAAAAGGGCTCCTGCCCCTAGAAAATACACTGGCCTCTTGGAACAGGATCCCCGAGATAGGATACGACCCTGGGTCATCAAATGATAACTTCAGGTTTAGGACAATTAGTTTTAGATAGTATCTGTGATATGTGATTGGCAATTCTTTCCTTGTGATACTTGCCTACAGTAGCAAATGAAGGACCCCTATGCAGGGCTCAGCAATGATTGCGGATTACAGAGAATTGAGGCAGGAATCTCTGAAAGTACCACTGATGGCAGGGAGGAATAATAATATGTGGACAGCAGTGTGAAATTTGCCTCCCACTTGTTTTCCCTGTTCCGGAGTTTCTCACACTGAGCACCCAGCGGAAAGGCACCAGTGCAGTGGTCGTCGGTACAACACAACAGCAGAGACTTGAACGCTCCACAAACTACTCGGACCCCTCGGTACTATGAGCAATTGCACATGGAATAAAATATGACTTGTCAGTCGTCAGTCACCATCATTGGGATTTTGTAGAGGCATCAACAGAGAGTACTACATAGAGTGAGCAAAGGTAGACCAGCTGGACACTAGACAAGAGTAATTTGCAGTGAAAGATCAGAAACATACGAGTATATAATGCTTTGATGTGTACTGTAGGTGTTCTGTGGCAGTAGCAGTCAATGTGAAGACATCTATTTGTTTTGTGAAAGTTCTCTTTGATGGAGCCTGAAAATGAGAACAGGGATGAATTTGTTACATGTTTCCATAATGAGTACACAGCCATTTGTGAAATTTTGGGATAGATAATAGGAGTGATCTAAAACCAGGCTTCACAATCTATTAAGCACTGCGGCTGTGAACTCTGTACATTGTGAGCTCGCTTGAATCACAGCCTGAGCATTGGGCTGTGAACTCCGTCCAGTGTGAGCTAGGCTTGGATCAACCGTGTAAGCATTGTGGTCTTTGAACTCCATCAGTGTGAGCTATGGCTTGATTCACAGCCTTAGCATTGTGCTGGTGGAACTCCGTACAGTGTGAGCTAGGCTTGGATCACCGTGTAACATTGTGTGTGACTCCCCATACAGTGTGAGCTAGGCTTGAAGAATCACAGCCGTCGCATTGCTGGCTGTGACTCCGTAACAGTTGAGCTAGGCTTGGATCACAGCCTTAGCATTGGTGCTGTGAACTCCATACAGTGTGAGCTAGCTTGGATCACAGCCTTAGCATTGTGGCTGTGGGGAAAAAAACTCCATACAGGTGTGAGCTAGGCTTGAATCAAACAGCCTTAGCATTGTGGCTGTGAACGCATACAGTGTGGAGCTAGGCTTAAACCACAGCCTAAGCATTTGGGTTGTGAACCCATGTACAGTGTGAGCAAGGCTGGAATCACAGCCTAAGCATTGTGGTGTGAACTCAGACAGTGTGAGCGGAGGATTGAAGCACAACCTTAGCATCGTGGCTGTGAAAATCCCCGTACAGTGTGAGCTAGGCTTAAATCACAGCTAAGCCATTGCGGCGGTGGACCCCATACAGTGTGAGCTAGGCTCGAAGCACAGCCTAAGCATTGTGGATGTGGACCCCATACATGCTGAGTAGGCATAAATCACAGCCAAAGCATTGTGAGCCTGAGTACCTCATACAGTGTGTGAGCTAGGCTTAAATCACAGCGTAGGCATGATATATCTATGTGGCTTGTGAAACTTCTACGGTGTGAGCTAGGCTTAAACCACAGCCTAAGCATGTGGCGGCTGGGAAATCAGTACAGTGTGCCCAGCTAGGCGTGAATCACAGCCTAAGCATCGCGGCTGTGAAACTCCGCACAGTGTGAGCATAGGCTTGACACCATGCCTAGAATTGGGCTTTTGGTTATTTGCAGTAAGGCAGTAGTAAAACCATAACTTACTCTCCAAGCCTGGTTTCATCAGGTTGAAGTTTACCAGCGAAAAGAAAACCAACATTACCTGTTATTACGAGAGGGAGGGTAGAGTAGAAAAGAAGGGAAGAGGACAAAATTAGCGGAAATAAACCACCTGAGCCTAATTACGGCATGCCAGAAAGAAAATATGTTTGTGCAATAATATTTGTTGAAGCCATTGAGACTCTGAAATATATCACATTTATCCTCTGATGAGAAACATGCCTTCCCCCATCCAGATTAAGTTGCTTATTGGGGTTTTAAGGAAGCTCAAGATGGCTGCTGGGATACACTGTGGTAACCTAATAACAGTGTTAAAAGGAAAAAGAAGGAAAATACAAAAACTACAAATTACACCCTCCCTCACAGTGAAGCTTCAGGTCAGGCATGGTTATTAGAGTGATAGGACTCCCACTATCAACGGGATAAAGCGTGACCAGAAGCTTCAGAGTAGGGACAAATTCAGGAAAAAGACATGAAGGGACGAGGGAAGGGACAGCAGAACACTGTAGTTTACAACCAGGAATTAGTTACCTGAAACCGAGAGGGGACCCTATCCTGAAATTTTAGAATCAAACATGATGAGAGAAAAAAAAAGTAGTTGTCATGGGTCATTTTAAGAATTCAATCAGGACTAAAAAAATCCGCTTTCCACTCTCCTTAATTTCTTGGACTCAAAAAAGTACCCTGATTGATGATATGTCACATGATATTTGGACGGGAGTGTATTCCTGGGAATTTTCTCAGGGCGACATTTTCAATTGGCTGTAAAGTGTCAAGCAATTGTTACTCCGGGGATAAGTGCTCTGACCTTGTTACCTGTTCAATTGCAATAATTGTGATATAAATAACAATATTATGTACTAATGGAATGAGCTCTCTCGTCCAGATGCTCTACCCAGCATACCACCTCAAAGTTTCAGGATGGTAAGAATTTATTAGTTGTACATAGTGTTAAAGCATTTGTTCTGTTGTCGCCGTAATCATCATCATCATCGTATCATCATGATTATCGTTTAATTAGTATCACCATTATTATTATTGACTATTGTTATTATTATTTTAATTGTTCTGAATTAATGAATTCAGTTTGAAAAGATGGTGTGTACCAAATTCTCAAAGTTACAAGACGTGAATTTAACACATAACTTCTTATAAAAACACTTTCCTTTTACCCAAAAAAGTGCAGTTAAATACATAGCAATGTCATTGTCACTGATATGAAATTCTGCTAAAAGAAATATCAAGGTCTCTCAGATATGTGGCGCTTCAAAACAGCAGTGTGGTGTTTTTCTCCTTTTTTTACATTCAACCAGTCAGATTTTATCCTGTTTCAAGTAATCTTGAAGGAACAAAACAACCAGAAAGGCGCAACTGAACCATGCCGAAACACTCAAGTAGGAAATAAAGTAGGCAATTCAGAACCGTCCGGGTTGGGGGCTCAGCCACTGGTGCAATCACCTTTTCTGTCTTTGATAGATCCCCAATATGAGCGAATTGCCACATTATTATTTTTCACCAAAGCAATATTTTTGGAGCCTGCTACCAAGTCAGCTCACCACCTGCGATACCAGTTTCGCTCTGACAAATACATTTAAATATAAGATTAACTTCCGGTAAGATGCATGCAAGGGGAAAATTTACCTCTGCTGGAGTTCCCCCTTAATGACATCAGCTTTTTGTAAAATTTTCCAAGAGCATATCATTACAAGTAAACACAGCTGTTATTGCAGAATTTTGTTGAATGCACCAACCACTATTTAATAGCAATATGAGAGTAAAGGTCATAAAAATGGATAGAGCCAGGGGCATAATGGGGCATTTTTTGTTCAAGCAGTATGTGAAAGATCCCTTTTTACGGTTCCAAAGGACATCGGCAGGCTTCGATACCAACAGAGGGTTATATCCAAAAGAGAATGAGAACTGCCATAGGTGTATATGTATTAGGTTCAAACCCCATGTAAATACGATGTTCCGAGTGGGAGTTGTGGCCTTCAATTTTTGCAATTAAATTGGGGAGAATCCCAAATTAGTGCAATAAAGCATAACGTCACACATGGGCAACCCAGGAAGTTATGTTAAGTATTTCATTGTTTCATTCTGTTGTCTCTCTAACCAAGTAACCATTAATTACCTACCAACCCACTACAACAATCCTCTCCCATAGACTAAGTTATTTTCCATGTGAAAATATGTAAATTTCAATAGAAAACACAGATTGTTTGCAGGGTTGTGCAAATATGACATTATTTCTTATTGCATGAAGGGTGCTCTCGTATGCACAATACACATGCACCAATTCAAAGGACTGAACTGTTAAAGTTGTATGAAATTGGGGTTTGGACTGACTAATTCAGTTTCTCTCCAGCTAATATATTATAACCCTTTATGATTCATCGCAGTTGTAGTATCTATGCTCTTCTACCAGGCCAGCTTCACAGGATACCTCTCATCCGCACAGCCTCCTTACCTGGTATGGACGGTATGGGCGTACAGTCTGTTGCACAAACTTGGCCGCCAGCATTCAGCACCCAGCGGTGGTGCAGGGAGGAGGACGGAAAAAGTGAGGTACGTATGAGGATTGATCCTTCTAGCCTGAGGCTATTTCTTCAGAGGAGAGAAGAGGAATTCGTCCTCACGCAGATTCAAAAGACAGCAACGTCATGGAAGGAGGGGGGAGGGAACAAGATTAGCAAGAATATTCCGTATCCAAGATCCCAACAAATTCCCATGACGGACTGAAAAAGGGAATTCTGACCTTGCCAAAATGAGTGTGGTTTTCACATTTTTAAACAAAGGCAACACAAAAATTTGGAGGAGATATAGTAGCGTTGACTAGGGTATTGGCAAACAACGCCGCCAGGACTCTTCGTCAACAGCAGCTGAATGTAGTGTACTAAAGTTCAGCTTTACTTGCCTTATCTTGCATTAGGTTTTTTTTCAGAACTGGACCTTTGCTGACCCTCTGGGACCACTGGCTGGATCTCTTGAAATCTAGTGAGTACGATATAGGGTGGGCAGACGTATTATTATAGGTATCTCTTGCTAGGCTCAAGATGGCCATGATACTCTCTGAAAATATTTTTGCATGGAATGATCATGAAATGGCTCGTGCAAGACAAGCAGGCCTGATTGCCTGAAATCTTATTGAAACCACCGCCTTCTGCACTGGTCGATTGCATTTCAGGAAAAGTGAAGCACATTTTGGATTTGACAATGACTCACACTTGACGACCAGACGAGGGTATTGAGGCGGGTATCAGGACGATTGACAAGTGCACTATATTGCATACACAGAGGACACACACACAGAACACACATAAACATCATATAGAGTGCAAATACATGAGGGACTCAATCTCGAAGAATGAGAGTCGCTGAAATGCTCATCGTGAACGCAAAAGACGTCAAAACAACCGTATCCATCTTGATGCCGTTTGCTTGTCTGTGTGATCCTCACGCCATCTTGTCAATGTAAGGAAGTGTCTGATGGCTATGTGGTGACCAATTTGAGCTAGTGGCATGGAGGAAAAAGGATTTTGAAAATAGAAATCGGTGTGAAGGTCAGCCTGTCAGAACAGGGTATGTGCCTTTTGAAATTGAAAGACAGAAGAAATAATGGTTAAAAAAAACCCTACACGGGTTTGACTAACGGCGCTGCTTTCTAGTTGCGAAAGGTCAATCATATGAGCTCGTTGGCCCGTTGCAATATAAGGAAATATGATTTCAAAATTGAAAGTCAAACAATGCAGCAAGAAGCAGTGATGCAGAAAAATCGTTTCCGCACTTTCCCAACCAAAAAATACAATTCACAACCATATTTACAAAACCAACAGTACAATTGCATGTAAACATGACTGTTTATATTTTGTATTTCTAGTTATCAATATAAAAGTCCCCCCCCAGCCCCATCCATTTCGGCCACAATTGGCTACTGCAAAATTCCATGGGATACATCTGTTCCATTCACAGTGGTGACAGTGAAAAATAGGCCCTAATGATGGAATATGGGAAAATATATTTTTGGTAAGTTCCCCAGTGACTCGATCTACACGGTTGCGAGGTGCACAGCTTTGCACGATGAACAGGCAATACCAACACAATGCAGCGACGGTGGATGGAAGTGCCTCCTGTTGAAGTTCCTTCACATTTATGCATCGTCCTCATACCAAAAAGGAAGATACTCAAAAACGAGTGATAGATGTAGTGACTGATACAAAACGATAATTGAAGAAAATCTGTTGAGGACGATTAGTCTTAGTCTTAGGTGAAATGTATTATTTTTTGGATTAGGTCCCTGTGACGAAAAAACATATACAGTCTTGCGGTGGCGCATTTTGAAAATTTGGGTGATCACCATTTTCTCCAAGAGTAGAACGAAATGATTTAGTGCTGTAATTTGACTGAATTTCAATCAGTTTCAGTACATTGATGCTTATATTCTTGAAGATTCAAAGGCTGAATTGAGGTTTTTAAATAGGTCTTCCGATGGCGCGCAAACCAAATTGGGAACCCGTCGTCTTTTTATAAACGGAGAGAGTGCAACATGACTGCATCCGTCATAATTATTAGGGAGAGCTTGGAGCTTTCACGACGGCGAGGCAGCCAACGTGTGACCTAATATGAACCCTATGTGAATGCGACAACCCCACCAACCTGCCTACTACGTTATTTATGACCGGAGTCACTCACTGTTCACGTTGTCCCTACGATGTGAACTTGGACCCTGCGCGTGGCATCCTTCAACAGGGGCTAACAATGGAATTTTAGGTCAATATCGAACGCGCATCGTACAACGCGAGCATCACATCACGCACTGGCACATTGACACGTCGTAAGAATCTAAAAAGCCTCTTACGCGGGACGGGGACGTGTCTCACCTTAGAAACATTACTTCATACGTTGCGTTGCCGTCATGAAATCTAAGGCCCCTAATTACCTGACGACTTGGCCCAGGAACTTGACGGAGAAGAAGTGGTTACAATATTTCCCAAGCTCTGAAGGTCAGTCTCCATTTGTCGTTCCTCTCGCTCTGCGGTTTTGAGCGTTATCCTCACTGTACTCGACCACCTTGAATGTGTCCATCAACCCTGCAGACCACGCCCACCTGCTTTTTCCGTCGGATGTGTCTTCTCGCACCCTGTGAGAGAATAAGGGATCAACATTTTAGAGGGTAAAATTACATCCAATCTAATCTATGTACTCTAATAGGTTTTCATAAATGATGAACAACTTGGTTTCCTACAAGAATAGTGCCTTAATCAGGCTAAGAAGGGATCACTATTCTTAGACCTGCCAAGGTGCAGACGCTGGATACTGCACGTTTGTCACTGCGAAATCCCTCCACCAGGTACCTGTAGTAATCCCCGAGATACTGCATATGGCAGTTTGCATATGACTAGTAAAATATTCATATGTCCAGGGTAATGCATATTGCTAGGTTATGCATATGGCTAAGGTATGCATAGGGCTAGGATATGCATATTGATTAGTGTATGCATATGGCTAGCATAGGCATATGGCTATAGGTATGCATATGGCTTGAGGCATGCATATGGCTAGGTATTGCCATACGATTAAGGATGATGCATATGGTTTCGGTTATGCATACGTTTGGGACCTGCATATGGTCGGGTAGGCATATGGCTAAGTGGCTATGGATAGGGTATGCCAGTGCTAGGGTAGGCATGGGCTAGGGTGGCATGTGTCTATGGTATGCGCATACGGAAAGCGATGGGAAAAAAAAAAACTGCGCTACCTTTGTCCCACATTCGGCATTCTTTGATACGCAGAAGCCGACAAAGGCGGGGTCGGCCATCTTGACAAGGAATGTTGTCGCACCTAGCCGTGAACATATATTCCACGCCCCTCCTCTCCATGTCGTCCACAATCCATGCTTCCCCAGGGCTCGATACAGACCCCCATTGCCATCTAATAAGGGAAATGATCAGAAATGCACAGTGAACAATAACACTAGGCTGATCATGGTCCTACCGTACCTCATCACACTGTGTCCATATCAATATGTGTTCCCACCCGCTGGCATTGAGGCTATTGGCTACTAATGTATCCTCTAGATGCGATTAATCAACTAGACATGTGTAGCGGTAAACTGCCCACGTGAATATCCCCGCTTTTGAGCAATCATTGGAAAATTTCTAACACCTCATAAAGACCTCCATTTTGGTCATAAATCAAGATCGCCTTCATCAACCAGGTTTTGGTGTAATCAATGGAAGTTACAAACTAGAGCACCAATGGTGCTGTAGCTCCCAGTACAAGTTTACCAAATGTATGTAAAATTATGTGATACATGTTCAAGATGTTCGTTTCAAACAATGCCCTATGTACCCCTTTATGACTTTTGACATGATCTTAGTATGGCCCACAGATGTAATTAGCAGTCACTAAATGTTCCACATAATGGGCGCAGGGCCAACGGTGACACTGGGCCATGGGTCCTAAATCCATGGGCCCCCGAGGTACAGTATTTATTATACAATCATTTAACGAACACTAAACATGTGCAACAGAATTTGTAGGAGATACAGATTTTGGCAGTATTCCAACATCTCCAAGGCCCCTCTACCCAAGGACCGTTTCACGTAACTTTTGAAGAAAATCAATTGACACTTGTGGAAGGAGATGCATTCCAAGTACCATTGTGGAATTCCATAAAATGGGCTCACAGGCCCAAGTAGGCCTTGGACAAAAATTCCCCCAAAACCCCAAAGGTGGCTGTTAGACCATAACTATGACAATGCAGCACTGTGCAACGAAATGTCAGAGGAAAAGCATTTTGAGAATTCAACATGATGGGCCCTAGGGCTCACACTGGGTCTTGGGACCTAAATTCATTGACACCAGGAAGGTATGGCAATTGGACCCACCATTCTGACTGAACAGGAGCACTTGAAACAAAAATTTGTAGAGATACAAAGATTTGCAGTATTTTATATTGATGGGCTCTAGGGCCCAAACTGGGCTATGAGCCCAAAGTCCCAACCCCCCCAATGGCCCTCTACCCAAGGACCATTAACTGTAACTTTGAAGATCATCAATCACATCTTGTGGGAGGAGATGATTTCAAGACCATTGTGAAATTTATTAAAAGGGCCCACGGGGCAAGTGGGACCTTAGACAAGAATCCTGAACACCCCAGAGGTATGGCTAATAGGCCATCATTGTGACAGAATACAGCATGTGCACGGAAATTCGTGAGAGGAGAAAGCATTTGCGTAATCCCACATGACGGGCCCAAGGCCAACACTGGGCCTGGGACCTAAATCCTGGGCACCCTGAAGATACAGCTATTAGGCCACCAGTATGAAGAATATCAGCAATGTGCAACAAAATCTGTAGGAGCTACACAATTTGCAGATTTCATATAATGGACCCTAGGGCCAACTGGACCTTGAGCCCAAAAATTCCCAAACACCCCCTGGCCCTTCACCAAGGGACCATTACAAGTAACTTTGAAGAAATCAATTGAATTTTGCGGGAGGAAATGCAATTCAAGTACTATTGTGTGAAATTATGAGAGAAGCATTTCGCGTAATTCCACATGACGGCCCACAGGGCCCACATGGGATTTGGGAACTAAATCCCTGGGCACCTGAAGGTACAGCTATTAGACCACCATTATGACTGAAACATCAGCACTGTGCAATAAAAATTGTAGGAGATACAAGATTTGCATTAGTATTTCATATAATGGGGGACCCTAGGGCTCAAAGTGGGCCTTGAGCCCAAAAAATCCTGAACACCCCATATGGCCCCCACCCAAGAACAGACATGTGAAGTTGAAGAACATCAATTGAATTTGTTGGAGGAGAATCATTTCAAGAAAAACTATTGTGTTGCAAATTCTGTAAAGGGGGCAATCGGGCCAAAGTGGGACCTTGCACCCCCGAAAACTCTGAAATCTGAAAGGTACGGGCTGGTAGACCAATGCATTATGAGCGAACATCAGCACTGTGCACCAAAATTTGTAGGAGGAGATTTACATTTTGAAATTTCAATAATGCCCTATACTGCCCCTTTGACTGACCTTCACAAAGTCACGCATGGAAAACATGTCCATAGGTCAATCAACATTGTGTCCAAGTTTGGTCGACATCCATCAAAGAAGGACTGTTTGGGGGGCGAAAAAGGCAAGTTAACATGAAGACGGACGGCAGGACGGACAGCTAGAATAGATGACATGGAAGTATGCAAATTGACACAAGGGCGCTGGGCGGCGACACCCCCGAAACCTTAACATAGACAACCACGGATAAACATAGACATGTGATGGTTTATGGAATCATGGTCAGTGTAACCATTTTCTGCCTTTAAAACAGCATGCCACGATGATGATTGTTTCTTAAAAATATATAGTGAATTTCACAGCATATTCAATTCAATAGGAGCTTAGCACCCCGGGGGGGGGGGGGGGGGGGGGGGGGGGGGGGGGGGGGGGGTGGGGGGGGGGGGGGGGGGGGAAGGACTCTGCTTTTTTTGTCACTAGTGATTTTTGTGTCCTAATCGAAATAATGTGACAATTGGGAGAAGTGAGAGTGACGAAAAAAGTTGTCAAAAATGTTGCTGTCTTTACAACCCAAAAATTGAGCCCATTAAATGGTGTTGTCCTCCATATGTTTGTGTTGACGGTCTTCTGCTCTATAAGTTTAGTGAACAGGTCTTTGATTTATAATTCTGTTCATCTCATGAGGCGGAGCCTACGTTCAACGATGCATTGACGATCGAATGGAGATATGGGATAAGTTCTCAATGACCATGCTCTGTTAGTGATGACAGCTAGGTCATTGCCAAGTATTATAATGAGAGAAACCACATATATTCATTTGTCAAACGAAACCCGGGCAGACGTTATGTTGAGTTTATCAAGTGGAAAATAGGCCTCTTACGTTGAGGAATGGCTCTTACATCTTGTTACTTTAGCAGCTAACCAGGATAATCATTTCCAACGCAATTCACCAAGACTATGGTTTCAGAGTGACATTTCATACTTAAAACAATATAGAGTCTGATTCTCCAAAAAGAAATGAACAAAATAGAAGCCAGCAGTTCCACAAAAAATTGAACTGACCTGGTGCCCTTGAGAGCTCCATTTTGGTCCAGGATTATTTGACATTCAAACTCATAAGGGGATCCATGTCTGCTCGAAGAGATGACTTCTCTCCATCAGGCCAAATTAATTAGCTCCTTGAAGAACTCCTTGTCTGTTCTGGCTGTCCCGCTTGGTCATTAAGTACCTGCCAATACAGAACTCCATAGTTATGCAGATTTCTGTGATTTTTATAGAACGTGTAATTCCGACATTTAGATTTCTGAAAAAAATTCATTACAAATGTCACATGGCTGATAGATCAAATCCAGAAGGCATGTTTTTGTAGTTCCTTTCCTTTGATACGTGATGAGCATGTTTTGAAGTTTCCTTTGTCTTTGATACGTATTTATAATTCATTTGTTTTCCGCTTATTACCAATATTATAAACCACCTCATTGCATGATGGGTGGAAGCGGAATTTAAGTTGGTGTGGTGGTGGTGGGTGTGTGAGTGATGGATGCTTGGAACAGGAGATTCAAAGAGCCACTTACAATGAACAAACTCGGATGTTCCAGGTTCGTGGCATTGACGACCCCAAAGTAGCTTGCAAACGCGATATGGGTCGCTACAGCCTGCATATCCCGGTCAAAGCCGATCGAACTCTAATAATAGTCTCTGTACCCTGCCAGCTGGGGGCGCTCAACATGGAGAGAGTGGAGCAGGAATGGAACAAGAAAGGGCTTTTACACTGTGTTTACTCCCCACCTGCACCTCAAGGTAATTCCCTATTGCCACGAAGGATGCCTCATCAATGTTTTCGGGGAATGATTTCCGCCAGCTGACAGTAAATATTCAGTATCCAGGCCTGCACCCTTGCCGGGTCAAGCACAACTCAAAACCGTTCCCACTGGAGCTGGCCAACCTCCGAGTGAATGTTTGAGATCTCGGTTCAAAAGAGTTGGAGGATTGGTGTCCTGTATTACCTACCATCCAGATAATGAGCACTTTTTTTCGTATATCCACGACTGTAAATGTAGGGTAAAAATGGGCCTCACGGGACTCATTACCTAACCCCGGCCATATTCCGAGCATAATTCCAGTATCTTGATTTGATTAGTACTCTTGCTGAATTATAGCATGCCATCGATGTAGCCATTACTTTGTGTATGGAATTTTTTTTTGCTTTCAAAAGGCATTTTGATTAGCATTTGAAAGTTTTTGGTAGTTTTCTTTCGCTATGCGAATCCAGATAAATTATGACCATGCATGTAATCTTAGACACCACAACCTTCGTTTCTCTTAGGAGGGGGGAAGGTTCACCCATGACAGGCCCCTCACCATGATCAAAATTCCGAATTCTCCAACCCAGACGATATTTGGACCAACGACTCACCATGGGACGACCCCAGATTCTCCAGTAAGCTCTTTATCGGCTGTTGGACCTTCCTGATCTTCTCTGCCTGGAGTTGGTAAGTGTCTCTTGAGGGGCAGCCCCACATTGTACATCCCCTTAGGGCTGCTGACCCCCAGCCTGGTCCCCTGGCCACCGCCATCAACAGGACCCACACGTGACCCTTGGAGATCTCCTTCACCTTTGGGAGTGAAATAAACGTTCCAGTGATTTATATAGCTGGAAGAGAAACGTACCACACCCCCTCCCCCCGCCTCCGCTCCCGCCTCTTAGTCACCAGAGCCCAAATAAGAAGTGGCGTCTCAGGTACGTAATCTAAGCGTGTCATGGATCGATATCTAAAGTATATAAACCATACGGAATAACCTGAACTTAATTTACCCCCATTGCGGATCTCACTGCTCAAAGGAAGTGACACTAAGCTATAACCTCTGTACTATATTCTTCATATTTCATTTGTGGGCAATTAACCATTTCTTTCTCTTTCCAAATTACCACAAATGCTTATGCCTACCACGAACATCATTTCACCAATATGATGTAGACTGTTCTATCAACTTTGAGCTTCATGTTGTTAATAGTTGTAAATTCTTCTTTCATTTCCATTTTGGGACACCTCTTTTCTTTTCGTTTTAACATTTTTCCAGGTAACAGCCAGCCATGGCCAGACTATGAGGCAGGAACCCTCTATGATCACACTGAAATTGTACAGTGAGCAACCCGCCCATGCTCAATATTGTGTGCTACATGTGTTACACTAACAAGAACCTTCCTGAATCCTGGATACTAGATGGCCCGATGCTGACTCTTGACAGCCTTCAAAGAAAATTACCACAAACACAGCCTCATTGCGTTGCGTCTGTCTACCGAGTCCCACCGAATCTCACCTTTGCAAGATGTGCCAACATGTTCCTGCTGATTATCAACCCAGAAGATGAGAGATTTGGAAATAATACCCTTTGCAGGCAACTTTCAAGTCCCCTACCCTGGGGACAGTTTTTTCACAGCTCTGATGTGACCTACCTACGTTTACCACTCCTTGAGCTTCTTCCCGGACGATTCACCGAGCAGAGGTCCTCTGCGGGACTGGCTCATCTTCTCGTCGACCTTCTGTGTGGCGTTCTTCACGTTCTTGGTGGCGTTTTGGAAGAACGTGAGGATCTCCTGGATGTTGGTACCCTCGATGTCCCGGTAGAGGCGCCCTCGCTGATCCTCGTCCAACTCCTGCAGGAGTCCAGCAGGTGCTCCTGCCAGGGCGGAGAGCTGGTTCTCAGACTGTCTACATCCATCTTCAGCTAACTATCTAAAAATATGGAAACATCAAGGTTTGATTGAGTAGTGTTGGCGCTGAGGGGCGGGATAAAAGGATTTTGAACCCAAACTGCAGGAAACTCTCCCAAAACATCATTCCAGTATGGATAGGTCTCTCCCAAGCATTATTGACTTTGGGGGTCGCATATAAGAGTTCCCTGTTCAGCTCCCAAAATGCCCCTTACAATATTAAATTCACAGGTAGAGGAATTCACTCCCAGATTAAAGTGAGTCTAGCACTATCACTGGTATGAAGAAGTGGGTAGAGAACTTCATCGATTTACTATCCACAGGATTCTGATTCAGAAGTGACTTTCACTCCTAGCCTCCTCGACAAGTGAAAGCTACATCTTTGGCCATTGGACAGGAAGACGCAGTTCCTAATTTTAACTAGAGACGCAAAACCGAAGAGCCTGGAGATCTCCACAGTCTCCAAACATTGATATTGTACAGTCGTCTAGGAGCCAATGGAGTTCCTAAACCAGAAAGACAGGTTACATACTTGTAGTGGACATCAATAAATTCATCACCACACAAGTATGCTAGGCCCAGAATCAGTATGATTGTATGATATAACAACACTGTACCAGGGCGACCTACCTGGATGTATGAGATTAGTGTTATGGGGTGCGGTTCGGGTTAATGAGGTCAAAACTGTAGGTTTAGGTGTTCATGCTGATGAAATTCAGGATTATGCTACATTGGGGCTGGCGGATTTTCCGAATAAAAGACTATTCAGTAACCACTACGCATTAGTCGACCAAATAACGGGTAATTGCTTTCACAAGTACACAGTTGCGCAAACTTTTCCATCGAGGCGGCCTCGCATACACAGTACCAGTTACACAACTCGGCTCACGACTGGTGAATTAGGTTTAACTATTGTTACATTGCTGGTCAACATAGGTGTGAAGCAATGGTCTTCTTCATGTCTTTGAAGCCAAAAGAAAGATGTTGCGACCATTTTAAACAGGGCCAATTATTGCTACAAGGGCGGTGGCGAACTCAATCTGCACGTCAGGTATGACAGATAGAAGGAGATTGCTGCTAGCTAGCGGCTAGCGCCATCGGCGGCCGCTACTAAATCTATCAGATACACCTGTTTATTTGGACTAGATTTGTGGTTTTCATCTTGTGCAAGTGGCTATCCATAAACTTCACGATCCTGGGAGTTTGTGTTGTTCCCTATCTATATCGGCCGTCATTTAGGACTCCTTAGACGAAGCTGTGCGGCTCAAGTGCTGTTCGAACGACATCGGGAGCCCGAGCTTCTGAGCTGTGCTAATTATAGTGCTGGCTTTTCCATACGGGGCACCTGATGCCACTGGGCGTAGCCGAATTGATGGGGTGGGCCATGGGGGAATTTTTTTGCATTTTTAGGAAGCCTTCAGATTAAATCTGGTCACATTTGCATCATTTTTCCTATACAAAAACGTTCTTGAGAAGTGGTCAAATTTAATTCCACGTGGCTTCAGATCTCGGCGGACAAGGACTCTTCATTTTTTTGGGGGGGTTAATTTTTATATTTTTTTCCCCAAATCTTGAAAGCTGCATGATGGAAAAGTACAACCGCGCAAAAATTGCGTTTGATTGAAAATTCCTCATGAATTTCGCCGTTGTCTCAATTTTGATCATTTTCTGACTGTATCACCCTCCAGTTCTCAACTTTTTATCCTTTTCGGGGCTCCCTCATTTTGGACGAATAATTCAACTGTTTGGATGGATTTGAGCGGAGGGTCTATGCTCCTCCTCTTATGGCCATGCCTTCAGCTGGCGAGGGATGTACCCAGGATGCTAACAGCCACAGGATCAACATTTGCAATAATATAGAACAACTAATTTGCGCCCGAATCTCAAATAGTTATTATCAGTTGGTATTAAAAAGCAGACAACAAAACCACGGGTACTACTGCGAAAGGAAGCACACAATTTTTGTGCATTGCTTGGATATCATCTATGCATTACATGATATCCCCCTATAGGGGTCATATTTCAGCAAGCAATTGATTGGCCAATGAGGACGCGGAACAAAACATAAGTGACAAATGTTGTTGGGGTGGGTATCCACGCACCCCCAGTTGCCAATGTTTCTATGATCTACAAACCAAAAACTTGCCGCAACTCCAAAGGGGTGAAAAATCGTGTATATATAACGGGGCTACAGCGCGCAAAGCGCGCCACAATTTGTGCACCCGTTTGGATATTGACTAAAAAATTGTGCTTTAAGAGGAGAATTAAAGCAACTAACTAGCAAATGAGGTAAGAGAGAGCTGCATAAGTGCCAAATGTTGTGTCATTAGTGAAAAATTGAAAAAAATAAATTAGGGGAATTCCATTGGGGGGCATGGCCCACCTGCCCCCCCCCCCTCTGGCTACGCCATGCCTGATTGGGGGTTTGTGTTCGTGGAGACGGAAGCCCGGTTTTAGATAGAAAACACTGAACGATTGCCGAGAGATATCGTCAACTACCCTCATTGCGCACCTGTCCGTAGAACTAAGCCACACTAACTTAGTACTCAGCTGGTAAGCCTACTCCGAGAATCGGCAATGGTTTTTAGTATTCGTGACGTTTCCATTTTTTCCCCTTCTCCATTAGTCAAATCGAAATTTTTCAGTAGAAATTGATATACTTATGTACCTATATATTACTCTGAGAAAAAAGTTAAATTTAGTGTAGGCGACTCAATCCGAATGCGCAAAATTGAGGAGGGGTTCAAATAAAATACTGATGTTTTTAGTCCCACATAATTTTCTGAATTTTTCAACGGATATGGCCCGTTTAGGTATACATTTTGAAGAGCGTGAGGAGGTGATTCAAGGTTGTATTATTAGTAGGATCGGAGTCATACAAAGGAAATTATTGCAGCCTATGAGTGCTAAGGTGCGCAAATCTGAGGATGACCAGCTAGTTCTTGGAACCTGAACCTAATCCCACTCCTTGGCCTAAATTCCATACACCATATCTAGATACACTTGGGTATACATTATGCAATCGTGCCGGAATCCCCAGTCACGAATCAGTTTTCGAGAATCAACTTTATCAAGAGGATGGTTTGAGGCCGAGCCTTCATGGGACGATTTGGCACCCGATTGACAAAGTGGCACTTCGGCACTGACGCAGTTAGCACTTGGCCACCGTACACCACGAGTATCATTAACAAGTGGTACGTCACGCCGCTCATAAGGAATATGACAAGAAGACAGATACCGATCAAT
The DNA here is from genome assembly GCA_026419785.1 of Sclerodactyla briareus. Taxonomy (NCBI): domain Eukaryota; kingdom Metazoa; phylum Echinodermata; class Holothuroidea; order Dendrochirotida; family Sclerodactylidae; genus Sclerodactyla; species Sclerodactyla briareus. Next base: position 75,914 of record JAODTK010005795.1, on the reverse strand, counting down.
AGTCGCTAGAAATATTGATCACGAAATTTCGGAGGGACTATTTCGCCAGGCACAGCTAGGAAGGTCGACTCAGTACGGACCCCCCCAGTAGGTCGTGACGTTTCTTCACGTGCAGCAGGGAGCGGCTAATCTCACGGTAGTGATGCACTCAGTTCCGCAAATACTTCGTTGTTTACGTGGTTTTCACTGACACAGACAAATTCATTTTTTCTACTGACAGTGACAACATAAGAAATCCGAGGTTGTTGGTAATGTTCTTTTCACTGATTTCTATGATTTCATATTGTTCCCCTACCACATACATGCAGTCGGAGTCATTACCGTACGGTGGCAAATCGAGTGAAGCTATCAGGCTATTTACCATGGACTTTGCAACGAAGGGGTGTGCCGAGGTAAAAAAAAAAAAAAAAAGAACAACATCGGAAGTGAATAGCACAGAACACGAAGCGCGATACCGAGACGTACGATGAAATTATCGGATGGAGTGTTCACACCAGTGCGATGAAAAATGTAGTACGATAATTTTATCGGGACGTGTCGGTGCCTAACATACGGATAAATTGGTGGGAGTGAGTTGGCGTCGTGCCCATTGGCCCGGGCGGAGAGGCTAGGGGGGCGGGCCACCAAATGTGTCCGAAGTGTCATGACAATTTTCGTCATAATTTTAAATTTATGAAAAGGTATTCTCGAAATCGAACAGTAAGTACTATAGACCATTTTATCTGATAATCGTTGGCGATTTCCCCACCTCTCAACTTGAACATATATCGAGATTAGTAATGCCATTTTCAGTCGAATACGGTTGTTCCTATTTAAAGGACAAAACTGCAGGCTGGATACACAGAGTTATGGGTGAGAATGGGACCGTATTATAGGCCCAAGCCCCATTTCAATACGATGTTCCTATGTGGAGTTATGTCCTTCCACGTTGGGCCATTAAGCAGAGAAATTGGGGAGAATCCAGATAATTGTATGCAATAACGCATGAGTCACACATGACAACGCAGGAAATTAGTATGATTTGATTGTTTTATTCGATTGAATAAGTTCACACATTTAGCAGAAGTTTGTTGTCTTTTTCTCTCACCGAAGTATAGCTTTCAACCACTACAGCGATCCTCCTCCAATAGACTAAATGCATCGAAGTGACAGAATGTGATTTCAAAGAAAACAGAGAATGTTTGCAGGGTTGTCAAGCTCTATGGACATCATTTAAATTTGCATGATGGGATGCAATTTCGATCTTGCGCAATACACATGCTTCACATTACTCAAACTTCAAATAACCATAACTCTGTAACGGAAGTCCTATTAAACTTCGGTTGGACTGACGCATCAGTTTTTATCCAGCTATTAAATTAGCCCCCTGTATAAATCATCCTGCAGTTGTCCTTTATCTCGCGCTTGATATTGATTCAAATTTTATACAGAGCGCCACCCAACTGAACCAAAAATGGGTCATTACAGCTCAAAACAAAACTTCCACCGACCGAGATAAATGCGAGCTAATGCATCAAATTTTGGGTAAGTACACACTAATCCCTGTTATTGCTAGGTGTGTTTTTGTTCTATTAATGGACTATGTTGAAACATACCAAACAAACTCTCAGGCGTTCCGAAAATGGCGGTCCGTGGGCTAGAATCGGCCCGCCAGATGACGCAATTCGGCATACCAGATTACCAGTTAGGAAAAAAAGCTGGGAAGGTTTTTTTTTCAGAAAAGAAAAGTAGCGATACGATAACGTTAATGAACGCTGGAACAAACGTCGCTGACCCTCCATGTCCCAGTATCAAATGTAACTATCAATAAAATGTAAAAATCACTTAGTCAATTTAATACTGTTGTGCACTATATATTTCCGTATATAGGAATTTTTTTTTGTTCAGTAATTAATGATCATCTACGAAACTAACATGCGAACCACAAATATCCCTTGTTTAACATTTGTGCTACGCTGCGTGACGAATCATGGTGCCACTTTCCCACTTCACTCAATTCTGATAGTGAACTGCTATTCTATGGATATTTTTTTAATGGTGAAATTTTTTCAAATCCTAAATATACTATGGCTATATACGCCACTTTTCCCAACCCAAACTTTGGCATATCCAGAGACCCGTGGAAACAAGTCCAGGACCGCTTACGCGCTTATAGCCCCAAATTCGCTGAACGAAGAGAGGCTAAGGTAAAATTCATTCTAGTTTGTAAAGTTGACTTTAATACATTATTGAAAATGGCCATCTGGCTATCACTAGTCGCATTGTTGATCAAAAATTCGAAACAATTGCTACGCTGGCGGCAATCCATGGTGCCCTCGCTTGGATAGCTTAAAATCGCAAGAACCGTAAGGGGGTGTAGTGAAATTCATCCAAATGCTTCAAGTGTATTTTCAAATTATCACATGAAATTTGCCATCTGGAGATCACTATTTTGCATTTGAGAAGAGATCTTATTAGGCAATTTTGCTACGGTGCGCGGCCACTAATGGTTGCCACTTCGATTGGATAGTATAAAACTGCATGAACGCATAGGGTGGGTAAAATGATATTCATTTCATTTGCAAAGTTTTATTTTTAATGAGCCAGTTTAATGAGATGATATTGTGGCAATTGTCATGAGGGAACGACGAGTTAGACGTTGAACGTAGAGTCAGGGGCGTAAATATGGTGTGTGTGGGCTGTTGTGGACTCACCCCTGAGATATTGAAAGTCGGTCCCGTAGCGGCAAAAAGTCGGTCTCTGAGCGGCCAAATCCGATTTTAAAGGAACCTTGAAAGACCCCCGAAATGATGCTCATTAACGAAGAATGCCATGAAACTGTAACAAATTGACCGTTGTAGGGAAGCCAACTACGGAAAGAATGGTCACCTCCTCCCCCCCCCCCCCCTTGTCAACCACGGTCGCGAAAAAAGACCTGGAAAAAAACTACATATAGCAATCAAAAAGGTCGGTCTCAGACGGAATCTTGTCGGTCCAAAAGTTCACACCCACCACTTGGGAAAATGTGTATTACGCACCTGGTAGAGGTGCAAGTCGATCTTTCTCCCGACCGAAATTACAATTCCTGCCAACACACATTTACGGACCCCCCCCCCCCCCCCCCCACCATCCTTACAATAACATTCTGGAACCAACATGTAATGAATTGGTTGCGTTTTGGTCTGACCAGGCTTAAAAAATAAGCCTAAAAATAGTGGCCTAGGAGGGGGATTCTCGTCTATTCCCACGGACTGTTTTGATTGTGGGTGTGGGCATTACGCACTTTCAACCACGAAATAGATTATTGTTACTTCATTAAAAATTGCCATCTGGGGCTCACCGTGCACCTTGGAAAACCATGTTTGTTTTTATTTAAGTTTTGCCTAAGCTTCGTTGGTAAACCCAATGGTCCCGCTCGTCTTTCATAGGATACAATCGTATCAAAACGTTGGCTAAAGTGGATAATTAAATTGTGATTTCCAAATTTGAGTAGGTAATTATTTTGAATTAACAATGTTCAGATCCTACATAGAGGCCAACATGTGGCAATGAAGCATCTCTTTTGATTTTTTGTGAAAAATTTGAGCGCGGCAATGATAATTCGCGCAGCTTAGATAAACGCATGGCATGAAGTCAATCGCCCACTATTATTCCAAATATTTTTCTGGCCATCTGAAACACATATTGGGAACCCCTGGTGAATCCTACGTGATGCATAACCTAAAGAGGTGTGGAAGGAGTGGTGTGAGTTGTAGCCAGAGGCCTATCAAATCAAATTTGAGGTGTGAAAGTAGGCGCGTACCAAGAGATTTTTCTTTGGGGGGAGGGGGGGGCGGGTGTTGAGGTCGAAACCCCAAAGGGAAGTGCGCGCCTCTAATGGCCTCACCCCCCCCCCCTATTTTGCAATAGTTACAGTTTTATTGCCCTAGACACACACAGGATAGGCTGGGACCGAGAGACCAGCCTCTTGGAGTCGAGTACACGGTATGTATGGTGTCTCGGTCTCGAAAGTCGATACCGAGACCCGGCAATTCGAGAATATTCGATGCGGTCTCGACTACATCCCTGATATCTCTAAATAACAGCGTGGCAGGAAATCGTGGCGTGTACTGAACTGCAAAAAAAAAAATTTTTTTCGCGTTTAAACCATTTGATTTGGTCACGGTGGGTGGGATATTGGGGGGGGTGCTGAACCCTGGCCCGGGCGGCTCTGTCTGTGGTGGTATCCCACTGTGGTGTGAGAGTGGTGTGCAGAAAATGAACTGTGTAGCCAGAACCTCACACCCAAAATTTTCTAGAATGATTTCCGTTCCCGGAATAAAGTATTTTGTAATTTTAGGGGTGTTGCTTCGCTTCCAGGCACGAAAGTTGGGAAATGTCCTAAAACCCTGCTATTCTGGAACATTTGTATGTACGTTTCTCCGCCCCCGGAGTCGCATGGCTTAGATAGTCATCGCTTGCTGACGCCCCCCCCCTCCCCCCCCCAGAAGGAAGAGAAAGGGGAAATAAAAAAAGGTAGAAGGGAAAGAAGAGGGCGAGAGGAAAAAGAAGAAAAGGATAAGGAGAAGGAACGAGAAAGAGGGGAAAGGACGAAGAATAAGAGAAATGGAAGGGGTGGTAAAAAAAATCGAGAGAAACCAAAAAAACTGAAAAGTTTAAGTAGGCCTATGTGAGTATATAAACCGTGGTCGACGAATTGTTCCAATGATTTAGCACTAGCCCCGCCCCCCCCTAGCCCCCCCCCCCTCCTCGAGGTGAATTCAGTGTTCATCATCACAGCTTCCGGTATCGGTTGCACGAGATCAATATCTAATCGGGCCGGAATTCCCTCCCCCCCCCCCTCCCACCCACTACAGGCTATCAGGGGAAAACGTAATGGGGTTAACAATGATTTAGGTGGATCCGCCACATACCCACTATAAGGCATATTGAACGCAATTTTTGACATAAATTTTATGTTGACATCCTTTTGTCGAAAGATTGAACATAATCGGCTAGGGCCGCCATGGTCAGACAGGCACCCGAAGGGCAGTGCATATACATATAGTCGGGTTGAGATCGAGTAGCGCACTCGGGCGAAGAATGAGAGAAGTAAGAGCGGAGTGAAGCAGAAGTGAAATGTTTACATTTAGCAAACAAAAAAGTAATGAGTGCCCACCAAATGGTGGTTTCTTCGTCAAACCCTCATGGAATTTAGGCACATTTCGAGATTTGCGTAATTATTTCGGATAATCTGACAAGCTCACCCTTTCAATGTCTAGCGCCCCTACATAAACTGAGGCTGTGAAAAGTTCAGGGAAGATCGGGGAAGGCCTTCCTACATCAGGGATGCCTCATATCCCGAAATTACTGTGTAAACTATCACCAACCGATGCTGTCTTCCCGATCAGATATTGAATCAAATCAACGACCATATGAAGTCTCTAGCCGCAGAGCGTCGCCAAGGGGTGGGGGGAGGGACGCAGCACCTCTCGAAAACCGACGTGCCCCGCCCCCGTGCCCCCCCCCCATGAAATTTGAAAATTTCGAACAAAATATTCTGTAGTCAGATATGTCGACGACATTTTTTGTATAGACCGTAGCTAAATTGTTGTTTTCATGACAAGAAGGGCATACGCCTAATTGTACTCGAATTTTGCCTCAATGCCCACTAATAATGTGTACTACGTTCGTGCTCGCGCGTGGTACTATTTGTGGAATTCGTGTCCGTTTGCTCTCCCCTCCCGTCTCCCCGAGAAAAAACAAAAAAAAAAAACATTCCTGCAAGCTCTACATGGGAAATTGTCTTCCTCACTGTGAGGGTGAAATATATCCAGCAACATTCTCATTGAACTTGAACAACTAACAATCAACCCTCTTTTGTGGATTACTAAACCCTTTATTCTCTTGTCCGTTTTCTCTTCCTCTCTTAACCACGTGCAATTTTTGACCGCAGTAGCTATAGGCGTATCAGACGCTTGAATTTCAGTGCTGCTTTCGTTCTCCAGGTACTACTTTACTCGAAAGTTGCCTGCTCTCTAAATGGCATAACGTTTTATTTAATGATTGGACAGTAGAGCTTAAGTTGGCTAAATTTCCTAACCTTAGTGCTTGGATCATGATTTTTCCCAGATGTTTCTATGGAATCTGAGAAGAATTGCCGTTTCGCGCGCACTGGTGGATAGTAGTATGCGCATCAAATTGCTGAAACGTCTGGTCGGGAAAAACGATAGGACAGAGGTCTGGGCATAATGTCAAAATTGTCCACCGATTACAATATTTGTGGATCACAAAATTCTCATAAAACGCAGGGGAGCCTTTTTCCTGCCTCTGGTGGCGTGCACATAAAAAAATGTTCGTACTGGTCGCGCTCCGCGCAACACATGGTGGCGCCCTGCTCTGATAGTATTCTCGTTCCAACCTGTTCAACCCTCCCTCCAAGACAAAGTTTGGGCGATGGCCCAATGCTCTATCCCCCCCCCCCCCCCGCGGGGCGCAATCCGCGCCTCTACGCCTCCTACTGAAAAAATCCTAGCATCGCCACCGAAGTCAGTAGCGGAACAAGGTAAGTTCTACTATTTCCTGCAATCTGAGTGAGCTATGCTCTTGGAACTTTTCTCAACGATTTCGTGCCAAGGCAATGATTGGGTTCCGTTTAGATCGCGGCAATCATCTCCCCATTTCTAACGTGTGGTAATCACCGGTAATCACATATTGTCACTTTGCTGATCAGATATTTCTGGCTAATAAGGGGGTGGCTTCAATCACTAGCTCCACCTGTTTACGGTAATTGTAAATTTGCAGTAGTTTTTGGTATTTCATTTTGGAACTCACTTGCTGACGTCTTCTTTCATAAAAACATAGAGAGTGCCGTAGATGCTGTGTTGCTATACTTATCTGCCTATATCCTGCAAAGTGAAAATTCTTCAACATTCTTTCTTACTGACAATTGCACTCCAGATTTTTGCATTAGGCCCGCGAGCCATTTCCTTTCCTCCGGCGATCTTGGAGCTATAAAAAGCCCAAACTTTCTGGGTGCCTAACCAGGCGCCGGATCCAGAGGGGGGGGGGGGCGCCACCACCGGCGCCCCCCACCCTCCCCTAAAAAATCTCGGAGGATTTTTTTTTTTGGCCGCCTTAGCCGTTGATTGAGTTGACACAAGCCTCATCTGCATCTGCCACAGTCAGAAGAGCACCACGATGCGGATGGGTTGTATGGTTAGGTATGCTTAGGCTCCTCAAACGCTTTCGCGTATCTAGCACGACAAACTCTACTATTAGTTTCCGGACCGAGTGCGCTGGTCCCATGGCTATATATTGATTTGCGATACATTGTGGTGATTTCCCACGTGAGAGCGCGAAAACAACATCTCTCTGATGATGAAGAAACATTTCCTGTGGGCAGATTGTATCCTGGACGCACAGGTTTGTGGGGACGGGGGGGGGGGGGGACAATTTCCCCCACGTTCAAAAGTGGGGGATATCATATCGTTTTTTCCCCCCCCCCCCCCCACTTTTCCGGACCGTAAGGAACATATTGGCCCAATCCCATTTTGTATCACTCTAAACTGATCAATTTTGTCTAACCAACAAACATCGCGTTGGAAATTGTCTTTAAGGTCCACAATTCCAGGTGCGGACCCCAGGTAAAGGTCTGGACCCGACTAGGCCGAATTCGAAGGAATTACCCATGTTTCATACCGATTTCTCGACTTTTTAAATTGAATAGCCAAAAGTGCATAATTTGTTTTGCGCGCATGTTCGTTTATCCTGGCGGTGTAGGCTAAAATAAGCGATGTAATGCTTCGAATAATTTCGTCCACTCGAATATTTCCGAAGCCTTGGGGAGACTGGCCCCCCCCCCCCAATTTTTCTGAGGAGAAAGTTTCGTGAAAGTCCTGGGAAGCAAAGTGAAAAAAATGCTTTAATTCTTTGCATACTTTTTTCGATGAAATGGCCCGGAAACCAATGCAAAAAAAAATGCCCGCGCTTCGCGCGCGCGCCGGCATTTTCCCCGATGACTGACTTGTGAATTCGGGTAATATTTTCTTCTGTTCCCGAATTGGAATGGTTCCGTACGCCTATGGCTTTTCCCTTGCGATCCCACCAGAGACCGTTCGGTAGACCCTGGATCCCAAAAAATCGCAACATGCCCTGTAGAAAAGCTAGTAAAAAAAACCATGTGTGACTATTCGGTAAATCATCTTAGTAATGCACATGCCAAATTTTGGTGTGGTCTTTATTACTCAAATCCCACATGTAGATGTGTGCTCTTGACCTGCAAAGTGCCATTTCCGTCGATCTTAGGGTAGAGAAAATCTGAAATTTTTTAGTACGCTTCGCGTCAACCGATGCTGGCTCTCCGCTTAGATGAACATTTGCATTCGATGTGGTCCCCCCCCCCCACTTTTCACAACGGATCGACGCCACTGCATACAAACATTGTTTTTGTCGTCAACGGTGGTTAAATTTCCCACGAGGATCCTTCCGGTCCTTAGATAGCTACTGTGTGAAACGAATAATGATTTACGGTTTATTTTGGGGCCATGTTCTCTAGATTTAATACGTCGCATGCGCGCACATAGGGATTTGTCTGTCCGTCGTACTCGATTCACATCACGAATATCCCACCCCTCTTGGAATAAATCCTGTATCCATGCCTGATCACAAGTATTGTTCTATAGGGTGCCACAATCGCATTTAACTTTCCATGGGGATTGAGAGACCAAACGTACATGGCAGGTTGGGGGGATCGTGTTATCGTATTATACCACACCAAATTGACAAAATATAACTTTTTCATATTTTTCCCTTTAAGAATTGCCCTCATTCTATTCTACTCACGGATCCGTCCCCTCAGTAGGAAGGTTCCAGCTTGATCAGCCGTGTTCGGGGGCAAGCTTCTGGGCTAATCCGATGTGGGCGAGAAATTCCATTCCCACAATCTTTCTCAAAATGACGCCATATTTCCGACGCACCCCAAAAACAATATTGTTCTTGCTAACCCACCCCCCCCCCCCCCCCTTCCCCTCCCCTCCAGAAAGCTCGACACGCCAATTTAGCCTTGATCTGGGTCAAATTGATGCTGTGCTCGTGTTTGTGGCAAGTGGTACACCTTCGTGCACTCAGAATGATCCTTCAAATTCTCCAAAGACATTGTTTCCATGTCCACTCTCACGATTTGCGATTATGACAGAGTCAATTCCATACCCCCAGTGGAAACATCTGTGAAGATGTCCATCAACGCACCGAAAATGTGTATATTTGTGATAAATTACTTGCAAAATTGGCGTTAGTACTAAGTTTTAAAGTGTTTAACTACATCAGGAGCTAGTCTATTGGACCACCAGGTGTTCTCCTCCTCAAATCCAATGAAACATCATTTCAGAATTTTTTGTGTTAGCTTTTTTCCAACGAAATACACGATAAATGCCGTTTTCCTCCGGCCATCTGGGAGGGCTCTCAGACCAGAACTTTTCTGGGCGCGCCGCGCCAACCACTGGTGGCGCTCCGCGTAGATGGTCAACATGAATGAATCTCGTAGCCTTGGCCCACACACTCCCAGACCTCGGTACTCTCATGGACCCCTACTAAAAAATCTCTTGCTACGCCATGATCAGATACGTGCGTTCAAATCAAATTAACATTTCAGGTATCTTGTTTTTCCCCCGGGAATTCACCCCCCCGCCGATTTGGGGGCTTCGCGCTTCCTGCGCTCCCATATCTTATCCCAATACTTATGTGATAATTTTGGCGCCCCTTAACCGAAATCCTGGATCCGCTCCTGGCTACGCGCTCCAAACCCAATAGTGGCGCCTCCGCCCTCAGATAGTAATTACAAGTCCACAAGCCACCACCCCCCACTTTTCGTAACGGATTGACGCCCTGGTTTGCATCCAGTGACCTGTGAGGAAGAAACGGACATAGAGACTCGGCTAAATTACCACAGTATTCGAAACTTTCTGCACAGGAACGCAACAGCAAGTTGCCAAGTATAACCCTTATATATCCAAGCATGGAGGTGGGGGCTTTGCGAAAGGTGCCACTGCTCCGGCACTGGGAAATATGCATGATGTTCCAGGCGATAGTTCGTTTCATGCACTGGTAGCGCAGTTCCCAGCTCAGCGACCCGCCAAAGCCCGATGCAAGTTTGCCTCATTCCCAGACAGGAATAAATGCCCCGCGTTTTGAATGTGCATCAGTTATCTCAGCCTGATATGAATGTGTACGTTTATGAAAGGGAAGAATGCATGTCAATACACTCTTACAACAGTTATTCATACACATGAACCGATTGTCCCGTTCATTTTTCTCCAGACTGGTTCTAAAAAATTAACACAAGGTAATATATACGGCATCGTAATATATCAGTGACCTCAAATGAGAGTTGTTTAGTGTAGGGCATAGATGTATGGGCTGACGGGGCAAGGAACGATGTTGTCACTCGATCATCGTATGGCGTGGTTCATATATGATTGTGTGATGTATGTGGAGAAGGAAAACCCAACCCTTACATTAGATTCAATATATTTCCGTATGAGTGCCAGATCATTTCTGTTATCCGTGTAATTCCACGACAAGAATGCACTTTGTTTTAGGATAGTGTGAGTATATATTAAAACGCGTCCCTCTCGTGCTCCCAGGGGCAGTGTCAGGCGATTGGGAGGATGCTAAAACATCAAATTTTCTTGTGCGCTCCGCGCCCAAACGATGGTGGGCTCTGCTCAGATAGACACCGCGACCCCCCGGGTTGACAAACCCTGACTACGCCGCATGTGGATGTGCCATGCGCCGTGGGCGTAACTTCCAGGGGCTCCCCCTCCGGGTTCCCCTTGCCATGGGAAAGTATTAGCTGGAGGTTCAATTATTTTCGCATTATCACCATTTTCTCACATTCTCGCATTTTTTACATCTGTATTGTGACAAATCTGACGAAGTGCTATTTTTTGCCGAAAAAACGGATTTATCCATGAAATTCCATTTGGCCTTCCATAGATTGCCTGCTTTGCCCCTGACTATACCACAGTGCATTGCAAGAGGCTATTTCATTTTGTGAAAAGGCTAATTTGCTGTCTCCTCTAACCCCGCCCTCATTAGTGATCTCATGGTGATCTCATATATAAGCCACCAGCTACTCGGCTTGCAGATGAACAACCCTACTTGGGAATTTATGATTGGTGTCGCCCTCTATCGATCTTTCAAAAACCTTGCTTCAACAGGCTGATCAGGTATCATGATTAGTTCCCTCCATTTTCCTGTTAATTTCTATCTTTAATATGAAACTCGATACATCAACGATATTCTTTTCCCACATTTTGGAGCCATTTTGTCGTCCCCTACCTATGAAATAATCACGAGTATAAAATCTCATCAGCAACATCGAATGTGCATGTCCACGGTCCCGCCAGCCACATTCGAAACACCCATGCTGAATCTCTGTCACGTTGGTTGTAAATTTATGTTGTGTGTACATCACCTACTTAGGATAGGCCTAGCCACGTTACCCCAAGAGCAATCCAACTTAGATTGATCATCATTCATGCCATGGATCCAAGATACGCGCTTAACGACGTACGTCACAATAGCCAAATATCATGCGCCGGAACATCACTGGGTGTAATCTCTGTACAAACTTAATGAGACTTACTCGTTTTTCAAACTTTTCAGTTTTCATACAATTTTTGAACTAGAGCTAGCCCCAGGCCCCCTCAGTTCTATAGTATATCGTTCTTAAATACTGAAAGGTTCGACTCTTCTTCTGCCATTGACTAACATTAAGCAGCCTGCGTTTATCGGATTCAAACTTCGAATTATGACCTTATCTAAACATATTTGGAGGAAACATTCCCTCACCTGGAGGATCTTGTTCACAATCACTCTGCGTATTTTCCTTCAAAACCGTCATAGCCTGAGTGTGGGTGAATTTTCTGGTCTCACGACATCTCGGTGCCAGTGAAATCAAATATGGGCACGATCTCGGTAACCAGAAATACGCCTTGCACCGGCTAAATTCAAAAAGGCAAAAAAAATGCTGAATTGTCTATGAACCTCCACCGTGATTGGTCATGATGATTGCGTATATGCTTACAATAAGAAATAAACCGATTGTCATACTTGACTTTCTCTGGACCCCGGAGATGTCTTGAGACCCGAAAATTCACTCAAACACAAAGACTGTGACGAGTTTTTGAGAAAAAACTACTTGGCAAGCTGATTACAACACAGATCTTCCAGGTGAGGCAACTTTTTTCCAAAGATGGTGGAAAACTCATAATCAGTTTGAATCGACTACGCAGGCTGCTTAACGTTGGTCATGGCAGAAGAGTCCAAACCCTTGCAGTAATTTATATACTATATACTAAGAAGTTGAGGGGGCGCTGTGGCTAGCCTAGGCTAGTACAGTATCATTCCTTCCAGTTCAAATAACACTAAATGTTTTCATCCATATTTTTGTATTTATTTTCAACGAGTGAGTAATCCGACAAAAACAAGTTTAGATAAGCCTTTCAGTGTGCAAACCAATTAACGTAGGGAAGGCCACAGTGCGTACATGCACTGACTAACAGCAAATTGGTGAATTAGTATTACTGGATTCGCTTTACATGAGCGTGGGTACGCACAGTGACCTAATGTTATTCCTTTACACACTGAAGGGCTTCTCCTAAGCTTTTGGGGTCCGAATTACTCCCGTTTCCAGTGTACGTGTGGCAATTTTTTTGCACAGGTACGAATATCGATGAAATTGTTTCACCTCTCGTGCCGATGGAAGGAATGGTACATGAACCATAGTCCTATCTGAAAAGTTTTGATGTACGCGATGTCAAGAATACTGTCCCATTGCTTTGACATGTTCACTCTCGTTTAACCCCGTGATGTCAGTGGGTGGTATTCCGCTATTGTGACGTAGGCAATTTTGGCGTATCTTGGATCAGCAGTGAATAGGCCAGCGTGATTGAACAACAACCTGAACATTAGTCCTCGCCAATGATCAGTCCACTGACCACCTGGAGCTGTTGATGAAAAATCAATTTTCACTTTCCTCCCAATATTCTTCTGATTTCACACATTTTCTAACACAATTAGAACTGTAGCTACCTCATATTTGAGGGCAAAGTTGTCAGAAATCCTCCAGATCGTGTACTCTTATTGAGTAGTCCTCTAGAAATATCATTCATCTGATAGAAGTTTCCATTAGTTTCAGTCCCAAACAGGAACATAGTTGTTGATGTAATGCAAACTGTTATTAAAACTTAACTAACTGGTCATTTTTGTGACAATTCCTCCAGGGACCTAAATGGGGACAGTACCCTAATCCCTCCCGCCAGAAACGGGAATTGATCTGACACTGTCGACGTGAACCGCAAAGCCTAGTGGGAAGGTGATTAAAAGGTGGAATGACATGAAAATTTTTAGTCCTGCATGTCGATGCGACGTACTGACTGCAATGCGCGGACGAGATATCACATCTCACAAATTGGCAAACTTTTCCAGAAGAGACTTGAATTCATTTGATTCCAGTTCCAGTGGCTTTCATTATTGATCCACAACCCCTGGAGCACCCAGACAAAAGGAGCGGGAGAGCAATTGCTAGCTGTGATAGAACCCAGAAATCATTTGATATATAACACTGACGAAAGAAATGAGCAAATGACAAGGAGAAATATTCAATTTAACAAATGAGATCTTGCCTGATTAATTACTGGGAAATGACTATTACGGTGATTGCCCAGTAGTTATGGACACGAAAAATTGACTTTTGGCCTAATAAAAAATCCTTGGTTGTGCGGTTGGACATTATTTGAGACTTATTTACTTGCAACCTTTGTGAATGACTTGAAGGCCGTCATGGATCGATGTCTAAAGAAACATGGCTACCATAATGTGAACTTTAAATTGACTCTGTCCAGGTAGAGTCATAGTCATATAGGGGATTACAATAGCCACAACATAGAGAAGCTATATTTGTTGGGATACCACAAAGGTTATGATTTCTCTGCCCCCCAAATACAACGTTTGAAAACCGAACATTTATTCTCTTCTGGAATCAAGGCCAATTCTCACGCTACCAGGAGCTCTCGAACTCTTTTGAGTTGTTGTTTCGGACTTCATCAATATGAATTTTTTCATTGTTATAATTAGTGGGTATTGTTACAATGTGAGAAGGGCTTATATTCCTCGCTTCTCCCTGACACTATGGGAAAGTTGAATGGTTAAAACGGACAACAGGGGCTTTTCCAACATGATGAATGATTGGATACTGGAGGTCTAACATCTTTTTACTTCTGTGAACAATGAGTGGAAGTTGTTCTTTATCGGCAGCAGGGTTGTAGCTAGAGAATTTTGAGTGCTGGGCATTCTGCCATCCGAATCTGTTGAAGATGTGGGGATAGTGTAGAGTGTGATGCGCAGCAGTCACAACGGGGCCGGTCCCAATGGGGGGCCATTTTGTGTGTTTAAAAATTGGGGGGTTCTACAGCATGAAGGCTATATTGTTGCAGTGTACAGTTACCCATTACTAAAAAAAGTACAAATGTTTTGTTTTTTTTTAGTGCTGGGTGGCATTGCCTGATTTCTGCTTGAGTGCCGGGTGGCTCCGCCCGGGTGCGGCCCACGTAGAAGCTACATGCCCCTGATCGGCAGCAAAGCAAGATGCGAACTGACAATCTTTCGATCAACAGATGAAGCTCTTACAACTAAGCTAATCTGATCTCAGTGAATGGTTCCCGTTAACCTGACCTACATCTAGCAAATCGAGCAGCTTTTTGAGCTCACTGATTCAATTCCCGTCTCGAGAGAATTACCCACCAAAGAGGAATAAAAAATACAGACATCTTGCGTGTGGTCAGCATGACAGCATCTTTCAAGATTGAGATGTGGGTGTATCAGTCTTGTGATCAAGGCAGCGCCTCCTTACATCGACTAGCGACTCATCCCCTGGTCATTGGTTGACCAGATAAGACATTGCCGGCAACCACCCAGGATCCATTGGCTCGGCCTACTACCCCCTGGTACCAACTCGAAACCTTTCGATGTCCTCACATAGCCAGTATTCTCAAATCTACACTCTGATATCCAAATTAATAATATTGTAATAAACCTAGTTCCCAGCTCCTGCCCATCCGCAGGAGGCTTTGGGCGTTAGCTTAGTGCGATACTCTTTTAAAGCTTTCAATCCATTGATCTGGAACTCGGTACCACATGTCCGCCCTATGAATCTCGGATGATTTCAAAGTGGGCTTCACTGCAATTCTGGGGCACTGATTCGCATAATTACGCGGAATTTCGAAGTTATGGGATGTGAACGATACTTGATTATAATTCTGATCTCTCCACAGACTGAAAGCCTATCAGAAACCCATCCCTCCGTATTCCAGAACAAGAAGAGGTTCTTCTTGGTCTGGGAAGGTCAAGGACACCAGGCTAGTCCGGAACATTGGCCTGGGCTTCAAGACCCCCAAGAGGTCAGTCTCATATTCATATTATATTCTACAGCCCCAAGCTATCTGCTATTGCGAATACAGGAATTCTGATATGGCTAAACCCCATCACTTAGCTTCAGCTAACCCGTGGTATTGCCTACCTCGTGAGTGTTCCCGACCCAAGAAGAAGAGGGTTCTTCTTGGTCTGTGAAGTCAATGACACCAGCTAGTCCGGAACATTGGCCTGGGCTCAAGACCCCCCAAGAGGTCAGTCCCCATAATTCATATTATATTCTACAGCAGCCCAAGCTTCTTTTTTTTTTTTTAGTAATTTTTGCGAATACGATTCTGATTGGCTATCCCATCAAAGTAGCCTCATGCATACCGTGGTATATGCATGCCTCGTGAGTGTTCCCGACCCAAGACGAAGAGGTTCTTCTTGGTCTGGGAAGGTCGCGGCCCCCCAGGCTAGCCTGGAACATGGCCTGGGGCTCAAGACCCCCAAAGAGTCGTCGCATAATTCAATTATATTCTACAAAGCCCAAGCTATCTGTTATTATTGCGACTACGGATTCTGATTGGCTAATCCTCCCAATCAAGTGCCTCTGCATACACGTGGGAAATGCATGCCTCGTGAGTGTTCCCGGACCCAAGAAGAAGAGGGTTCTTCTTGGGTCTGGGAAGGTCGGGACCCCAGGCTATCTTGCACATGGCCTGGGCCTTCCAAGACCCCAAAGGAGGTCAGTCTCATAATTCATTATTATATTCTACAGCCCCAAGCTATCCGGTATTGCTACTACACGATTCTGATTGGCTAATCCCAATCAACGTGCAGAACCCTCCGGTTCGGCATGCGTGGTTTTTATTGCGTGTATTACATTACAAACAAACAATCTTTTGTGTATGCTACGCAATGCAATTTACTTTTTCGGCATAGTTAGGCGCCATGGGTGCCAAAAGTTTTAGCATCGGCCTGCCCGCCCGCCTTGCCGAGCAATCTTGCGGCGGCCTGGGCGAGGCGCCGCGCGTGCCGAGGGTTATCAGACCGCAATCTAATGCCTTACGCAACATCGCTGACTCTGTTCGGAACCGTTATCTTCATGTTGAACAAAGGGCAATGCAGCAGCGGCCGGGCCGGCCGATTTCAATCGAACTATCGATCGATATACACAATGGACTGCATTCGATGCACACACACACCAGACATATATTACGATGTGGTGAAAAGTTAAGGACTGCCTGACGGCGGGTAGAGAAAATCGCTCCATAACCGAACGGAAGGGATTTTCAGATTTTTTCAGCCGTATACCGATTTCATAAAACTAACTTAACGGATGCTCTTTCCATTCTGTATCACTTTCGAGAAAAATAGGCTGTAGCCCGGGCTGAGCCCACGACCCATGGTACCAGTTCCGTGAAAAAGTATAATATACTAGCGGGCTACGACCCGATTTTCTCGAAAGTGGAGCCGATGGATAGAGCATCCTTAAATTAGGTTTATGAATCATGATACTGCCGAAAAAATGAAAAATCCCTTCCGTTTTCGAGTTATGGCGTGTTCTGTAGCGGGACACCATTTTTGCCAAATGAAGTCCTCACAAACAATCCCTCTCCTAGACTGGTAAAAAAGTCATTGTTTAAACAACGAGCCTAGGTGACATTCCAAACCCCCCCCCATAGCAATAATGGACCAAGTCCAATGAGATTGGGGCGGCGCTTATGATAAGCAGGTGAAGAACACAATATGTCATTATATATGTAATTGGTAGAAAAATTAACTGATTAATTTCATTTATTCAAACCACCTCTGAGTCTCTGAAGACCATGTTTCAAATCGAGTTCGTTAATCATTGATTTGATCAGTCCATGGATACTATGCAGTACTACGTTGTTAATTTTGATCAGATAATATATGCTCGATCAGTGATCGTTGCTACTGCCGCCGAAGTTAAGTCTCGACAGCACTGCCCCAATGCAGTCGGAGGACGCTTGTGTTTGGAGGTGGTTCACCAGTGCTACGTCCCCCAGGCGGATATTTCTTGTGTGGGCATTGCAAGTGCTCTCCCCGATGCCTCAATAGACAAAAGTTTCACGCTAATAAAATTATTTACGCTATCGCAACTTCACTCGCAATGTTCTAGATTTGGTTGACTAAATGTTGAGATTTTCAGGACACCTAGTACGCCCGGATAACCCCTCGCAATCTTCTATATATCTATTTGGTCTATTTTCAGTTATATTTTTAGGTTGATAAATACATGGCCGAACAATCCTAACTACCTTTGCACGAGGTTTACCACCTTCAAGACTAGCTACACAACGTTCATATTGAAATTGTGGTCACAAACTCTTCTTATTAGCCTCATAAAGATTTTGTGGTGATGACATGTATAATTCGCTTATATATGTACAATAGGATGTGAGCGATCGAATAAAAAAAATTTTTAAAATTGTCAAACAAACCAAACCAGTACAGTACTTAGTGTCTTCTCATTTTACCAATCAAGTATTGTTTTTTTTAGAAGCCTCAGCGGCATCGGCGGCCACGTTTCAATAGGGACCTCCACGATAGCACTGGGCACACGCACAATGCACTATAGCAGGGTGTGAGGCTCATTATGAGGCGTGCTGCCGAGCGGGCAGCGTCTGCCCAGCTATTGTTATTGGTTTTGTCATAGCAACGAACCAACGCCGAGGAGGGCGGCGGCGCGGCTTCCCTCGGCTCGCCCAGGCAGCCGCGGCGGCCGATATTCTGACATGGCGCCTCCGTACCCTAGAAGTTATTTACTGTTCAGATAACAAGATTATTAGATCAGAGATATAGTATCTCTAATAGTTTGGATAATTTAAATGTTGCGGGTTGTAGAAAGGAATAATCTACAGCAGGTCGACTTTTACTGGTTCATAAATCGTCTCGACTCTGAATTTAGTATAATAACGAACTCGGCTGCGCCTCGTTCGTCATTTACCTAAATTCATACTCTCGACTGTTTATTCCCAGTAAAAGTCTCCAGTTGCAGTTTATTCCTAAATTATATGATGGGATGGGGATGTCATTAGTTCCTAAATGGGTTGGTTCTGTCTAGTCTTGTTTGGGAGTCGGATGATCTCATTGTTTTTCCGTGGCTCCTGATTTATTTCAATGCTTTCCCATTGCACTTTCTGCAGAAGCTCTTGTCTTGTTGATGTCTTGTTGAGTTGTTCTTTGAGCATATCACTAATATGAATTTAATCCTTACAAGTACGAGCACCAATCAAATGCACCATAGCATGACAGATTTATTTAAACACTGACTGCTTGCACTAGATGATCTACGTGATATGATTAGGCACTTCATAACATAAAGCGGAAACAGTGCTCGAAATTTACGTAAGCCCGATAGCCCGGGGCTACTCGAAGTTCAGTTCGGGCTACTAGAAACACTGCTGCAGCTGCCCGTCGGGCTGATACTCGACAGTCACGAAAATGTAAGCCGATCAACGATCGTAGTCCCATAACAAAAAGTTGTATAAGAAACGCCCGGCCCCACGTGAACACAGACTCACCGAGTGAACTGTGCATTACGATCAGTGTTCACGCTAAAGGTGTGGGATCGCATGATCTGCGCACTCAAAACTCAAAATCCCGCACAAAATAATTTATATGTGTGGAATGACTCGCACTGGTTTCCATAACAGGAATAGTAAATTTTGCAATCTTTTCAACCAGTCACGATCTCAGGACTTCAGGCACAATGTATTCATACTAATATCATTGTGTCAGACATCGTAACACTGCAGAACATGAGAGAAACACTATTTTTAACCTACACATCGTTAACGTTCGATTGACATGACTTTGTAGTACTGGGTTTATGTACACACTCTATGTTAACCTTGTGGAATGGGACCAAGGACACTGTAAAATACGTTAGAATCTGCGATCTGAAAACATTTAAAAGTCAGCAAATAATTAAACAGTGCATGTGGATGGTTGATACCAACACTTTTCACAAAAGAAATTGGAAGCATGTTTTTTGTCAAGGTGTCTTCAGATAACCACTTTTCTGATCGCAGGCTGAGTGTGATCCCGTAAAAAGTCATAGCAAGTTCAGTAGCTTAGGTGTAATGGTGGCTACCTTGCGGGAATTTTTGTGGGTTGGAAATTATCATTTTTATTTTCTTATTATTCACACAAAATCCAATTTTGCCTGGGAAGAACATCACTATGGGCCAAAAATGTTGCCCCGTTGAGGATTTGCCCTTTCGGGGACAGTCATGTTGCTATGGGGTGAAAGCATGATGGTATGGCATGGGTGATTTCCCGGTACCCTTGCCTATATACAGTTCAACTTGTGTAGTCAATAGTTTTCAATGCAGTCCGTTTGAGAGAGCGAGTCGGGTAGACAATTGGCCACGATGGAGGCTTAAACCCCTTAGCACACCAACTCCCAATGTGAAACGGGCAACGTTGCATGTTCGGTGTATGCATGATCAAAGACTGCCGATCTATTTTCTTGTGAACCCCCCCCCAATTTCCAATCCCCCTTTGAAAAATTGTAGTGGGCAATCCCCCCCACATTTCGAAACCTAGCAATCAACACTGATTAGGATATGACTGAATATGTTTGACATACTTACGCCTTGTTCGCAGCTATTCGCGCGACTTATAACGTAACTCGCTCCTCGAGCATCGTTGGTTGGAAGTTTCGCAGTGAGGCGAGCGGTGGGGTCGGCCTAATAAATTTTATTGGGCTAGTCAACTTTTTGTTCGGGCTAGTGGAAGCTATGAGTTAGAAGCCCGGCGGAACCAGCTCGGCTTTCCATGGGGGGGGGAGTGGTCGAAAATACAACTGCTGATCAGGTAGATATTTCGACACTGAGGTTCGTAAAACAGTTTGGCTCACTGGGCACCAGTGTGGACGGCTCGAGTCGTCTTGGTATGAGACAGTTGTTGAAGGTCTAGGAATTCTGCTACGATGACCAGGTTTGCCAGTTCGGACTCGGGGGGTGGGGGGGGGGGCCAGGGGGCCTCGACCTGGAAACCAGGTCAGAACCGTCAAAGAAATCCATAGGGAAACCTGGGAAAGACGACTGCAAAAAAAAAAAGAAATTCTTATGACATTGATAATCTTGAATCGGGATGTACTACTACCTTGTTCGTCAATGTCATCAAAATCACTCACTCCAAATGTAAAAGTAGCCAAATAGTGGGTTTAACCGACTAAACTGCTTGCTGAATGGCCGTCAGCAGAGGTGGCATTCTCATGAAACTACACTGTGCTGTTGTCTGCAAAAACTATGGATTGAAGATTTTCTTGGAATGCATGCAATAAACAAATACTTCAAAGTGATAACGTGTCTTGAAAAAATACATGGGTCCATGAGAGTTGGAGGGGGGAGGGAGTAATTGGATAGTTTGGGTTGTTTAGGGCATTGCAGTTTGCATTTACATGACTTGTTGTTATAAACCTACTCGATGATGACTTCATCTCTAAAACAGGTAGGCCGTGTGGGAGTTTCATTGGAATATTATGCAACACTACAACATATTCTGTTTGTGGGGTGATGCAACAACTAACTGATTGACCTACTCTATATATCTATGCCAAAATTCACAGTTGTATTAGGGCCCGACTCGGACTTGATCTCACAAACATTAAAGAGATTTTCTTTAATATCTCTCTCCACGACAATGAACGAGATTCTTTCTCTAATATCGTGGAGCCTTTTTTTTTCTCCTAAATTTTTTTCAGCTCATTCTGGCACCCTAATTTGCTGTGTTTCAGTGCTCAATTTTTGTTTTCTTCAATCGTCTGGATCGTTCAGAAGACGACCAAAATTTTGACAGACCTGTTTTTCGGACCATCAATCAAATTTTCATTCACTGAAGCTTCCACCAGACACAAAAATCACAACGGTTGGTAGTGTAACATGGGGTGCATTCATTGGACAGGACATAGCTCTCATCATAGGATGGGTATATTCTTGTGGCACTATAAACATTTTGATTTGAATCTGCGGGTTCAGGAAGCTGAGATAGTCCCAGCTTCCTGCTGGCTTTACCCACCACCCTACAGCATTCCTGCAGTGTCCTATACCACTGTATCACGTCTTATTTGGAAGTGTTTATGTAAATTTTCCTGCTAGTAGGGTTGCGTGGTATACCGGTAAATTCACATTAGTACTGGTACTTGCAGTCACCGTACTCACAGTACCGACGTCCGTATGCAACGGTAGCTTTACCGTACTGGCTTAAAATTACCGGTACTGGCTAAAATTACTGGTGCTTGTAGTAGTGTCCGATTTCGGCGACCGCACACATCGTGGTTTCAGCAGTCTATGTTTACCACTAACAAATGTCTTTTCATAAACAATAATTTCTAGTCTAAAATTACCATTTTCGAAGTGTTGGCCGTTTCACATGCCGCTTGAACAAATTTGTCAGTGTCAACGAACAGAAATGTAGCACCTATTTCCAAACGGCTGCGTGAGATCATTCCCCGTTGATTCAAAGTATTGTATGACCAACTGACCAACGTTACGTGGTTGTTTTCATTACATACTTTTCTATTTCATATAAAAAACTAAATCCTCTTACATACCTGGACAACTTTATATTAACAAAAAACTTGTGTGGATTTCCCATCATCCCCGGAGGATATCCTATAATCAATTCAATGCCTCAATATTTTCCAAAATCTTAGGCAAACTGAAGTAATTTTCTATCACTCACCTGGGAATTTTCTGCAAGATAGACATCACTTGTCAGCGACAGCGATGTGATCGACATTTGGCAGTGCAGCGCATGTTGCCATTGTTTAGTTAAACATGTGATGAAATTTCAGTGCTCTGATTAGTTGCGGTGCAGATTTCAAGCATCACCGTGGGTACCAACAACCATATACTATTCCGCGAAATAAAGGCTTTTTGATTTCCTTTACGCAGTCATAGGATTCTATGCAGTCATTACAGCTGTGTGTGGTGGGGTGTAGTATGTGTGTATGTACTGCTGGCTTGTGAACACAATAACTCGACCCCACCTCATGGATAAGCTCATACTTGGTATGTGTGTTCCCATGAAAAAGGGGGAACTTAACCCTATTGTTTTGATGTCAGTCAGAGGTCATCTGAGTCCACCAAGATGTCAAAGTCTGAAAACCTTGTGAACACGAAAGTTCAGACTGGTTGGTCTTATATCGAGTTTCAAATTTGGTGTGTCTTTCCTTATGGGGAGGACAGGAACCTACGTTTTTTTTTGGAATATGTCGGTGTGGATTTTGGTCAAAATCGAAATTTGTGAAAAGTCAATAATTTTTTTTTTTTTTTTTTTTTTGGCCCAATTTAGCTTTGTAACAGTATACATCAATCCCACAGTGGATTGATGAAGTTCATACCTGGATGTGTGTTCCCCATGTGTGAGTTAATACCCCGTATTGTTTTGGGGTGTCAGGTCAGAGGTCCTCTGATGTCACAAGGTCAAAGTCTGAAACGTGTGGACCGATTACCAGATGGTTTGGTCTGATCGGGTTCAATTTGTGGTACTTTTGTTTTCTCTTATGGGGAGTAACAGGAACCCTATGTTTCTGGTATAGGTCTGGGTGAAATTTTGGTCAGGAGACGAGCTCTCTGGCGGGAAATTGAAAAGTAATATTTGGCCAATTTTGTTGTGAACACGATAACTTGACCCCCCCTGGAATGTATGAGCTCATACTTGTATGTGTGTTCGTCATGATGAGTATATTAACCCTCTTGTTTTGGGTTCGGTCATAGGTCATCTGAGTCACCAGAGGTCCAAGTCTGAACCCCTTGTGAAACATTAGTAAGTCCCAATGGTTTTTGGTCTGATGAGGTTCAAATTTGGTGGTAGCGTTTCTTATGGGGAGTACAGGAGCCCTCTGGTTTCTGGTATACGGTCTTGGTGAATTTTGGTCAAAAATAGGAGTTAATAATTTGGCCAATTTTGGCTTGTGGACACGAGAACGTGACCCCACCTGGACGTATGAAGCTCATACTTGTTGTGGTCCCATGATGAGTACATGAACCCTATTGTTTTGGGGTCAGGTCAGAGTCATCTGGTCCCCAGAGTCAAGTCTGAAAACCTTGTACACGATAAAAAAAAAAAAAAAAAGAGTCGATAATTTTTTGTCTGATCGGTTCAAATTTTGTGTGTAGCTTTCTTATGGGGAGGACAGGACCTCTCGTTTGGAATAGGTCGTCCTGTGAATTGTGTCAAAAATCGGAGAACTTTTGTGGGAAAAGATCAATAATTTGGCCAATTTTAGCTTGTGAAACAGATAACTCAATCCCACATGGTTGGATGAAGTTCATATTTGTTACGTGTGTTCCCCCATGGTGAAGTACATGACCCTATTGTTTGGTTTGGGGTAAGGTCAGCGGTCATTGAGGTCCACCAGACAGGTCAACGTCTGAAAAACCTTGTGGACACGATAGCTCCAGAACTGGTGGTTCGGATCGGGTTCAAAAAAAACTTTGGTGTGTAGCTTTCTTATGGGGAGGAGTACAGGAACCCTAGTGTTTCTGCGTAGCTTCGGGGTGAATTTTGGTTCAAAATAGGGAAATTTGAAAAGTAAAGTTAATAATTTGGCAATTTTGGCGTGTGCTAGTGAACACGAGAACTTGACCCCACCTGGAGGATGAAAGATCAACTTGGGATGTTGTTCCCATTGAGGAGTACATGACCATATTGTTTTGTGGGTCAGGGCAGAGGTCACTGAGGTCACCAGATGGTCAAAGTATGAAAACCTTGGCCACATGATAAGTCCAGAATGGTTGGTCTCGGATTGAGGTTCAAATTTGGTGTTTGTATGCGGTTCTATGGGGAGTCAGGAGCCCTCTGGTTTCTGGTATAGTCGGGGGGGGGAATTTTGGTCAAAAATAGGAAGTTAAATTTGGCCAATTTGGATTGTGGACATTGATAACGTGAACCCCACAGGAGAGAGGAGACTCATACTGGTATGTGTGTTCCATGATGAGTACATGAACCTATTGTTTTGGGGTCAGGTCATAGGGCATCTGAGGTCCCCGAGGTCAAAGTCTGAAAAAACAAAAAAAATGAAACCTTGTGAACACGATATAAGTCCAGAGTGGTGGTCTGATGGGGTCAAATTTGGTGTGTTGTGTATAGCTTTCTTATGGGGAGACAGGAACCCTCGGTTTCTGGTATAGGTCGGGGTGTGTGGGAGTGAATTTGGTGTCCAAAAATAGGGAAAAAATTTGATGAAAAGTTGTATTTGGCCAATTTGGCTGTGAAACGATAACGGACCCACCTGGAGGGATGTTGAAAGCTCATAATGTATGTGTGTTCCCCATGATGAGTACATGAACCCTATTGTTTTGTGGTTCAGGTTCTGAGGTCCAGAGGTCCAGTATTAATCAACCTTGTTGAACACGATAAGTCCAGAATGTTTGCTCTGATCAGGTTCACATTTGGTGTGTAGCAATTCTTATGGGGAGTACAGGAACCCGCGGTTTCTGGTATATTTGGGGGTGAATTTCGTGAAACTAGGAAATTATGAAGTCAATATTTTGGCCCGCATTTCGGCTTGTGAACACGATAACTGTGACCCCACCTGGATGGATGAACTCTACTTGGGTTGTGTGTTTCCCCATGCTGAGTACATTACCCTATGTGTTTTGGGGTCAGGTCGAGGTCATGATGAGTACATGACACCCTATTGTTTTTGGTCACCAGAGGCCAATCTGAAATCCGAATTAGTGTTGTAAGCCTATCTTATCAAGAGTATTGGGACCCTATTGGTTTGGTTGGGAAAATGTGAAATTTGTCAGACTATATGTTTCCCATTATGAGCCCTCTCCCATTTGTCCCTTGTGTCTGGCTATTGGTGGTCAGAAAGAAGTCACGGAATCACTAAGACTTTGGCTTTCTGGTTATGACAGACCTTCAATCAATGGTAATTGCCTTGCGTATGAGAGTGTGGGCGCAGGCTTGTAGCTAAACAGAGTATATTATTATTCCACTGCTCAGTGAACATTGTAAATAAGCAATTTGAACACTGAACATTGATTTCAGACCAATATTTTTGAATAGTGGCAAAAGAGCAAGAGGGATGTATACCTAGCAGCTTGAAATTGATTGGAACTGTGGTGAATACCAGCTGTAAGTTTTCCAGTATCACACAAGTAACAATAACGATCCCTGATTTTTTTTCTAGACAACGTTAATACCGGTACCAGCACCGATACCGGTGGCCAAGTCTCGGTACTACCGGTTCCACAATTGTCAGTACACCGTACCGCGCAACCCTACCTGCTAGCTATTTTTTGTTCAGCCATGTTCAAATTGTAACTTACTTACTTGCCTATGCTTTGTAGTAGCACACGTTTAACAATTTGGACTATTCATCAGCAAAAACTTGATTTCAAGGTAGGAGGTCTCTGTCATGTGTGCTCGTCGCTCCTGATACGTAGCAAATTAACATTTGAAATAGACGTTGATACAGTTAGGACTGCTGATGGTAGTGCTCTCGAATTGTGTGAGCCGCAATGAAGAGCAGCAAGAAATCAGATGGCACCGTCTTACGAAACTAGTACTAGCATTGTGAAACTAGCGACATGCTAGGTCTTCCGGCTATCAAACTTACTTGTCCGCTGCTCTCTCTCCTCCGATTAGGCCGCAGCTGGGGACATACATCGACAAGAAATGCCCCGTCACCGTAAACAGCCACTCCGGGGACGGATGATCCTTAATGGGGTCGTCATCCGCATGAAGATGCAGCGGAGCATCGTGATCCGCCGGACTACCTCACTACACCCCAAATACAAAGAGGTTCGAGAAGAGGCACCAGAACATGTCCTGTCCACACTCCCCTTGCCTTCAGGGTATGTGTCAGATTCTCTGATGGTTGGCTGGGGGAAAGCGGGTGGGCAGGGAGAGGTGGGGGTTGGTCATAGTAAAGTGGTCTTCAGTGCTGGGGCGCTCAGGAATTGGATCCGGGAGGAAATTTCCCTGTTTTGTTTTTTTTTTCCATGAGAATTTTTTTTTTTTTTTAAATCAAGGAGGTCTTTCCCTTCAGCATCATGTCATTTTCGAGATGAGATGTAGATTTGGTAAGTTTGACTATCCCGCACTTTTGTGCTAACACTGGGGGTGGTATGTGTACATGATGCAGGGTCTGAAATACTTCATTTTTGGGTGCTATTCCAAGCAACGCCCCCTCCGTGAAATTCAGAACTAAATTCCATTCAGAGTGACACTCTAGTGCTTCTTAATAAATATTCATATTGTAGGACTATATTACACTTAAATACACAGCTTGGAAAAAGCAAAAGCAACTCCTGATTCAGTCAGTCGGTCAATTATGAACTGTCAGTCTTAGCTGGGCTAAGGCTGTAAATGAATTTGGCCACAGATTTACCTGTTGGTGTTTACCTGGCGGCAGTCATGCTTACAGAATGGTGAGAAAAATAAGAGCACTGTGGACTTTGAACTTGCTGTCTATATTGTTTGCAAAATGTGTGTGTCTTGGCAACACTGTGGTGTAGCCATAGTTGAGGGGGTGCTTCAACACCTCCAGAACTATGAATTTCAGCCTGACACGCTATGTCGTCTTTATGGCGAGGGCACGTATGCAGAGTAAATGCATTGTTCAAATGGAGTCGCACATGAAGGCATTGAACCTCACCACTTGCCGATCTGCCTGAACCTGAAGGAACCAACTTCTATTCAGTCACAAAAATATCAGGATGCTCATCTATCCAGGCAGCATTCACTTCTCGCTGGGTTTCATTTCAGGACGGAAGATCGTGGGGATTCGTGCACCGTCGGGGAGTGCCGCCAATCAGCAAGACGATCAGGTTCAACGTCCTGAAGGTGAACAAGGCACCAGGTCGGGGAAGAAGCAGTTCCACAGTTCTGAGGCAGTCTGGCAGAATTTGAGGAGCTGACTTTGTAGAAATAGTTAAGGAATAAATGGCCAGAGGGAAAAATATTCCTCTTGTCTTCTTTGTTTACAACTGAAAATGAAAACTCAAGAGAGTAGAAATAGCTGACCACCTTGTGTCTTTTGAAGGCCAATGGACTTAAATTGCTTAACTTAAATTGATTGATTGGTACGTTTCATGGGCCATTAGGATCATCTAAGAACCCTGGCTGCATTGATTGTGGAGTTCCGAAAATTCCCACGCGGACAATTCCCACCAACACGTCACCCTAACTTTAGTCCGCACCCTAATTCCTGACCAGAAAAACATTCTGCTGAGTGGGACTTGTCTGGGTGGAATCGTGTCCGGTCACGGATTGTGGATGAGCACTGTCGATAACTTGCTTTCTCTTCTCGCCTAGTCTCGATGATTCACGCAGGGTGTAACCATCCCTACTCCTACTTGCTTCCCAGGACGGCCATTTTACGTCCCTCATCCTAAGGAAGACTGCGTGAACTCCAGGACCCGACAACTTCCTCAAACCTGGAGGAGCGGAATTGCCACAGCGACCTACAAGACTTATTGCAATATCTCGTAACAAACCCCAGCATTCCCTGCATTCAGCAGAACCAATGAAAATGAAGACGAAGACTTGCACATCGTCACTGCAAGTACAACCACGAAAAGAAAAACCTCCGGATGCTGCTGGATTTTGAACCTGGAATATTTGCTTTGTAAAGTGTCACTGATACCTCACTCTAAACTACCAAGAATGGGTAAGTCATTTGAGGCCCCCGGGTACACTGTTCCTATAGTGCTGCTGAAAATTATTTCGGACTGGTGCGGTCACTCTTTAGCGATAAGAACACAATATTGTTGGCTGGAACGTCAATAGTAAACATTCTCCTCCCAGTGGTCAACAGTGTTACCGTCACGCGATGAGAAATTGTTCGGAGGTCAATTCCCACCATATACCCATGTGTGACTGGTGCAATTGAAGTTATGGTCCTTGGTCAGTCACGCTGTAACTATAACAGTAAAAATTGACAGTCAACACTCGACCACGATGACAAGAGCCTTGAGCTGTAATAATAATATTGATACTATAATGCCAATCAGCAAAAAAATGCTCATGGGGCACACAGAGCTCACACAAAAATGTACAAAATATCAACAGCGGAGTAACCTGAATGAAATGCATTCTCATAAGGTTATGGCTCAATCTTAACTTGAACGTGTCCAGTGACGACTTCAGCTCAGTCAGAAGAAATTTCGAGGCAGATTTTTCAGACCAGAACAAGGGGATGAATAGAGTTCCATTAGCTCCGTACATACGGTGGGTCATGTTGATTTACCGGCACGGAATGAGCAATGACAGTTTGATGGATTCTGATCGAACTGGAAGCCAGTGCAGATCATGGAGAACAGAAGATATGTGTATCTGATGGCTTAATTCGTGTAACAAGGCGGGCCAGTGTTTGATTTCTCTGGATTCGACGAATCTGAAGCAATGTATGCATTCAACCACCTGTTTCGGGTTGCCTGTTGGCTTAGATGCCTTCCGGATTCTACCTAGGTGAATAAGCTGTGACGTTGAATGTCATATACTCCTGATTGGCCAAGTCTTATCATCAAAGGTTAATCTGATTGGTCATCGCTAACTTCTTAATTCTATCCGTAAGTCCTTAACGCAGTATTTGTGAATGGCACTATGGTTGCTTGTGAAAAAGTTAGTTTCGTTGCTCGGGTTCCCGCAGCATGAAAAACCTGAAAAGGTGTGGCAATTCATCAGTAAAATCCAGCCTGGATAAGTTGTGAAATTCAGTGAAAGTTGTCCCGTCATGGAAATCATGAAAATTGTCATGGGGTGATGTATTTTCCTCACAGCTTGTTTTCCGGAGGTTGCTTTGGCTCTTTTGTTTGATGTTAAGTTGAGAAGTCTGTTGGTGTTCATAGAGAAGGTCATGAAAATCCTTTATTGATCATGGAAAAGTCAAGGGAATGGTTTGCTCAGAATCTGCCGACCCTGCTTTCTGTATAGTGTGGACCAGGTCTTCCTCCTGGTTTCTGTATATATTACATGCCAATGATAGAACACTTGAGTCACCACAGCCGTCCCCTCAGAATGTGTAGTCAAGTTAGAGGTCACAGAGGACAAAGTCTGAAAATTCTTTTAAACAAAAGTCAAGATGCTTGTTGGTCCGATCGCGGCGATATGTTGTGTGTAGCTTGATTGGGGGAGTAGAACCCAATTATTATCTTGTGTGGAAGTGGGTCATTCTTGGTAAAAAAGTTCTTGGGAGAATCAATTTTTCTGGCCAATTTCAGTTTGTAACCCTGATAAGCGCCCCACTGAATGATGAAGCTCACCTTTTATATGTGTTACCCTTGATGAGAACATGACCCCATTGTTTTGGGGTCAATTTGAGGTCCCCACGTTCAACTTGTGGAATCTTGTAACGCAATGCTTTGTCAAGGGGATGTCATCTTTGAGGAATGGGGAATTTGGGGAAATAACATATTGTGCCCCATAATGAGATGGTACATTTTCAAAAGTGTTCCTCGGGTGATAGACATTGACTACAGAATGCGTCGAGAAATCAGGCTAAGCCAGCCTTTTGCTTTCTGGTCGAAGTTATAGTGGGTCGTCAAGTAGCAACTAGCCGAATGATCGATGGGGCCTGTTACATACAACACAACGACTTGATGAAAAATCTCTGGATGTAATTTCATACGATACGATATATCATCATGAGTCGTGAGTTGCATCGTCCATCATGCGCAAGGTGTGATAATGTCTCTTTAAACTTGAACATAGTCTTTTTTGCAAATAGCAAGTTCAGTGCACTGCGGTATAGTTTCGATGCATGCTGGATAATTCAGGGAGCAGTGTTGTGGTAGAATGTATTGGGCGGGAATTTCCAACTGTTTATTATCTTCCCACTCTTTGTGCATATTCTCTCAAAATTTAGTGTTGTTCCCCGATATATTGTACATCTTGATTGTGAAAATCTGTATAACATGGCTAACTTCTTGGCAGGAAAAAATCAATTATTCTGCTGAAATCCTATTGGCCTTCATAGATGCCATTGCCCCATGAGCTAGACCAAAATGAATTGCGAGAGGCTAATTGCAAAAAGCGTGATGGAAGTGACACGACACAGCTTCAGCAGAGATCACCCGCAATCACTACAACCTGGACTAGTGTCTATAGGCCTACTGAATACCTCAAAATCTACATGAAAGCCCAAAACACTGGCATTCCCAATTGAGCAAAAATACAGAACAAGCCTGCCTCACCAGAATGATGTCTGTGACCAGCCCACATAAGTCCTGCATGGTTGACAACCACTGTCAGAGATAGTTAATCCCACTCCTTCCTTGTACGACGCACCTTTGAAACTACAGGGAAGTCAGAAACTTCCCAGTGCAAAAAAATCCAAAAAACAACATGCGGCCTTGAGAGCATGGAGTTCTAGATACAAATGTGTCAGTGGTGGATCCAGGATTTGTGACAGGGGGGCAGGAAGACTGAGGAATTGTTGGTATCAAATCCCCCAGGTAGCTGGAACAAGGCATTGAACACACAGAAACAGCATTATTCACAGGTACCCGGTCAAAGCATGACCACCAAAATTGAGCCATGGACTGGAGGACCTTTGAATTTCAATGATGATAGGGACAACTTTCTTGATCATCCAACATATTCTTAGGAGCAGCAGCTGCGTGACATGTTCATACGATGATGGGATTCCCGAAACATCCCCAAATGTACATGCAGTCAGCAATAATACTGATAAACTCTTATGATCATATCCATTCTATTCTGTAGAAATCGCTGATCGAACCCGGGGAGATGACTTTTTACCTCAAATTTCCTAAAAACCCAATATATGACATGGGCTGATAATGCTCACCAACCTCCATGATCATCCCATCTATTCGGAGAAGGAAACTCTCGAGCTTTGAAACAAAATGGCCGAAATCTGACCTCACCCATACTTGTGATGATATAAGGGGACCTCAAGATGAAGGAAAACCCATTGACAATGATATTATTGACAAACGTGCATCATCAATTGTTCTGTAGTAGTGCTGTTGGACTGTACAAAAGTGATGATGACCTTTGACCACTTATTGATGAAACCCTATGTTACTATTGTCAATTGATAATACTGACAAATTTAGGATCAAGAAGTAAGGTAGAATGTCTGCGGCTCAAATAGCTGGATTTCCCCAGCATGACTCTGTGATGTTGATGTCTGAACACTCCCCAATGGTCAATGAGGTGGTACAATCATATCCCCCAACTTTCGTGGAACAAGAAACCCCTAGATGACCTATGACTCAATTTTCTGGAAAAACACTCTAGATGTGTAGCGTATAGCCAGCCTTTCAAGTCGAGGGGACAAGACGATATTCCCGAAGGGACGTTTTGCACGGGTATTTCTCTGTTAACGGAGCCCTGAGCAAAAGGTGTGGGGGGGGGAACTCTATCTTTGTGAGGATGAAAAAGAGTAGGCTTCCTCAGACTCACCATGCCCACATTAACGTCAAGGCCATTTGGGGCAATTTCTTTCCACGATTATGCAATTCATCCCAACTTTTTTTGTCGGGGGGGGGCACTTCCCC
Source organism: Sclerodactyla briareus (assembly GCA_026419785.1). Taxonomy (NCBI): domain Eukaryota; kingdom Metazoa; phylum Echinodermata; class Holothuroidea; order Dendrochirotida; family Sclerodactylidae; genus Sclerodactyla; species Sclerodactyla briareus. Next base: position 44,022 of record JAODTK010005795.1, on the reverse strand, counting down.
CTCCTCCTTACTGGTTATGCCATGCCCAGATGACCCTACACTTGGTTATCGCAGTGACTGAGTTCCTCACGATCCAAACAAAGAATGTAGCGAAAGCGATTTGATCAATTGTGAACAGATAGAAGACACCAGAAAGAAGGTAGATAAATGCAAGAAAAGGAGTATACAATTTATATTTTTATTAAAAAGCTGATATCGAGATGACAAAACTGAAAAATACCAAAAAACAAATATACAGTCCAACAACTAAACATTCCTCCATAACAGGCTTGCCTCCTATCCATCCATTCCTGAGGCAACGTTTCCACTATTACATGAAATGACAAAACTGCAAACTATGGATCACATAATCGCAATTCAAAATACATCACAGTACCCCAACTTCCTTGGAAAAAAAAATGTATCAGACAAATTTCAATATCGGCTTCGGCCAGGAGGTGATGAACTCTGTCAATTGCATGATGCACCCACAAAAGACAGGAGTATGTCATTCAAATGTGAGTCATTTCAATACAAAGGGACTCAGATGTGCAACACTCTCCCTAAGAAGGTCACAGAGTTTATCTGGACATGGTCAGTCAAATGGGGTTCATTGTCCAATCCCATGACTAGATGCATCAATCCCCAAATGGAAATAGTCAGAGCTTACTCTGGACATGGTCAGTTCAAATGTGGGTATTGCAAATACAAAGTGACTCAGAGGTGAAACACTTTCCATGAATGGTCAGTCACAGTCTCTGGGGTGCGTCATTTACTTGGTTATATGGAAAACAATAGACAAAGCTGGCATACAGTGCTGTCATTTCCAAGAATTTGAGGACTTGTGATAAGGTGTGTGTCCTAAAAAATAAGTGTATGACCCACCTTTAACCGCCGTTCAGGGTATAGGGGGAGTCACATGTTGAAAGGACTGGCTTCAAACAACAACAACACAGAATGTGATACCAATACAGCGAGAGCAAGTTGCATAAATTGCCTCCATTTAAGAGCCATGAAGAAGAAAATTTGGTTCCATAATTCTTGATTTGGTTAGACAGGAGCCAAAATATTCACAAGACTTGTAGCAAATACTTCTCGAGATGTAAAAGCTAGGATAAATAGAAGCTGAGTTTCAGTTATTTGTGATGTAAATAGATGCAAATTATGCATTATTGGAGGCCCTCTCTCCCAGCCATGCAACCCATTCCCCCACTCTACACCTCAGGGTGGCATCATGGCCTTTTCTATTCAGGCTAGACAATCCCTCTTTCCAACGGACACCCTCTCCCCTCAGAACGGATTCCACAGAATATTTCCCCCTGACGTGTCACCCCCCCCCATTACCCTGCCCCCCACCCTCCCTTGCCCCCCCCCCCGTTCCCCTCCCCCCCTTTCCCTTCCCCCGCCCCCATATCCAGCTACCAGCTGATCAAGGCGCTTTTAACAATGTTACCCTGCTCATTTTTAGAAACCTGTACGCACTCCGACAATCATGGAGAGTAGGTGGCTCTATATCAGCAACGGGTGTTACTCAGATCCTCCCAGGTTCCCATTTATACACTGGGTGAGAGAAGCAGTCTGAGATAAATACCTTGACTCAAGGGTTCTACGCGGACGCGAACCAAAACCTCTGGATTACAAGTTCGGAGTTGACGCTGGGACACTCACGCTCTCAACGCACACGTGCTGTTAGTGCTTAAACTGTTAGGTCACATGATTTACAATGAAAAGAATCCCAACTTCGGGGGAATTTGTCGAAACAAAACCCCCCTGGGTTTTTTAGGGACGGTATTTTGGAGGTATTAGTCAGAAATAGGCTCACTCTATTTATTTTTTTAAATAGCACAGGTTCAGAGTTCAACTGCGGACATGCGTACTAACTGTGGTATAGATAGAGAGCGGCTGGAGCTAATCAAAACTATCACTAGCGAATGAGGGCCTTGTGCATATAGCCGGGTTTGTTAATTGAATTTTGAAAAATAGCAGATTTCCAGAAGTTCTGTAACACACTTTTGGTTATGAAAGACAAAAAATCACAACCTCCACGATCCCAGAACAGACAAGCCGCAGTAGGTAATATCAAAACAGAACCAGCCAGAATCACCTCCAAAAAACAAATAACGACGAGTTGATACAAAGGAAACATATCATATACTAAAAATATTTGTACAAGAAAGTTATTCAACTTCTCAAAAAAGAAATCAATTTTAACATAAATATACAAAAATAACACAATCTTTGTATTTATTCACATGACTTGGCCAGCTATCTCTCATCCCTGGGAGTACAAATCAGTAATTACTTCCTTAAAGTTCCATTAAGCCTTCATTTCATGTCCTCTTTTCCAGGTACGAATCTACCCATACTGTAGCAATCTACTGTATTGACCGATATAAAAACTATGATTGAATTTTTTTACGATAGTTATAGGTCAAAATTCATAATTTTGTGGAATAGTTCCCTGTGGTGGCCAGCCAGATTTTTCACAATTCGCTGACTGATCACTATATTCTCCAAGAATAGATATGATTTGAGTGCTGTAATTTTGACTGAAGATCCTCGTAGATGAGGTATCAAACGATGACATTCATTCAATACCAAGATGCTTATTTTTTGGAATATTTCAAAGGCTGGATGGAACTTTGAATTTCTCCTAATTTCGTGCATTGTGTATATCCAAAATGGAAACAAGACAAATCCTGTCTTCTGAGGTCAAGTAGCTGCTTTGCATGTGTTCGGCAAAAACTAATAGCAACAAACCATGATTTCTTGTGACAAAGACAGACTGACTACTGACGCGAAATTTATTATCAGAAGATTAAACAGGGCTTTAACAGAGTGCAAAATGTTTCTCAAGTCTCTATGTGCAAGAGCACAGCCACTGGCTGAAGGAATGTGTTGTGGGGGAGGGGGTGAGGTCATTCCCCCTGACTTTTAGTAGGAGAGGCTCCATACATAATGTCTTTCCAACACTTTAGAAGCTCCCAATTTGCTCTCTGGTCAAACCCCCCCCCACTCCCCCCAACCATCTTGCATACAGATGTCTTTAAATATATTTCAAACTTTTGAGGGACTGGGCTTCCTCCTATACCAGAAGGAAGCAGACGATAGCCGAGTTGTAAAATGCAAAAAAGCATCGACAGGCAGGTCTCTGGTCGGACTGGTCGGACTCTACCAGGAGTGTAACCTGTCTCCCCGGCGGCGAGCCAACGTCTCTCCCAACCCTGTATCACTCAGACGTGGCCTAGCGTGTGGTAGGGCGAATGCTGGAACGTACCAACGGTATGTGACCTAAGGGAACTTATTCTTTCACAACCAAAAAGCAATTTAGCGATGGACTGATTACTGAATGACATCTAGTGTAATTATATCTCAGGACATGTGGGCCTCCTCTTAGACTTGTCAGATCCTCGAGGAGACCTTCACTATGATACGGTCTCAAAACCTGTTCGTCTGGTTAACACAATATAGTCAGAACTCCTGTGAATGCCCAAATCCGCTGCACAAAAGCTGGAATATTCTGGGAACAAGGTGTCCAGTGGTAAATAAGACCTGAATAAAACTCGACAGGCGCCATCAATAAGGTCCCATTCTAGAACGATCTAACTCGTCTCGCGGTCCCTAAACCACCTGTTTATTAGAAGCCTCGTGGAAAGGCATCTGATATCGTGATGTGGTCAGAACTGGCGTGAACGTGCAAATTGTAAGTCTGCTACGCAACATGCAGGTTAATTTGATGAGATGGTCTTGAAGCGTCGTGGATAAGACACACAGACTGATGGAACCATCAAGGTGCATGCAGCAAAAGGTGCTCCCATGTTGGTGGCACTCCTGCATAGATGCAGATTCGTTCTCTACACCTCCCCCCCCCCCGCCCCCCCCCCCCCAAAAAAAAGGAGACCTTCTCCCATCTGCGTGAAAAAGTACTCTTCATAATGTAAAGTGACAGTAGCAGCATTTTATGGTAGCCTCAATAACTGAGGGCCATAGCAGCAGTAGAATATAGCAAGGTAAATGGCAAATTCATACCCAGACTAAAACTCCTAAGGATGAAAATCCATGTCATAACTTCAGATTTCTCCCTGTACATTTAATGCATTGAACCTTCATGAATATTTGAATATTCATATAGGAATTAGCACATAGCAAATGTAACTATTTCCATGTTGACTCATCCGAGCAAAAGTCATACTATGTGAACACTTCGGGCTACAAACCTGTGTCGTAACTGGGACTTCTCCCTGTACATTTAGTGCAGCAGACTTTATGAATATTCATATTGAAAATAACCCATAGCAAATGTTCTCTATTTACACTCGTCTATGCAGAAGCCATACAAACTAGGTAAATTCTCCAGGATGGAGAACCCATGTTCAGAGATATCGCCCTGTACAGTTAATGCATGAGTCCATGAATATTCAAATAGAAAATAGCATACAGCGAGTTGTATTAACTATTTCCGATGTTAACTTTTCTATACAAAGGTCATATGATATGAACTCTTCTGGATACAAAAGTCTAGTCATAACTGAAATTTCCCCTTGCACAAGTAATCATGGGCTTCTATCAATAAAATCTAATCTTCTAATCTAAAGGAAAATTTCAAGGGAGAGGCTAAAAGGGTTCACTTCTAAGAGCTCCATAAGAATCTTGTACGGCGGGTGGAAGTTTCCCAACAGTGGTGGAAACCTGTTGCATATTCAAGAGGCTGGGTAATGGTAAGCCCTCCTCCAATTGTCTGTGGCTGTACATCTGTCAATCACTAGGCTCCTCCCCCTCCTATGTGCAGATACTCTCCCTCATTTCACGCTGGGAGGGAAAATAAACAAGATATTCCATCACTCTTTTATCTTTGCAAATTGTGGTTGAATACATGCATATGACTCATAAGACAGGAACAAAAATATACAATTTGCAGAACAATCATTTTGGTGTTTTTTCATTTTTTTTCATTTGGGGTACACTTACCGTAAGCCTTCTAATTTATCCCCAGGGCGCTTGCTTGCACTTCACAAAGGGGGGGCTATTTGAAGTGACACAAATGCACCATGCAGTTAACCCATCATCCACAGGTCTTTGGACTGTGAGGATTATTGATAGGGGAAAGGCACGAACAACCCACGTGGAAGTAATTTCTTCTATATTCTTCGGTGATTGCAGGGATGCATTGTCCACTCACTGACTACAATACACGCAATGCATGCAGCAGCATTGCCAGTATTCAGCTGTTTGCCATTAACGTGTACATTGCCATCCAGCTATTGCAATGCCATTTCGGCCACTCGCATAGGAATCTTTCAAGCTATTTCACCCTCGATCTTCTCCACACACATTTAATTTCAATGGGATTTTTGCATTGACAAGTGATTGACGCTGAATTGTCCGAGAGATCGTTGATTCATGATATATGATGCTGTGATTCGTGTCAACCTACAGTAGGCTTGACGTACATGTCAACGCAAGACTTGCCTTCACTGGATAGTCGAAAGAACAATTATAATAAGCAGCTTTGGCAATGATGCTTATCTTTTAAAAAGATTTAGGCTGCGTCTTGCTTGGGTTTCATGCAAAATCGAGGCATTTTGTTGGCGCGGTGCGGCAGGCAGTTTACTATTGATGATCTTATGTTGCGTGTACTGTGTAGGGGCTACACTCTCCGCAAGGAAGCTGGAACAAACATCGATATACAAGAATCTTTATTGTTTGCAACCCCACCCCCCCCCCCTACTTCTCATGTTGTATTCGATTGCACAGCCCAACTACAACATTGAACGGGAACAGGATTTGTCCCAGCTGATTGAATCCATTGTGGAGATCTCCTAGACCATGGGCATGACTGGATGGTGGTCATCGTCAAAAATCAAGGCGGGTGGGGGGGGGGGGGGTTATGAGAGAGGGACTGTATTTAGGAGGAACACGGTCAGTACTTTTTCCTTTTCAACAATAATGCTTGAAGCTCCATTCAGTCTTTGAAATATCAAGAAAATAGTCATCAATGATATTGAAAATGAATGCCATCGTTCGATACTCATCTAAAACAAGAACTTCAATCAAAACTAGGGGAATAGGGATCAGTCTGTGAATTTCTGAAAAAGCCGGCCGGCCGCACCAAATGTATTCGCCAAGGGGCTCATTCCCGAAAGTATGATTTTTGACCTGATACTATCGTTGCAACTGACTTTCCCCAATTGTAGTTTTTATATCGTCAAACCATTAGATTACTACAATATGGGTAGCTTCGTGGCTGGAAAGGAGGACATGGAATAAAAGTTGAATGGAACTTGAACAGCTGAGGCCACAATATGATGTGATTGGAGAAACAGCTCTGGGAGCAAGGAGTGCACTACTTTTTACTCAGCTTTTTCAGTGCTGAGATGCTTTTCAGTTCGGTTCGCAACACTTCTAAGACACATAAAAAGTTCCTCATGTGACCAATCATTATCATTGTGGTTTGGGGATCCATTGAAATGAAACTTATCCTCTTTGGCTAAACCATTTCCTGTTTTTTTCCAGGCCTTGTGACATTTTGCCTCAAATCCCATGACATTTCCAGGATTTAGAGCATCTCTTTCAAATCACATGACTTTTTAGAGCCACCTTTATTCTGAGCAACATGAGTCAAAATGGCATTATCTCCATACACTGCAGGTTGTCAGAAGATGTATGGTGAGTGATAGCATGCATGACAGGGGTATCATGAAAGGATTTTTGGGCAGCGTAGGCCTTGTTCAGGGCTTGGGCAAGATATGCATCTTTTTGTGTTCCAGTGTCTATGGAAGCTACAAACATTTCTTTGTGAAGCCTGAAGTCTTACAAAATATTCTGTACCATGACTATGAATATCATTTTGCCAAACACTTGTAACATGCATATTCAAAGCTCCCTCGAAAGGAATATAGGTATACAGGGGTAAGTGCTCATGGGCGAACCCAGATGCTAGAATGTTCATGCCTGGTATCAGGTAATTATAAGGCATTTAACTTATTAATAGTAATAAATAATAAATTAACTAAAAATAAATTAAAATTGAAATGATTAGGAAATATACTCACAAGTGGCTCTAGTTCTTTGGGTTCCACCAGCTTAAACTCATCACAAAGTAGTAGAAGTGCTTGTAGCATGTGTTTATGTGGGCCTCCTGTAAATGGAACAATATCAGTCAGGTAATTGTATGAAAATTACTGGAGCAGAATAGGGCTAACCTTGATTAGCCCTCACACCAAGGGCGCAACTTCTGGAAGAGGGGGTGGGGGTCAGGGGGTGCTGGGTGGTGGGGGTGGGGGTGGGGGGGTTCATGATCCCCTAACTTTTGTTGGCCTCGATTTTTTGCCCATACAAAAAATTGCTCACCACTGCTTTGGAGTTTGTACCCATCCCCTCCAACATGCCTTGGACCCTTGGACCCCAACTACTATCAAACTGGTAAACGGTGGTCGGGACCCTCGCCTTACCACATTCTGCGACAGATACTAGATTGTAGTAGACTAGGTTATGGATTACTATAAGATAGGACGGTGGACAGATGCGAGGGGATTAGCTCAGTCGGTAGTGTTCCAGAGTGCGACACATTGATTACGAGTTTGCCCATCGGAAGCCCAAGGACTTCTCCGCAGTGCTGTTGGACATGGCATGTCTCCTGACAATCCCACGCCAGCCACGTGTGAAAGGGAATACCCCGTGAGTTGACTTGTGAAGAGTATCAGCGCTGTATGTGGCAACTTGATACTGGGGAGTCCCCGGGAGACACAATGGAGTAACGTACTGAAATGGTGTATTGGGAGGGAACGAGCGAGAGGTGCATGCTGTATGGTACGGGTGTGACAAGTCACTAATGATCAGGGGTAATATCTGTAAAGAGCTTTGAGCAAGTCTTCGACCTGGAAGAGCGCTATATAAGAATGAGATATTGTTATGGTGGCATAGATAGTGTTTGAAACCGGATACTGCCTGTATAATTATTGGGTGTTCTACTGATGGTATACAATCCACAAAACTGTATGGGTTTGTGAATCTGTGAACTACAAATACTCAGCCCATATTGGACCCTGCACCTCACCCACGCGCCATTGAACATCTAGCATAGCACAGAGTTTGAGTCGGCAACCCCATCGCCCTTCTCATTTTGTCAGGACTTCGCATCTTTATTTGAGTATCTTGGCTAACGATTTTCATCAAAAATTTCAACCCTTCTATCTACTCATTGATCAACAATCACCAGTTAATCACAGAGATCAGCTATTTCACCTTTGATTGCAGCTACTAGGGACAAGTATTTTGAGAGGGTTTGGTCATATTCAAAGGGTTCTTCTTCTCTCTCTCGACGATCCTGTTTAGGGTCCAATATGGATAATAACAACAACAAATACCAAAAGTCTTGCTATATACAAACGACAGAGGGGCCAGGTCCACTGTCAGCCTTTGTGTGTGACTTGAAAAAAGAATAGATGGTCACTGATGTCTCAAATTACAGCACAGTGCCTTGTCTGGTGTGTACGTCCCCGTGCCAAACATCAAGTGGCACAAATTATTGGCAGTTTTCTGATCGGTTTATAGATAGAACAATCAGAGACAATCTTAATATTTATTGACATGCATGTGACATGTACTTGTACTCGACTTGAAATTCAAATTATTATGTAGGCTCATTGAGCGAGCTAGGGCTGGACGCAATGTGATCGTAAAGTCATCCGATGATCCATGCCATATCCTGCCAGCTGGGAATAATTAGGTCAATATACATTGGCATAAATGAGGTAAAGTTTATAGGGTCAGGCAGACATTGTAACAGGCTAGACGGTCAGGAGGCAGATCCTAAGTCAGTGACAGCGAAAGAGGATGGGGTTATGATTATGTGGAGGAAAATTTGTGTGGCACGATGCAGGATCCAGTGTGAATACAGATAATATGATCTATGAAAGTTGAAACAACAGTGCAGCGCCTAGATGATGACTCAACCGCGCAATCTATCCTAATTGTCAAAGTGTGTATGTAGACGTGTAAAACACTCTGTGCAGCCCGTCATGATCTTCTTACACAGGTCTGGAGAAATCTTGGGAAATGGTACATCTGAAAAAGGGACGAAACAGAAAGAAAAAAAAAACATCAAAATGACAGCGGGGGATCATGATCCAAAGAAATGCAGCCCATAGATTGATGAAATAGGACAGGACAGGGTATGTGAATTAGTGAGCCATTAGTGCCATATGTACCTGGTCAGTGTTTCCTGTAGGACTGTAGGACGGTCTGACGCACCCCAGTGCCCCACTATTGACGGCACTGACATCAGAGCAATAGGTTGAAACAAGAGGGTTCTGTACTACCCAATCAGGTCGGTGCACACTAGGAATCGACTCAACCCACAATTTCAAAATGAGGAAAGTGGTGATTTTGACGCACTGTCAAAAATTTTTGAGGGGAACATTGTACCCTGGATCCCCCATAACTAAATAGTATGGGAATCTACGGGGAGGGTACCGACTGACACAATATGCCTAAAAACTGACAGTGAAAAGGAAAAGCAGCCCACTGGCAACCCCATCAGCCGTTATACAATAGTTAGGATTTCGAGCAGGCACAATGGAAAAACCCATAGTGCAAAAAAGTGATGCCTGACCACGCCTATACCCTAGTGTGGAAGTAACTAAAAATCTAAAACAGGCGAGAGGTTTTGTCATTGCAAGCCGACGAAGGCAAACTACAGTATGAGCTTGGGCTATAGATCAATGTAGGCTCTGAATATTTCGATGCATTACAGACATAAGTGAAGCTCACACAGCTCTTCCACTCACTGCTGATGAAAATAAAACTGGCTGGACCCACTACTCCACTTTGAACGGGGCACGAAGACGATATCAGCAGATGACAAGTTATCAGTATCACACATAGGGAGAGGGGGGGTCAGCGGGGTCAATATCTATGTGAGCTGATCATCTGACATGAGGGCATGACCTCCCCCAAAGCTCCTATCAGAAGGATAAAACTTTTTAAAACCAGGCTATGACAACAGCCACTGTATGAAACATATGCAATTCCGATGGCAAATACAGTTACCCATCATCCAATGCGGAAAGAATGGCAGACGCAGAAATAGTGGTTTGGTATCAGTGCGCTCTGCATGCAACATTCAAGGATTTTGCCCAGGTGGCTGTGATTGCAGTTGCGATAGGCGATGTCTTGGATTAACTTCATGGGACACAGAGTGCAGTAGATTTATGGGGTAATAGGATTGTGACGGAATATTGCAATGAGTCTCATCGGTCGGACTGTGAGCAGTCGATCACATTGAACTTGAACACTTCGATCCTTCGAGTCTGAGGGAGGTGGTCGGCTCCTGGGGTTAATGGCTGTCCTTCGGATGGGGGAAGTAAAATGGAGGTCCCGGGAGAAGATTGGGATTGGTTACATCCCAGTCCCAATGTCATCTGAGCATAGGGGCGGCTGAATGTTAGGAGTTGGTATTAGGGACACACCAAATATTCTGGCCAGTCGAATTCCAGAAGGAACCGGACGATTACCCTGGGTGGCTGTACTGCAGTTGCGATGGGCGAGGCCTTGGGGTCTGTTCACTTCATGTCGCCTGTGGTGCAGTGGATATTCTGGGGTTTTACTGGAGGTTGTACGGGCTATTTGCAATCCGTTCGTCTGTAGGCGGTCGAGCGGGCACCGTGACTTGAACTTCCTCAGGTTCCGAGAAAGTGGTAGGATCTGGAGTTCACCGATAGTTTCCTTAGATGGGGACGTTAAAACGGCGGGGGACCCCGGGGGAGCAGGTTTGGGAATTTGGTTACTACCCCGCTCGTTAACTTCTGAGCACTAGTCAAGAGAGAAGGCGAGTTCTTCACCGGGTGCTCATCCACGATTCAATACGGCCAGGGTTCCAAGATGAGCCTAAAGGGCTTCATGAACCATAGAAATCAAGTCAATCAAATCAAATCGAGCACTAGTTGAGAAGAGATGGCGAGTTGGGTACTGGTGCTCTCCACTGTTAATTTCATCAGCCAGGGTCCTGACAAGTGTCACTCGGCCTTCTGGACCAGTAAAAATTCAAGCAATGACGGGAATGGTCCCCATCGACAAATGCTTAGTGATATCCATTGAAGGACTACTCACTTGAATCATGCAGCATATCGCAAGGAGCATCGGGCATGGTCCATGGTATTCCTGCAATTGAATATTGTGAAAATATGAAATGATCCAATTTACTTAAAGCGTACTCAAACAAGCCATGTGGAGGATACTGTGGGTATCTCCCCTCAGTTTGTTGAAGCTGGTTGTTCCTGCTCAGTAAAATTAGATGTCAGGTAGAAGGTTCATGAAGTGTGTGTCAATTTTTCTTTTTTCAATTGATTGCCACTCCTAGAGGATCAAACCTATTCAAGGCCCAGCAAGGGTGCAGACCTGGATACGCCACCTCAATGTCCCGCTGTGATCCCTCACCAGCACATGGAACAAGGCCAATTCTATTTGGCAGTACCTGGTGGTAATCACACGTAGACATCAACTTACCAATTGCCTACCCCATCTCTGCTTTTGTCCCTGCTCCGAATCCCTCGTGCTGAGCATGCCCAGCCGAGCAACCAGGTACCATTTTCAAAAAGTCTTGGTATGCCCCGACCAAAATTCCAACCACTCATATAGATTGAGGCTTAAGTTTTAAACTTCCACAATGCGTATACCTTCCAGCGTACTAAATCTTTTGTCCACCCAAGACTGTCAAATTTTAGTGAGGTGTGACCATATGGGGCATGTCACATTTCTAGGGTCATGCATGGATGTGGTCCATTATGCAATATGTTTAAGTTTGATATGCGTAGTAGATTAAGTTTACCAAGGCACTCACCTTGGTGTTACCTGTGTCTACTCGGTCGAACCAAGTTACCACCATTTTGACAGTTTCCTTTATTCTTCTTCCACTGGATCCATGCTTTGATGGCAACGAATGGAAGCAGGCACTGGAGCAGATAACTCCACCTCGCTGCTGGAATATTTTGGTCGTTATTTATGAGTTTTTCTCCACCCAGTCCATCATGTTACCAATGTCCCGCTGGCCGGGAAGGGGCGACGGCTTTTTTGTACTTCCTCGCCTCACAACCACATGTCTCGATCTGGAGTGAGCATAAAAGAGAGGTGAGCCAGTGGTTATTATTTGCATGAAATTAATTTTCTTTCCCATGAATTCCGTTTCTTGCTAAATTCTCAATATTGTTTTTTGGCCTATTTGTAGTCCCGGCTTACTCAAACCTTTAGTTTACGTTTGTGACCATACATGTTAGTTTCTGTCCATGCCCTAGAAATATAAGCAAGCTCAAGTGGTGACTAAGGGTTATTAGTCTTTTGATACGCCAAAATAGCCCCTGAAAATAGAGCCGGGGGGGGGGGGGGCAGAGAATTTTCCCCACGTAGTTAGTGTAGGAAGATCCCCTTGAAAGCAAATGATCACCAATTTTCCCGAGAGGCCAGATATTATTTCCTGCTCTGCATAGACTACATAATACATACCTCTACATACATATTCAGGACTGTTCTGTTACCCATCTCGTTCGGCAGCGTATTCATTGTAACTGTGGAGCAATTCCAAATTTTCAGCAGGCTGGCTGCTAGAAATTGAAATTTTCACTAAATGTAAGCACGCAGCATTGAGTACTGTAGGACTGGGTTACAATCAATAATAAACTATTACAAGTATTGAATTGGATTGAGCACAGGGCTGAGGCTGTCATGCTTGTGATTTTTGCCACTAACAAGGTCTACAAATGGGGTCCCTAGTGGACGAGGGGAAACGAATAGAAAGTACCAGTGCTATACTCACTTTTGGCCCACCGCTCATTATTGGACATTGTTTTTGGTGCAGTACTCGCATAAGTACCATAGATAAGGTTGATTCTTTTTGAAGAAGTCCACCACTGGAGAGGAAAAAAAAAAGTTTTATGGGCAATGAAACTCTATCATGATATGACATGGTTCCATTGAAGGAATAAGTAGCCTAACTAGGATCTGGCATTTTGAGTGACCAGATCGAGCAGGATATGTTTATCTGTGTCCAAATCCATGGTGCTTTTTCATACATTGAAGTATTCAGACTTGCTTCAAGTATTTTAACAGAGATTATACTGTTCGAGGGAACCCATACAACATTTTCGCAATCCCCGATAGTAAAGTGCGCCGATAATAACATGCTAGTTGCATTCAAGTTTCTTGCTTACAGAGGCCCCAACTTGCAACCTGTTGAAGAGCATGTGTGCCCTTACCCAAATGGCAACACTCAGAAAGGCTAATCAGTCCTGTATTACAACTCAAGAGCTTCCAATCACAGTCTGGAACAACTATTTTCAAGACATAAACCAGTAGATGGGCTATCACCATTTCATCGGCCTGTGACCACCCAAATAACCGAGACACAGACGGACAATACATGGTTCTAATTTGTCATGTACATCTGCTTGAGACAACTCAAATAACAAAGAAACAGACACACTCACACATGAAAGACAAATGCTAATGACCGCTGCCACCAAAAGTGCCAGCTGGGCATCAAGCTTGTCCTTCTTGAGTAGAACAATGTTGTTCTTCTTGTTGGAAGCCAATACATGTGGCGACTCAAACAACAGACGCACAGACACCTCAAAGAAATGACTCACTCACCATAAGACCACCAGAGGTTTACATCCACCTCCTCTGACGACACAACAACACACACACCACTACAACAGAAAAGACATCAATGTCTACATACCATGGACTGCCAGCCGTCATTGAGGTCCTCTTCAAAGCTGGCAGCTGGACCACGCCCTTAAGGTCCCAGGCCCCCGCATTCAGGGAGGCCATCGCCTTCTTGTGAGAGCTCATACTTGAGGGTCCCCACACAACTTTTTCGCTTGGGACGGAAGTCTGGCGGGGGAAAGGATAACAAAGAATGGAGACTATACAATACAAACTGTATAGCAATAGCCCAGATAAATGCTAGGTGAACAAAATGACACTAGAGGTACACAGACCTCTGTATGCGGCAAAACAATTTTCCAAACTTCCCTGACCAAGCTACTGTCACACCTCCTATTAGCAACAAACTTTCAGACTCATTGTTATCAACAATAACATTGGATGTTTATTGTTGATAAGCATGGGGGGGGGGAGTCTGTACTGCAGACTCCCCCCCCCCCCATGCTTATCAACAACAACATCCCAGAAGATTAGGATGATTGTTGCTTCTCAAGAGCGTGACAGTTTGACATTAGGTCAGTCCTGATAGGCTTATGCTAAAATCTCATCTATACCCCCTGCTGTTTAGCGACCAGTGAGTATGCGCACTAACACTGTGGAAAGGTTTACATCATTACTCATCAGTTAGAACATTACAAGCATCTCACAGGACCGATGGTCACTAAAAAACATATTTTCATCATTTTCTGGATTGTTACAAGATGCCAATAGCCCTTGGAATTACCATGAACTGACGCAATGACAGTATAATAATTATATTTTGTACTATGTGGAGGTCCCTCGTGACGTAACAAGGAATTTTTTCTGCCAGATTGTGCTGTGGACACCTATAAACAACATGCTCATAAAAGATACAAATATGGCACGCTCGAAACACGCACTGACGGTCTAAAATTGTGTTTCGAATTCTGTGCCGTGCGTCTAACATGATTGCGGAAAATCCGTACACATACTAGGCAACACTTGTTATTACATGTAGTAACCAGATGTAGGAAGCGTGCTCTCTAGCTCTTTTAGTGTTTCACTAGAATATCACGGGTGCGTTAATTTCTGGCCAGTGTATTATTTGTAAAACTCTATTGTCATTAAAATGCTGTAAAAATATGAATCAAAAACTGATTTTTGGTGGAAGTATTAATGGGTCACACAAAACCGTCTGTGAATTTCAACATGATAATCCATTTCGTTACCATTGTACTTTAAGGGTAAAGCACACTCTACGGATGGCCTTATCTCTTCCTGTTGCATGACCTCTTCAAACTTTACACACGCTGAAGAAGGAGAAGGGGGCCTGTGTGGTGATAAATGTTCATAATACTAGTATACAATCACTCAACTTCTAAAAATCGAAAAGTGTTTGAAACAAACTACAGTACATTCCTACAGTGCCGTCATGAAAAATTTTACGTTAATTTGCTAATAGTCTCACGATGAATAGGAAATATGTGGTTATCAAAAGTAAGGAAGAGCCATACACCACATCGGGATGGCCTGCAAATAGCGAATCGGGTCCTTTATGATGGCAACAGGGTGTTTTGAGCGGCCTAACAGTTAACGACACGGACTCCTTCCCGGGGACAAAAAAGTCACCATGAAAAACTGGATTGTAGCACGATACGCTATTGTAGAGTGATTGGCCCTAATATGTCTTTATGTACCTACTACCTGTATTCCGATCAAACCTCTGCAAACGGGGTTTGGAAATTACTGGGTTCAAGCTCTCTATATTGACTCTCTGAAATGTTGTTTGCAGGGGTGACTCCTTGCCTTTTTTTTCCACGGGTGCTAAGTTGGTTATACTCTGACCCGGCAGCGAGTGCAGTCCTGATATTTGTTTATATCCGAAGGGCAGCGGTGTCACGGCTGCCTGTTTTTAACACCCTTCTCACCCTCAAAGGTGGTAACCACATGTATGCCCTCCATATCAGAGAGGTGTCTTCATGGACCATTCTTCCCTGTCACAACTTACAACCTCCACTCTGGCTGACGGCTACCCCGTACAGAGTCCACATCGAGTGACGCACGGTGAATGCTGGCGTGACATCACCCCCCCACGCGAGTGTGCGCACCGAGATCCCAGTTATTTCCTTCAGTCTTTGGTATTTAGGTGTCATGTCATGCGTGTTGAATTCCCTTCTCGGCCTGAGAGGTCAATGGAATCATAGGTGAAACTCCTAGGGCCTAGACTTTTTATGTTTTGTAGTGGGAGAACTGTCAGTTTCCATGAAGTTGCTGCATCAACAAAAAGACGGCAATTTGGCACTTCTAATACACCTATCTGGCAAGGCTAAATGGCTACCTTGAGTTTGTACACATTGCAACATTACCATGTTTTGCGGTGCCTTTTTGGATAGCACTGGTCACTATATATATATACCTATATATACCCTGATGTTAGTACATAATCCCAAAACAGACAGGTTTTGTGAAATCCTTATGAACTATGAATACTTATCCCTTATCGACAACCCCCCCCTCTCCCTAATATGCTAACAACTTTCTGCATTTTCACAAAGTACTGGGTTGGCACCTCTTTTTTTTTCCAGAATATTTCTCTACTTACTTCGTACTTGCGTGTGGTTACCTCCGTAGGACTCCGCCAGGAAGTTTTAACTGGAGGTGCATGGTGGTCGCGTATAAAAAAATTAAGACACTTTCGGTTGAAATGCTGCAGCTGAGGTTTTGTCAACAGGTCCCGGCTCGGGTAACCATTCCAATCTTTAGAAGTTTCTCGGGAAAAAGGAGGTTGCATAGGCCGCAGTGTTTGTGGTGGAAGCTGTAGTTTTTGGTCATGTCTTTTTCCCCCTCCCTTTTTTCCTCCGCTCTGTCTACTTTAGGGATGATGTAAGTCTTCGGAATGTCCCGGTTATAATGGATGATTGTGTACAAGCAGGCCAGTTGGTGGGCTCTTCTATGCGTTGGACCACCATCTTCTGAACTAAGCATGTTGAAATGACACGCCCTTGCCATGATCGTCTATTTTGCTCAACACCTCCTGAGATCACGTTGGATGCTACTGTTTACTAACTCCAACTTTTACTAGATGTGGTTGATCGTTTTAAAGTGCCTATTGGTCATTTAAATAATTGTACTGGACTTGTATGTATTACATTATGTCAGCCAAAACACAGACTCGAGATTCAGCCAATTCGAGTCCATGGATAAGGAACAATCAGTCCAGGAAAATTTATCTTGTGTCATTACGGGAAATGCAGGACCACAATAATACAAAGTCAATGTATAATGCATACTTTTGAAAATCTTTACCAAGAGAAACTATAGATGGGATCCCAACTAAAAGCTCCACATCGTTCACCCCCCCCGCCAAAACATTGAAGAATAATCTCACTAATTTCCTGAACAATATTCGTGTTTTTTTTCTTGTTTTTTTCTGTTGTGATGGCGCTAAAATCTGCAGCATGTAGGTGTGCCTATAAGCAGCCTTTGCCATCGTTTCCCTGTTGAATGCATCTATTCCTCGAAATGCCCAAAAGTAAAATGAACTATTTCAACAAGGCTAGAAACCTCCAAATTCCAGGTGTGGGGTCTTGGGATGTCTCCTTTCCACTTTGCTAGTTTAAAAGTCAGGAAGGTGGTGCAAGCGGGGGGCAGGGGGCCAGCCCCCCCCCCGAGGGGGAGGCCTGGCCCCCCCGTCGGGGAATTTCCCCCATCTCGGGAGCCGAGTGGTACGCTAAAATGTACACACCACGACGAGGCCTTTTTGAGCCGACAGATAATTCCAAAAATTCTATAGTGAAAATTCTATATGAAGCTATGAAAATTGTCCTGCCGCGTTCGCGCGCCACCCTACATATCTTTCTGTAGTCTGCAACGTTCCTCGCTCGGGGATGTTAGCGTAATCATCGTCCTTCAGACTATACAATCGCTGGAATTATAGATAGGATACAAAAGCCTTTGATATCTTCGAAATGTTCATGCAAGAGATTAAGGTTTACAATTCATTTGGGGAGGATGCTCGTCTGCCGTCTACCACTGTTTGCCTCGTGTAGAGTGATGTGCTTTCACGACGCAGTGCCCAGTATTCCTGTGCCGTGATTGGGAAGCCCTGACCCTAGTCTACTAATAAGGGAGCCTGGATTGAGGGGAAGCTATGAAAGTAAACATTGCCCTCCACAATGCGTATTTCATGTTTTCATTTTTTACATTCTTCAAGAAAAAATGTTCAAAAAAAATGAAAAAAGTGAAAACATCAAAAATGCAGGTTTTGACTAGGGGGTGAGGTGAGCCTCGTCGCGGAACTTCAACTTGGACCGGAGGAGTCGGGGAGCTCGGACCCCCCCGTCTGGGAAATCCGGTGAAAACTGGTAAAATTATGTGACTAAAAACATGTACATGTTGTAATGCAGTATTATGGAGGATTGGGTGGCAAAAGCCTACTTGTTCGGGAAAGTTGATGATTGTTGTTACTGACTCATCTTGCAAGGAAAAGTACCGGTAACCCCCCCTTCCCCACCCAAAAAAAATCACACTCTCTTTACCGGCCTCCCCCCATGTGAAATCAGTTACAAGACATGTACCTATACTATCAACTACTACAATAACAGTATACCTTCCTGCAGTACTTACTTGTACATGTACATACTGGAAGTACAGTACAATACAATACACCACACGAAGTGTTATCCAAGCCAATCACTCATGGATCAGGAACACTGTCCCAAGTCATACAGAACCAAGAGACCTATGAAACTCAAAGGAGCAAACCCTCTGAGATTTGAGCAGAATACCGACCACATCCCCCCACCACCCCCGTAAAAAAAATAATGATTGTGGTCAGACAGGATATTCGACAGTGGAATCACATACATTGGCTATGCTGTCAGATCCTGATTCACCGTCACGGAGGATCATGCCTGTATGGAAGGAAGGAGGGGGTGGGGGGTGGGTGGGGTGAGGAGGGGGGTGAGCCTGGTAGGATGTGGGGGCAAGGTTGCTGTCATTCTCTGTTGCCATTTCAAGTTCTACGCCCAAGGCTGTCATCAACACTTCACCCGTACGAGCACAAAACTGACTGAATAACCAGGGCTACTTCCATTTGGAATGGAACACTTCAGCACAGCCAATGCCCAAGGCCTACTGTCACTCGACAAAAATAAAAAAAAAAAATTTTGTGATTGTCCCCAGCACAGATTGTTTTTATATGGGAGGAGGGAAGAAAGAGAAAAATAGGGAGAAGGGAAAACAAAAGAAGGATATTGGCTTTTGATATTCCAATTTACTTTGAGGATTCATGTTATTGGGAGATGAGGAATTCATGTAAGTGGGAGAGGGGAGAAGGGGAGAGGGGAGAAGGGAGGGGGGGGGGGGGGAGGGCTGTTGATTTTGACTCAATAACAAATGCTCCACTTCTATTGCCTTGATACAGGAATTAGGCATTTTCATATAGGATAACTGAAAAATTCTGGGATTTTGAAGTTCTCATTCAGATCCCACCTCTGGTTTGCTCGGTACATGTTTTTCGGAGTACATGCACGCATTTGACTCATTACACCGGGTCTTGGCTTTCAGAATGGAATATTGAACAGAAAGCACAAAAAATCATCAGGGGAATATTTAAATGACTATTTGCTGATATACAAATTTTAATCAACCCCCTTCAATGCAACACACAGTAGCTGTGTGGTGTGTATATGGCGCATGGATTATTGCAGCTTCTCCTGGATCTTTTATCCAATATATGAAAATTTACATTCCACGCGCCTGACTGGCGTTCACACGCGAGATGGCTGCATCGCACACAGACAGTCAATGAAATTTACCAAGTGGTCATGTCTCGAAGACCATTTCTTGATACTTCTGGTTCAACGATAGAGAGTGATGAAACGTCGCACAACATTTGTGCAGGTGATTGAACAAGCTCTGCTGAATCTTGGTAACGGGCCAATACAAATTATGGTATACTTGAAAAATATACATAGTCAATGTTTGTTTTTATTTTAATTTTTTTATGGTATATTTACCGACGTAGAGATCAAAAAACCCTATTATGGCCCCGCAAGGGTGAGACCTGGGTTACTCCACCTATTGTCAGCTGCGAATCCTTTCACCAGGTACACGGATATAAAGGCAAGCCTCTTTGGTGGTACTTATTGGGGGTCGGAGTAATCAACGCAAATGGCAATTTGCCTACCCTCGTTTGTCCCTGCTCCAATCCCTTGTTCCGAGCGTCCATCGAGAGGGCAACAGTACCATTTTTGGTATGACCCAACAGGATATCGAATCCCGGTCCTCCGTGTGGAAGTACATGTTGCCTACTCCCTGGACGCTCAGCACAAGGATTTGCAAGTTTCCGTCTGCGTGTGGATGTACCGATCATTACCCCCAACCTCACATTACGGCACTGCCAAAGAGGCGTGCCTATGAGTACCTGGGGAGGGATTCGCCGCTGACAATAAAGTGCAGTATCCGGTCTCCACCCTTGCTGGCCTAAAATAGGTTCTGTTCATGGTTACAGGCGTGGTATTACTGATCAACTTTCATTATCACCCAGTGATTCTGTGTAAGTGAAAGCCCTTGACTGCTCCAACAGACAATTTGGCTAAGATTGACCCCTAGATGCCCTAGAACTTATCTTAAAGTCAAAACACCTCATATGTACAGATTGGTCCAAGTGATTTTGATCACTTCCTGATCATCATCTATCTATCTATTGGAGAAAAGCTTGGTCATCCCAACAAGGACCTAAAATTCTTGAACATTACAGGTACTTTTCCACTTTTTTCCTCAATGATAATATTGCCAGCTTCACATACATACATACATATTCAACTAACAGTATGAAGACCTTACCCCATATTGGACCATACACCCTGTGACCCTACCACACCCCGCACCATTGAACATCTGGCATAACACATAGGCCCGATTGGCCACCCCATCCCCAGGGTTGGAGCAGAGAAATCTGATTGCGGGCAATTCTGCATCTGAATTCTGTAAAGATTGTCATGATAACGTGTACCCGGATGCGCAGCGGGTAATGGCCGGGGCCCAGGTCCAAACAGAGGGGCCATATTGCCTATTTTTGTGACATAATAATGGCTTTCACATCATGGACCCTATATTTGTGCTTTAGACAGTATATCCATGACACTTTTTTTTAGTGCCGTGCGGCATGGCTCCGATTCTGCTCGAGTGCATCCTGCCCATCACCCTCCTTATTTTTTCCCGGCGAAGGCGTCCTAGAAATGGGGGCGAAGGCCCACGAAATCGGAACAGAGGAGGAGGCCGTGATCATTGCCCGGAAAGTGGGACCGATAGGGCGGGTGCGTCCAATATAGGGTTCACCGGGTAAGTATTTCCATTATACCTTCCCAGATTCACAAACCATGCAGAGCCAATCTGGCTCCAGATGGCTGGAACTAGTCGTCCACAATCTTTGGGGGGCTGGGATATCGACGCACTGCTAGGGGAGAGCCAATCGACTCCCGGGGGTCTGAGTGACCGTCGGACAGGCCTGGCTGGTACATGTCCTGCCTCCAGAACGTGTAGCCCGACTGGGACCGGTACAGGCTAGGTTGGCACAGCCCCGACCGGTGAGACAGGCCTCCAGGGCATCCGGTCCAGTAAAATGCTGTATAGAGTGCCTTATTAATGTTATGACATTTCATTGCAATCGAATTGAAATCTCTATCAAGTGGACAATGAACATGAAACTTTCATTGAAGAATTTGGGTAATTATAGTTTGGCTATATGATATTGATACATGTTGAACAATCAATTGCATCAATTTGCATGCAAATGTAATATCTATTTAGTGACTTTGCAAAACGTTAACTATGAAAAGGCGATCACCAAAATCTGAGAAATTTCCCCAGGTGAGAGGGACAACCCCCTCCCCTGCTATCACTCGCGAGTCCCTCTTTTGCCAGGCCACCTCGTGCAAAAACCTGTGAGAACAGTGCCCATATAGCACAGATTGAGAATTTCTAACCCTTGGATGACTTTGCAAAAAAGACAACTAGAAGGGACCTAATCCAGGCATTTTTTTTCTCACCCATGTATAGGCCTACTATTGTTGAACAGAGCATCTACCGTCCCTGTCGTCAAAATGAAAATTCAAGCAAATATCAAATTGACAAAGAATTACCTTAGCAGTATAATAGTTTAGTCTACATTACTGTTCATTGGACAAAGCTTCATTGTCAAAGTTCAGCTCTAATCCTCAACAAAACAATAAGCTATCGAAAGTCACCATATCACAAGCGTATTCTTCATGATAATCAACACTGTGCACGCGAAAACGGGTCTATCCTTAACAATCTGCTAAACAGGAAAATGAATTCCACCACTCATGTTAAAAAATTGACTACAATCTGGTTCTATTGTTTGACGGACGATGCTAGCCTAATGCATTCAATACTATTTTTCAACAGTTGGTAACAAACTCCGTGATAATATCCTTAGTAATAACGATCCAATGCAATTTATGAATGATAACTACTCTATGTTCCTAACTCCTACCACTTGTTGATGAAATTTGTAATGAATTAACGCTCTTACGCTCCCCTGGTGTTGATGGCATTCCCCTAAATTCTAGAAGCCCATCTCACATTTAATTGCTCCAGTCTGTGTTGTATTTTAATCTTGTATACCACAGGTTGTTTACCCGAAGCCTTGAAGGAGGCCAAAGTAATTCCCATTTTCAGAAGGGGGAACGTAAACCCTTTTTTTTTCCGGAAAAATTGACCCGAAAAATATCAGTCGACTTTCCTGTATCAATACAGTATTGGAAAGGTTAATCGAGACACGCCTGAGGTTATTCTTGAATATTTAATAATATTTTATTCGATTTTCAATTGGCTTTCATGAGGGGCACAGCACGGGTCATGCTCTATTGGAAACAGTTAATTGTATTCGTACTCATCTCGGCAACGGGAAGGCTGTCTGGGCCTTTATCTTGATCTTAAGAAAGCTTTGACACTATTGACCCATACTTAATATCCTTCTTGTAAAGTTGTACAGTCAACGGTAGAGTGGTTATAGCGAGTTATAAAGGCCTACTCAGTTACCTACCTAATAGTGAAACAACGCACGTATGATTTGTAGTGATTCCAATGATTTTGCTAGTGTGGCAGCGCAGGCTGCACCGTATTAATGAGTGCTATAATTTGTCACTAGCTTCTTTTCGTTTCAGCTTTCGGAAGTAAGAAAGACCACAGAATCCTGCGCCTGCTTTCTATTGCGTGAGCTTTAATTGCTCACTGGGATCAGCATACATTCAGCTTACTTACACACATCTTTACATTTTATGTGTCTGCAAAGGTCTTTATGTGATTCATTTCTGCATTTGCAGGCACCATGATCGATCATCTTCCCTATCAGGCCTAATGTATTTTTGCTCTGTACACTATGCTTTGCTGCTGTTACGCGGTGTATTGCGACGCGCGAGCCTGGTATCATGTTTAACAACTGCCGATTTTATCAGTTGTAGGACTGGTTCTCTTGAGGACGTGGTATTTGACCGTCACTCTGACGGTTTACTGTTTATGATGTCTACATTCCTTGATGACTTCTTTGAGAGGTTCATTTTCAGTGGCAGCAGCAACTCCTACAGTGTTCCTTTGGCCTTGTTTCTTTATCCTGCCATTATGGTATGGTGTGTTTCGAGTGTTAGGCTACTAGTGTATGTCAGCCCTCCACTGTATCGTGATGCGCTTAACGGAGTAGTAAGTAGCTCAGTACCTTGACTTGTTCCATTATCTCGGTGTATCTTTGCCTTGCCACTCCGGATTTTGTTATATACCCTGGCCGAGTGAGGGGTTGTACTTTTGCCGATTTATTGTGTGTGTAGCGGTTAGAGCCACGAGGCGTCTTGTTAGCCAATTCGGCAAGTGATGAACAGGGCGTATAATTTATTCGGTTTTCTCGTCTTCTTCGGCAACTTCAGCGATCTGATTGCGATAAATATTGACTACGCCTGGTGATATTAGTTGCTATTACGTGCAGTGTATCTTATCTCTATCACGTTTTATACACTGTCAATACATTCATTAAGGTTCCCGCTGTTCCTAGGTGGGTTCTTATTGTGTTTCCACAGAAGCAGCAGGGACGCAGAGTGAGGACACCTGACGTCCACTGGGCAAAGACTGGTTATGATTTATTCTGGAAGAAGAGTCCAGGATGATGGCACGTCCTGGAATAGAAACACTCATGGTCAATGGTCAATTCGAGGGCCGCGCAGCCGCAAATGCAGATTCCAACCGGTTGGTCCACAATCTTTTCCCGATTTCGCGAGTTTTCCAGTTAAGCTCGTCGATATGAGCAGGTTACCATGTAGCCTAGGCCTAGAAAGAATCTTTCGTGGGTTCTGTGAAGCGTTTATTTGTCATAGCCCGCCGGTCGATCTCGATTTTCGCATTTGAAAGTCGTTGGGTTCAAACCGTCGTTAGGATTTGTATCCAACCTTTTTGTAAATGTATATAAGTGGAGCTAGCAAAACGTTACGAGCGCGTGTTCGCTAGGCCTAGGCCCGCTTACAGTGTAGTACGTTTACTACAACACCGCGATGTAAGTTAGGCCTAGCCTATATTCAGTGCTAACGTTAGCGTTAGGAAACTCCTAAGGTAGATCGCGATCAGCTTCTATTATGCCGAAATGAACCAATTGTGAATACGGAACAATTTGTTTCATTTTTATTATGGAACGTTCACATAATGAACAATCTCATGATGTAACTAGACTGGAATGTAATTCGGATTTTACCTTGTCTTGTTTGAAATACTTCGAAAAAAATCCATCAGAATTCGTAGCCTCTATTCATCTTGATCACATCAAGATGAAATTGAAAATATTACCGCAGTGCATCACTCAAAATAATAGCTACTATGCACAGATTTTCATGGGGTACCTGAAACGAGTCTCATATTGGGACGGATAATGATTCTCATTTACACAACTCTAAAATAACATTTCTAAAGAATAAATATTCATAACAATGAAGAGAAATCTATTTTCGGAGAATAAGTATTTCTCTAGGACCCCTACTAACAGAACTTAATCACATTCAAATAATTATGCCCAAATGGAAAGAGTCGGCAAGGTCCGCTTCATTTGGCGAAGAGCACCAAGCCCGAGTAGATAGAAGGACCAAGAGGACGAACCCAAAACACCGGTGTCCACAATCAGATGCAGATAAAAAACTTTTGGGCCGGAACCAAACTGTTGCAGAGATGACTTGAAACAGAACACAGTGAAAAGATTTGGAGCCGGCAGGAACATCTGATCAGTGGCGTTCGTGGCTCATTGGGACCCCGGCGGCCGGGCCCCCCAAATTATGTCATAGGTGTCATAACTGTTTTGTCATATTTTGAATTAAAAAGGTATTCCCCTCGAAATCGGAAAGTAGACTATATATTCAATTGTTCTTCATAATCGTTTGCGGATTTCCCCCCACACCTCACTTAATCATACAGTCGAGATTGTATACCATTGCCTTAGTTGATAATATGTAAATGATCCTAAGCTCGCGCTTGATATTCGTATCAATATTCATCTGCGCCACCACCAACTCAACCCAATCTGGGTCATTACAGCCCAAGACTTCTACCGGCCCAGAAAATGCGAGCTAGTGGCATCAAAAATTTAAGTAAATTAAACGCTGGATTCCCCTGATATTATAAGTTTTTCCGTTCTATTCAGGAAATTAGGTTCAAACATACACAAACAACGCCTCCTCGGGGGTTCCCAAATGGCGATGCCCGCGGCCAAAATCAGCCCGCCAGATGTGCCATTTCCGGCTCACCATAGATACCAAGTTCGGAAAAAAACAAACATTGTAAGGTTTTTCAAACAAAAAAGTAGGAATTATACGAACGTTCATAACTGAGGAAAACGCCGGTGCATAGTATTAAAATGTCACTATCAATAAAATCCAAATTACTTTAGAGTCAATAATATTTGGTTTTGGAACCATTTTTATATTTTCCGGGCTATAGGAAGAATTTTTCGGTTAGATATAAGGCTCATCTGAAACTAACATTTGCGACCAAGGGTCAAAATAAAGCGGGGCGCCAGCCTGAGGCGCCCAACACAGCGCCCGTCAGGAGAGATGAACAGCGCCCGTTAGAGTTCCAAGTCAGAAGTCCAGGGAGCGACCTTTTCCTGCAACTAGAGCCCGTCAAACTGTAGATCATCTTTCATTTTCCCACATCTAAAATGAATGCTTACCGACTAGTGTTCAAAAGATTTATGCCAATATCGGATGTTACCGATAACGATTATTTTTTCCATAACGGTCCGATTCCGATACGATACCATATTCAAGTCCATTACACGTTCACATGTCATCATTGCATTACGGAAGGCAACTTCCCTGAGTTAAATCTCATCCAATAGACCTACAGGGGTTAGTCTCATTCAGCTTTAGTTTCAAGTCATTACTCATCAGATTCAATCTTTTGGATCGAAGTGCATATGTTGGTTCCCGGTGAAGGAAACAAATAATTACGCCAGCTTGGAAATGGATTCGGAAGCTCCGATACTCTGTGAATATCATAAGGTCGATACGCGCGGCCAGCCTGCAGATTCGATCGAGAAGCCGAATATTACTTTCGTGCATACACGTACACAAAACATAGTGTGTATGTGTGTCACCATTGTAGTGCGTAAACATTCTAACCGTTCGATCATCGCTCCACAACACTTAAAGCGCGTTCCAGACACGCGGGGCGGGCGGGCGGGCGGGCGGGCGGGGAGTCTAAAATCGCTCATCGTTATTATTTTCAATGGAGCCGTTTCCATGCACGCGGACGGCGGGCGGGCGGGCGTTTTTAGAATCGACGTCATGTAGCGATTTTTTCCGCCCCCGCCCACGCTTGAGTCCGCCGGTTATTTCGCAATCAATTCCCGAGGATTTTCCTTCAATCTTACCGGCTTTAAGCCCGATAATGGAGATAGAGGACAAATTTTAGGTTCAAAGAATGTTCCAAACAACATTCAAAACTTTACAAACACTAGGTGTGAGATTTTATACAGATTGTGTCTAAATTCAACGGCCTAGAACCTTTTTGAACACATATTTACAGTTTAAACCGATGTGATACTGTCAATATGTGCTAAATAAATCTCCAAAACCTGTCCATTTTGAAGTTTTAATGGTGGGCGTAATCGTGACATTCAGAGAACAATGGTTTTCAGAAATGAAACACCGGTGTTTAGGTTTAAACTAGTTAGCGTACGGTTGTTTGACAACAACGGCAACGACAACAACGACCAATGACAACAACGACAACAACAACAACGACAACGCCGAACAACAACGACGACAACACACAAACCGCAACAAACAACAACAACAACAAACGGCCAACGACAAGGACAACGAAACAAAAACAACAACAAAAACAACAACAATATAATAACAATAATAGCAATAATAATGAATAATAACAATAATAACAGTAATAATAATAACAATATTAATTAATAGGAGGCCTACATAGGGGGATTCTTATTATAGCGATATAACAGCGGTCATGTATTTTCAAAAAATTTCATGTACGACAAAATGATTTTTTTCTACCAAAACGAACTAACATTCCATAACACAAGTCTTTTTTTGATTTTTATGCAAGCAAAAGTATTGCAGGCGTGATGGCCTTTTAACTCGTAAGGTTGTGGATTCATACGTGGAATCGCAAAAAAAAAAACGCCTAAGAACAGAGCGGTTTATCTCCAATTATACTACAATAGTTACCGGACACTACATTGATAAATTGGAACAGTATTTAATACGATATGGAAAACACTTCCAGTGCGGGAAATACCAAATGTTAACTTACATTGACCTTGTTACTCGAACAAAAGGTTATGAGGAAGCGACCTAGAGCTTGTCATTGTTGTTACGTCAGAAGTTGTTCCTAATGCGTGTTGGCAAATCAGCGTTAAAACTGGAGAAATTAGAACCGACTATTGAAATAATGGAGGGAAGAAGAATGAAACACAAGTGACCAAAATTTGTTCTTTCAGTCTATACAGACATGAATTGTCGAATATTGTATAGTGTGAACATTGGAATGCTCCAACAAATATGCGCAACTAATCAAGTCAAATTCAAATAAAGCATAATTACATGTTACCCCCAGGATTTTTCCTATATCATTGTTTAAATTGTAAGTGTTTCATGGTTGTAATAGGCAAACAAAAAAGTAACAGTCCCATAAGAGGCTACGATGGAACTACCCCCAATAGTTTTTTGATTGTTTTTTTTTGTTTTTTGTTTTTTGGTCCGTGGTATAGGAGATTTCTAGTTGTCATTTGGATATAATAGAAATGACAAGCTTATAACGGGCAAATGAATAACCCTAATAGATCCGTGATTGGAGATCTTGGCTGGCGATTTATAAAATTGACAAGTTCTATAAGGGGCGAAACGAACGAACTACCCCTAATAGATCCGTGATAGGAATGTCTGGCCGTCGATTATAAATTTGACAAGTCCTGTAAAGGGCAAATGAATACCCTGATAGATCCGTGTGGGAAGATGTTTGGCTGTCGATTATTAAAATTAACAATTCCTATAAGGGGCAAGGCAAATGGACTACCCCTCTAATAATCCGTTTGATAGGAGATGTTTGGCCGATTATAAAATTGACAAGTCACATAAGGGGCGAACGAACTACCCCGAATAGATGCCGTGAATAGGAGATGTCTGGCTTGTCGATTGTATAAAGGTGACAAGTCATTGTACGTAAGGGGCAGATGAACTACCCCATAATAGATCCGTGATGGGATGTTTGGCTGTCGACTATAAAATAAACAAAAAGTTCCCATAAGGGGCAAATGGACTGCCCCCAATGATCCGTGTGATAAGAGATGTTGGCTGTCGATTATAAAATTGACAAGTCACATAAGGGGACGAACGAAAACTAACCCTAAAGTCGTGAAGGAAGTCTGGCTGTCGATTATAATTTGACAAGTCCGATAAGGGGCAAATGGACTACCCCTATAGATCCGTGATAGGAATTGTTTGGCTCTGTTCGATATAAAAGAAGCGTTTATAAGAAAGCAGATGAATACCCCCCAGTAGGTTATTGGACACGCCCCCACATGGCAGTGTATTTTTTTCAGTATTAGATTTCCATGCCTAACTGGCTAGTCGTGGTAATTGGATCCATGCAGACTGTAATAGTTATATACAGAAATGGGTGACATAGGTGGATTGTGACATTAGCGCGAATGTAAACGCCCTACAGTCGAGGCCCTAATGGTTGAAAGTATGTGAAAGCCCAGACTTAGGTAGCGTGACTAAGACACCTATTGGCCGGAAATCTTCTTGTCATTTTCTCGTCATGTGACAACATTACTGGGGGGCAAGGGGTGGGGGGGTTCCTTCAGTCTTCCGACTGGAGGCTAACGGCTCTGCAAAACTGGCCCTGTGAAAGGACAATCCAGACCAAAATAAATGTATCTATATGAGCTACTTAAAAGAATATCACGGTTGCACCGTTTCCTCGCCGAAGTTTGCCTATAAGTGAATGACAGGTGAACTAACTACCTGCGCGGTGTCAAGCACTGAGTGAACCCCGGCCGGTCGGTTGCAATATATCGCCAACGATCATTTAAACCCCTGTGACCTCCTTTTGAACACATTTTTAGGATTACCGGAATAATGCATCACGGTATTGCACCATTGTTCTGTCAAGAGACCCCTATAACGCCTACTTGTTCTAGTGAGTTGAAGCGGGCAACGACAGGACGAGAAGGCACGGTCAAGCCATGCATGCTCGGCCGCTGGCTCCGGGTGATTGGAAGCGGTGGAGGGATCTGGTTCGTGCCTTCCAGGTGCTTATGAGTGGGTGGCTTAAGTGGACGGGGGATACGCGTTTATTCTAGGTTACTAAATTCGCATGAATTGAGTGAAGTTAGAAGTGGCTTATAAATTAAGGGGCAAAATTATACTTTGCAGAATAATGAACCTAAAACGCAATGTGAACACCTGACATGATTATCTGTGATATTTTAACAGGAGGGCGGAAGAGTGGGGGGGGGGGGTCGCCGATATTCAACAAAGCTAAGTCGTGTATAAAGGGCATGTAGAAACAGGTCCATACAAAGAGGTGGTTGCCTGAAATGGAATGCATTCATTTGACATCAGATCACCATTTCTGGCAGTTTCATTACTAATCTGGTAGTGTTTTGGAACGTAGATTAGATATTAGTGTCACCAAAACAACAGTGTTGGGAAATAAACAATATCCCATTCGGGAACGGAAGCCCGTCTTGTAATACATGTTCGATAGGCCTTTCTAGGCAATTAAGCCCACAACACGTTTAGGATTTTTTACCCGTGTCTCTAGGGTTGTGCCAAAATTGCCAACTAACACACCCATAACCACGTGAACATTGAAAAACCTGTCAAAGTAAATTGAAGACACGTCGATACTATTGGAAGGTGTCAATATAAGGGCGACAATTTTTATCTCTTTGGATCATTTAAAACTTATATTCATTGTGTGCAAAAATTCACTGATATAAAACTGGCTACATGCAAATACTTCTGTGTAACTGATGTCCAACGGAGACCAGAACCTTGAGTGGTATCTTGCATGATGATGCGTCATTGCGATCGGGTTCGCCGCACCCGCCACACCAACTGGTTAACCGTCATAAAATGTATACAATTGCATGCTTATACACTTCCTAATCTATAGCTCTTTAATTTACTATTCTTTGGCTATTAATGGGGAGCACTGGGAGCCCAAGATCCCAAGCGACCTTAATCACCACCCACGAGGGTTTTTGAACCCAAGCGATTCGGTGACCTCCTGAATTAACACCATCTGGACGTAGAGGATCCGTACTGCGGGCAGGCTGCATTTGGGCTATACGCACAGTATCAATGTGGACGGACTACAGGCTGTTAGTTCAAATTGGGCGCCAGGCCTGTTTGGTGCGAAGAGACAGTTCGCTGCGTTGCGCTCTAGCAAAAAAGAAAAAGGCGGACTGGGTGCATTTAAGGATGGAAGTCAATAGTAGGATCGCTCCATGATATTCTTCATTCTCATTATGGGCGCTCATCAGAGCTTGGAAATTGAATGGCGTGACGGTCAAGACCTACATCAATATTTGGATGATAGACTATCAGAAGCACGGATTGTTCCGGTCTGTTCGGTGTTTTTGTTCGTGTCATTTATTAGAGTGTTCACACAAGTCTGAGTGGCGGGTATAGGAAGGTGCATTGTCGCGTCTGTATGGTGAGTGAGAAGCATGGAGGTTACCTCCATGGTGAGAGGCAGGAATACCACCTCGCACAATAAATCATTGCTGGCTGCTGGTACACTGAGAGTACGGCCTATAGTTATTTTTCGCGGACACGGTAGGCCCCACAAAGACTTATGGCTCGTCATATCGGAGGTGGCAGTGGAAGAGGTATATATCATGGGATGAGGAACTTCACCTTCAGAATTTTAATTATACCCCCCCCCCCATACTGTTAGTCTTCAGGGATATTATACTGGGTTTAAATTTCTGCGGGGAAATACTCTCTCTTTTTCCAATATGTAATTCAGACTATACAACACTCCTAAAAATGTTGAATATAAGTTACATAGGCACTTGGGTAACATAGACATAGCTATTCCACGTGTTGTGTGAACACATTGGTGAAACTTGTGTAAAAAATACACAAATTGTGCAGAGTATACATATTGATTGTGTGGCTTTTGCACAAACACCGGGATACGTGTGCTAGTAAGTAGTTACACATTTCAATAGAGTGGGAGTTCTGTTGCACGCGGGCCGGCAATCCGGGGGGGGGGGTTTACATGTCCCCCCAATATTTTCTTGTGGGGAAGGGAACATTAATATACAAGATTCCCCCCCCCATATTTTGCGGACTGTGGAAAAAAAATATAGTCAAAAGATAACAGTACCGCCATAGAAAACAAAGGCCTGACACATGTTACTAATCAGATTGCTTACATTTTATGTGGAGGTCGAAATGCACTGCAACGCGCTGTCTTCTGCCTTCCAGATTTTGGCAAAAATATGTTTTCTTCATATGTCATGTATGTGTCATCTACAAGGCGGGAAAATTGGGGAACGGCCCACAAGGAGAATTGTTTCGAGACAGACACGAATCATGCCCCCCCCCCCCACCCACCCCACCAATGTTGAATCTGAACTGACATTTTCCCACATCAGCGAAAATATAGTGCAAGTTTGTTGGTAGACTCTCTAACCAACTGTCCCCATTAGCCAAGTCACACTTCTTCCTCCCAATATAAACATCAGAGACCTGGGCTGATTTAATGGTATTGCGGTCACAGCTTATCCTATCACCCAACCCACCATCATTAAATCTACAGGCTAGTGGTTTACATCCCCCAAGGAGCCGACGGGTAGTACACAGGTCAAGTAAGTACCACTACCAAGTCTTGTATGGGGACCCCTGCAAAT
The DNA here is from genome assembly GCA_026419785.1 of Sclerodactyla briareus. NCBI lineage: Eukaryota > Metazoa > Echinodermata > Holothuroidea > Dendrochirotida > Sclerodactylidae > Sclerodactyla > Sclerodactyla briareus. The sequence continues at coordinate 11,906 of JAODTK010005795.1, read as the reverse complement.
AAGAGATATGGGCTACCTGAATATAGGCACTGCTTGTTAAAACATGAGCATATGACAATTTGGAAAACTGAAGGTTTAAATTGTAGGAATAGTAGTTATGTCTGTTTTGTTTCGTGGAGGTACCCTTGTTCCGAAGTTTTATTTTTTTTCCTATGCCCAAGGGGCAAGGACTGAAGGCTAAGGGGCCTTGTCTGCAATGGAGGAGGGGGGCGGCGGGGGCGGTTGGTTGTGGGGGGGGGGTGCTAAAAAAACCAGAAAACTATAGACTGAAACAGAGAAGCAAATGTTAAGGGAGTGGAGTTTGCCTTGCATTCAGGAATGTCAGAAGAAATGAGAAATACAGTGGCACAGGGATGAAATGGAGATTAAATGTTCAATCTCTACGAGCCGCCTCAGGACACTGGGGGTGGCGGGGGGGGGGGTCTCCTGACCAACGCTAGTGTTTATAAGGCTTCATGTAGCCTACATGAACATGTTGTTTGGTGGTAGGAGGGGGTGGGGAAAAACTGAGGAATAATTTGAATACGTTCCTGTGGCCAATAGTAGAGGGGACTTGAGGGCGTGCGGTCAGTCACCCCCTAATCTTTAGTCAAAAATTCCAAAAAAAGGTCAGAAAAAAAACCACAAATGGTGCCCAATAAGTAATTGGATTTTCAGCTTGAAAATTGACACGACCAGTACAATTCTGGGTTGTATACAGTCTTACAGGAAGGCCAAGATTGAAACTAGGATGAAATAAGTATTGGGGCCGCTGCACAATGTTGGCATACTCACCTCAACATTATGCTGTCTCAGAAATCTTAAAATGCAGGAAAACACTATTTTTTGTGTTTACTACGAAGGCAGAACATCAATAATTATCGATTGACATGGTTTTGCGGAACTAGTGCATTACACAATATTAAATGTTAACCATGTGGAATGGGGACCAAATTCACTGTGAAAAATAAAACATTGAAATGCAATCTGAAAACATTTAAAAAACATTCAAATAATGAAAACAGGCCTAGAGTTCAGTCAACTTATGATCCTTAAGAGGTTGTTAACACTGGTGCGTACGATACGATACGATACGCCTAAATTTATCGGACGTCGAGTTGCAAAGTGTTATTTTCAATAGGTTTTCCACAACATGTGCGATACGGAACGATACGATACGATACGATAAATTATCGGAGGGTGTTCACACTTGTGCGATGAAACTGTCGTACGATAATTTTATCGGACGTCTCGACGCCCCTACTACTTAACGAGAAAGTAGTGGGATTTTATTTGAGAGAAGCACAAGTTTCCCCCTTTTGTGCTTGGGGCGGGAATTAGCCTGCCAGTCAGCAGACTTTTTGAGTACCAAGAATTGTAATTTCCCCAAAGACAATTCGAAGCTCAGGGTGTTCTTTCTAAGTATTGTAGAGGCGTGGAAAAGAGCAATTGGCCGATCACAGAAATCAGACAGTGAGCTTCACATCGCTACCCGTGCGTTGTTGGGTGTTTGAGAGGGGAAGGGTCGGAGGGATTCCCCAGAGGGGGGGGGGGTCGATCCACAGCCTGAGTGACACGCGCGAACTTTATCCTCACCTTCATGTGAAGAGAAAGGCGGGAAAAGGAACGAAGAAGGCAACAGGAATAAGCTATATGGGGGGGGGGGAGGAATGGGAAATAATGTCGATTCTAACGACCAAGTGTTAATAATGTCATGTAGGTAAGTGGACCTTAGTCCACACAGGTGAGCCGTATGCATTATTTTTACATGCTTGTTCTCGAGCCAGAGTAGACAAGCTCCAATTTTCAGATCCTCAACTTCACTGAATTAACTAAATTGACTGAATTGATTCATTGGCCACCTCACTTCGCGTATTAGGAGACGCAGAGTTCACCCAATCGCGACCGCGAAACAATCGCACATTTCGCGGAGTCGAGTGCCCAATGAATAAACCCAGATAAATAACCATAGGAGCTAAAATAGTCTTTGTCGCGTACTCGCACATTCGCGTGCCTAGTAAAAGCTTTAAGTAGATGGTGTTAATTCTAACTAATTTTAGTGTGTTTCGCTTTCAGTATCAATCTAAAATAGTCTTAGAGTGAAACATCACTCCATCAGGGGAAAAAGCTAGTCCGAGAGAGTGAAATTCAGTCCGAAGGAGGGAAAAAAAATGGCCTAGTGTGAGTTGTCGAAGTCACGATCACTTCGAAGAATTTTACGCCGGACTGAATCGGAGTGAGTGTTCTTTCTATCCGAGTTAAGCACCGAGTAATTTTTTTATTTAAATCTTCGGAATGATAGTGAGTTAATCGTTCTTGTTCACGCTTTGTTTTTTAGACAGGCCAAGTCAGGAGGGAAAAGTCCCACCATGCAGCTCTGGACACCAGAGCAACGTATACTGCGATCTGGTTCATGTTGCTTCTTCACAGAAGCAAAAATAACCCCAGCGAAACCTAAGTCGCGTATACAGGATTGTTACAAACATGAGATTTACTCTCCTATCTCGCTTGTCCGTCACCCGACCCATCCTCCCAGCGCTGTAAGTAGAAGGGCATCGGACATTATTCCATATGATAGTAGCAGTGGCATTGTGGCAATGTTCATCTGATAGTTGAGTGGCGGCGAACAAAACGACGGTCACAACGAAGACAATTGTAAATGTACTCCCTCGTAGCTTCGTTTCGAACAGGTATGGCCAATCATTCGAGGATGTGCAGCTCCCTTGTAAGCTCTCCATCATGCCTGACTGTAATTATTGGGATTTAATGGGATCCCATTGTGAAACCAATTAAGTTTTCTAATGGGATTTAATGGGACCCCATTGAAATTTTCTTCTGGGTAGTAGTTGAATATGTTCAGACCCAATTGTGAACGCGTCATTCAAAAGTGGGGTGTGTGGGTTTCAGATACAGAACTGAAAAAAACATGATCGTGTTTGGTGTTAGGTACGGGTCTGGGAGGAACACGATATCAAACGTTTGTCCTCATGATAACCCGAGGAACACAGGAATAGATCAAGTTCAAATAGGGCAATGACCCATATTGGTGATTCAGTCCTGTGAATTTTTTGGCCGCCGGTCAGAAGTCTGTTACAAATGTAGGACCAAAATAACAATTAACTCCAGTGGCCCTATATAAGGTGCGGTGTAACCCACGCGTTTTACTTTTGCTGAGCAGGTCCTGTACTCGGGCCAAACTCCTGGTTGGCCCGTATCGTGCAGGGCGATCTTGAGATGATCTCCGCTGACATCCTGGCGCGCATGATGGCACACTTACCATAACTACATGTATTAATAATGCCGACGCATGTGTACCCGCCAAGCCACGTTCGCCTTAGCAGATGGAGAAAAGTGGTGGGAACTTGAAGTAGTAATAATGATAACCGACTTTTGTATACCCCGCGGGGGAATGGGTTCAAATCAAAGCTTGAGAACCGAGCCGATCGCGATCGTGCTCGATTTTTCCAAATGCGTGCAAGCGAGTTTTTTGGGAGACAGAATAATCGACCCTCCCTCGAATGTGAATAGAGTGAGGTTTTGCACTTTGAACTGTGATACCGCTAACCCCCCTTCCGGGGAACTTGGACCCCATGAATTCAAACGGATCGCTTGAGCTATAGGCGGAATCGCTCAACTGGGATTTCTGTCTGTATACTCCGGACTGTTGATAGTTGACATATTGCAAGCCCGATTCCTAATAAAAGCTCGACCAGCATTAAATATGTGACCCTTGGGTCAGGGGCCGGCGATCTGTGTCAAAACTATTTGGGGGGGGGGACAATATGAGGCTGACACCATCTAAGCGGAGCGCCAACATTGGTTGGCGCGGGGTGACGAAAATTTTTTCGTTTTACAGAATCCCCCAATTTGTGCAGGAAACGGCATTCCCGAACCGTATGGCCAAGGAAGCACAGGTCCCTAGAACTGGCAATAATTTTCAGAATTTAGTAATAAAATTAAGAAACCTTCTTAAGGACCTGTTCAGTTCATTCCTTACAATTCGGGAACCATCAGTGGACGCGTATAGGGTACAAGGAAAATTCTCGTTTAATAATACCCCCCCCCCTTGTTACTCCTCCCCCCCAGATAGCAGGAACCGGCACTTCCTGGGCCGTATTGCAATTAGCAAAGCCAAAAAATTGGCAATGAATTGCCAAAAAGACTTATATTTCAAGAAACGTCATTGGAGGATCTGTCGATTGTTTTCCTTGCAATTCGGGCCACCATGTGGACGCGTAGGGTACTAGGGAATTTTGAGCCTTGCGAACCCCCAGATTGCCGGAAACGCGGACTTCCGGGTTTATGACAGTAAGCAAAATCCCTGAAATTCACAATTAAATTCCCGAAATTTATATTCACGAAAACGCTCTTGAAGGAAACTGAGCTTATGTTTCATTCATTACAATTTCGCGCCACAAACAGTCTACCAGACCCTTCCCCCGAACACAGATTGCAGAGAGCGGCTCTTCCCGGGGCTTGGCAGTAAGCAGCATCACTGAAACTGACAATAAATTTTCCAAAACTGATCTATGTTATTCTCACTTTCTTTCATCGTGGCTTCCGTTCCTACCATAGCCCTATAGTTTAGAGTCTTTCATCGAGGACCCTTCCAATTGGATTGAATTGCCCGCATGTTTACCGTTCAAATTTTCGTCCAAAATACTATGTCTCATGCGAATCGTTCGCCCCGCATCGCGCCTTTATAGTGCCATACAACAATAACCTTCCCCCCCCCCTCCATAGTGGTGTGCACGATCACCTCCCTATTGTTTTTTCGTTGCAAATAGATTCCATCTTCACGTTGGCTGGCAAAGCCATGCAATGCATTGCAGTCTGAACAAGAGGATCAGAAGTAAATCTAATCCTAGCTATCAGTTGTGTGCATGTTAAGGAACGTGGCAGTGGTTTTCAGCGTTGTGTAGTGGGGGAGGGGGTTGCAACCATTTTGCCAACCGCCCAAGCCAATTCTCCTTGTTGGGGGCCTACCCATATGTTCACCCCACTTGAGTGGCACGTAGGGAGCAGAAAAGTAATATTTGAATTAGAATCTTACAAAGTTATTGTATACATGGGCAATGTAGTATACATGTAACGGAAAAGCACAGAAAATACAGGCGCGACAGCAGCGCGAAAAGACAAATTTTGCATTCGGCTTAGCGACATAAAATGTAAGCATCTGATAAGAAATATGAGTTAGAACCTGGTGTTATGGCAGTACTGTAATATGATTATAGGATTTTTTCCACCAGTCCACAAACTATTGGGGGGACATTGATATTATGTCCCGCCCACCAAAATATGGGGGGGGGAACATGTCCCCCCCCCCGGGATCCTTCCTCTTTTCCCTGCGCCCCCCCCCGCGTCTCCCTGGTCCCCCCCCCCCCCCCCGTGATCGCCCCGTCCCATGCCTGGGTGATGCTCCTCCTCTACCAGGTGTTAAGTGGTACGGTTTGGGGAAAGAAACATCGAGTGGCGCTGATTATAGCCATTGTTGTCGTAGTAGATCGGATAGAGAACAAAATGATAGCGATAAAAGATAAGATGTTACCGCCCCCGAGGATAGCATGTCATGACGAACTAAGCTCCATCATTCGTATACCTCCAGCGTATAACCCCAAGGAAGAAAGAAAGGAACACAGCCGATGCTATGCAATACGAACACAACGCCTTCGGAAAAAGCGACAAAACAAACAAAACTGATGGTATCGCACTTCTCTGGTCACTATTTAGTCAACTGCGATCCCTGGCCCCTTTCCGTTCTCCTCGAGCACCGGAACTTACTCAAACTTTCCGAGTTCAATTAGTTGGTTAGAGCGTGGCGTAGATTTGTTTCTGGCATGGGGGATGATGGTGCTGTGAAACTATTTAAGCGGAAGCAAGCGCCACCAATGGTTGACGCGGAGTTCCCAAGAAAATTTTCTGGATTCCAGGACCCTTCAGATGGTTGGAAAAAGGGCGCTTGTCGGTGTTTTGAGCTGCATTTAAAAGCCTGATTATCGTATGTCTGCAATTCCACGTCTAATGAGAAAAAAACGATCTATGAAAGTAATACATATCCCGATGAGTCGAGATGGATACAAAGAATCATACCTACATGCATCCTACTACATTCATTCCATCTGCAGAGTTCCATACTAGCCCTTCATATTGCCAGTTACATTTGTTCAACCATAACGAATAGGCCTACAGTCTCAAACTTCGATATTAGTGTTAAATATGGGAGGAGAGAGTGAGAGACATACGTGATTAGTACCATCTAAGCGACCCCCCCCCCCCCCCCCCCCCACATCGGGTTAGCGAGTGCGATTCAAAGAAAGTTTTTCGTTTTACACTGATCTCAAGATTGCAGGGACATAGCACTTCCCAGCCTTAAGGCAATGAGCAATATCACTGGAATTGGACAATAAATTTCCGAAAACTGATCCAAATGTTTATTCCTAACAATTCTTCATCGTGGCCTCCCTTCCTTCCATAGCCATTTTTTAGAGGTTAGTTCCGCGGCACATAGAACTTCCATGCGGGTAGAGGTTGCCAGCATCTAGGGAGGAAAATTGCTGAAACATCACTGTCGTGGAAAGTGTGTGCCATTTTTCGGGGCTTTGATGGAAAAATAATCGAGGACGTCAGTAGAAAATTTGGTCATGTTCACCAATTTGTTTCAGTTCAAATTTTTGGCCAAATGTTACAAGTCCCAGAATCGGTTTGTTATGCCTCCGCGTCTATTTATAGTGCAATGGTCAATCGTAACCTCCATTACTGAGTGACACGACCCCAGCCCCCCCCCTGTTGTGTCTTGTTGCATATAGCTTTAATCAAGAAGCAGCAGGCCGTATAAACAATAAAGAGACTTAGCCATTGGTATGTGCAGTGTTCAGACCAATGCCAGTTGAAATCCAGCATTGGTGGGGGGGGCGGCTGAAGTGGGTCCCTCAAGGCAAATGCTCCTTGTGGCAGTTTCAGTTTTCCCTATGTTCACTGCCCGGGTATAGTTAACACGCATGGAGAAAACCATATTTGCAAATTGGACGAAGTTAGTTATTGCGTAATGGTCCTATACTGTACTATATTTGTAACGCGACAATGAAAAACAGCGTGCGCTGCGCGAATTGTTTTGCAATTTTGGACTTCTCAAAATAAGATTTCAAGCAATAATATTATTAGAAAAAGTGTAAGGTATTTGGTTGTGGACCGTACTGTACCTTCGTTGCACTTCTTTTCATCTATCATTGTCTAGTAGGAGATGCATGCCGTCATTGGGGGAGGGGGGGGGGTTATCACATAGGCGATCCCCCAACATAATATATTGTGAGGGATATATCCCCCATTCCCACCCTTCCGGGATTGAACCGCATAATGGGTTAGAGTACATTGTCATTTCGAGTTCCAATCACAACGCTATGCAATGCGTAGGCACTGCCAGGGTTGAATACAAGATCGCTATCCATTATTTTGTTTCTTTCATCTGAAAATAAACCAAAGCATTCGCAGTATCGGACAAAAGTAACCGCGACCCGCGCTTCATGGAAAACTTACGATAAGAATGGTAATATATAGCTATGGGCGTCAACAGGTGGGCCGACGGGGGGGTGGTGACATGTCCCCCCACTTTCTTCAAAGTGGGGATATCCTATCGTTTGCCCCTCCCCCCCCCCCCACTTTTCCCGGACCGTAATTAAAAATAATGAGGCACTGCCCGATTTTGTACCCCCATTCTAAACGGATCAATTGTTGTCTGTAAGCAAACAATAATCGCGGTTGGAAATTGTATAGTCAACTAATTCCAGGTGTGCGACTCCAGGTGGAGATCTGGACCGAATAGGGCGAAGTCGAAGGATTACTCATGATTCATACCGAGTTCTGAATTTTAAATCGAATAGCCAATAAGTGCATAATTTTTCAAGTGTTTCGCGCCAGCAAAATGGCGTTTCTTCTAGGCGTGAGGCTAATTATGGATGTAATGCCTTTCGAATCATTTTTTCACTCGATTAATTCGAAGCCTGGGGGTCGATAGCCCCCCCCCCCCCCCCCAAATTTTCTATTATGAAAAATTCGGGCGGAAATTCGTTATTTTTAAAATTTGAGAAGGAAAAACGAAAGATGAAAAAAAAAATGCTCGAAGTTGTTTTTCGATAAAAGCCAGTAGTCCAGTAGTTCCAATGACTGCCAAATTTTCTGCTCCCAGATTAGAGTGTCCTGTGCGCTTATGGCTTTTCCCTTCGATCCCACCAGAGACCGTTCGGTTAACCCCTCCGATCCCACGCAAACCAAGCCACAGTAGTACCCGGAAAATGTAATGAAAAAATACCATGTTTGATTTTCGGTAAATCATCTTGGCATGCAAATGACAACTTTTTGCTGTCTCTTTTAATCAAATCATACATGTAGATGGGTGCTATTATACTGAGCCTGGCAAGTGCCGTTTCCGTCGGGTATGAAAATCTGAAAGGTTCTTGGTCGCTTCGCGCCAAATGAGGTTGGCGCTCCGCTGTAGATGGTCATTTGCCATCCGATTTGTGTCCCCCCCCCCTCACTTTTTCAAAACGCTCGAAAGCCCCTGTAATAGCGCCATCAATGTTAACATATTAGCCCGTTGATGCACTGGACGCTTGCCGCGAGTGCAATGTGCGACACGATATATTCCGGCTTTAAAAGGTTCCTAACACAAACATATTTTCCGCTATTATTGTCACTAACAGAAGAAGCATAAAGGCATCCGTTAGCATATTGATTACAGGAGTGTACAAGGCAGACCGGACAGGTCTGGCGGGAGAAAGCTACGAAAACGAGCAACGAATGATGAGGAAAATCACGGATTTGCCTTTAGACATGTTAATAACAATATTGTTTTGCGTTAGAACAGAATGTTTGTTCCGCCATTAAGCAGTGTACGTGCAGCGCCAAGGATCCTGTCTAGTTTGTGCATGGGGTGAATGATTCCTTTTGCATGGCAGGATTTGTCCGGTTACAAGCCAGCAGGTCTCAAGTTACCCGAATTCGACAACGGATTCGATTTAAGGCGCCTTTCCATCGTACGGTCCTACGAGCATGGCGTAAATGTGGGTCCTGGACTGTGGGTGGAGTGGGAGGAGCTGGGAAGTATGACTTTCGGGTAATTTCCAAGGCCACCCCACGCCAGGAAGAGAAGAAACGAAGAAACGAGTTCGTTTTTTTTAACCATTTTACATTTTCACCTTGGAATCATCTCCAACAGTAAAACAAAAATCGTATGTTTGAATCAAACAGGCCTGAATTAGTCACTTCAAGTAAAGGCAGAACTGACATCCTATTTTAATTTTACAAATACAAAACTTTAATGGCGACAGAGTATTTGGGCCCTGGTCACTTTATATTCAGACAGCAAAGAACCAAAGTCATGTTATAAATCAGGTATATGTTGAGGTTGATGGGAGACTAGGTCTATTTGGTGTCTGAAGGGGTATCTTGGACAAATCTTAAAATAATAGTCAGAAACAGCTATTGGTGATTTTACGCTAAAGCGCCTTTCACTAATCTATCTAGATGCCGGCCATATATCAGATCTCGATTGCGCAAAATATCAGTATAAACGCAAAACCAAAAGTGCGAAAGCGAATGTATGAATATATAAGGTGATGGGAAGAATTTTTCCGGTAAAGATCGAATGAGCTGTCATGCGGTAATAAAGGCATTGGACGGTACTTGTGTTTTTTTTTAGGGTGACTTGAGCGAGACCAGACCTGGATACTACAAATATTGTCAGCTGCGAAATCCTTACCAGGTTACACGGGAATAAGGCAACCGCCTCTTCGGTAGTACCTTATATGGATGGGTAATCAGCACGCAGACGGACAACTCGCAAAGTTGCCTGCCCCTCGTTAGTCCCTGCCCTAATCTCTTGTGCTGCGCCGCCCGCGTGAAGCATAGTGTATACCATTAATGATCCTACCGGGATTCGAATACCAATCTCCCGGGTGGAGGCCCGATGCTCTACCAATTGTTATTCACTCGGGTTAAGTGAGGTGCCCTCTTATGTCATGTGGAATGAGAGTAATTTAATCAATTAAATGTCTGAGACTACGCTTAAATTTATTCGGTGGGCGTGTCACACATGGTGCGATGAAAATGTCGTACGATAAATATATCGCACGTGCGGCCGACTAAACATAACGGAAAAAGTTGATGTGATGAGTCTGAAAAAAAAACAAGTCCCCTCCCCTTTCAATGCCTCGGGCGGTGGGTTTGGGTTGGTGGGTTTGGGTGGGTTCGTTTCTTTTGGCAGAGTTCTTGTACAAGAGTTGCAATTTCAAAAGGAAGCAATGCGAAGCATGTTGTCTTCTCAGTAGGATGCGTTATATTAGTGCGTATTCCATTTAGCTGAAAGCAATCAGCAACATTACCAGCCAACTTTCTCTGGTGTGGAGTCCCTGTGCTCACAATAGAGCTGCAAGCCGTAACCCCCCCCTTCCTCCCCAATAGCTTGTCACGGTTGCCTTCCTTGTTTTGTTCCCGGGTCGTATTCATTCTTCACAGTGATGAAGTAAGCGCGCATTGCAACAATCGGGGCTGGAGTATTCCCTATCATCAGAACCCCAGCGTAAGGCTGGTGCGACCTCCTCCGGGGAACCGCATTACCTCCATCTAGAAATTCTGGCGCACCGCCCTGCGGAAAAACGATCTACATACTCCCGGTCCCTCTCTCGTGTTCAATCCGCCTATCTATCTTGCCTTTGATTTGCATTTTTACAGTTACTTGGTGAATACCGGACGCATTATTGACGTCCAATAAAAGGATCGAGCAAACTAGTGTGATCATTCGCACTTGTGTGGAAGACCTAATGACGTCCTAACACCCCCGACCGACCCCCCCCCCCCACCCCTCCCTCTGACCCATCACACATGACAATCTCAAACATTATGCGTGTCTGCCCATGTACGAATGAAAGGAGATGAGATCCATGATGCCCATATACATGATATAGGGCCCATACGAATGGTAATGGAAACTTCGTCTGGAAAAGCAATTCGAAATTAAAAACCAGCAGCACTTCACTCGTCTAAGATGCTCCGTATTCCAAACTATATATTCGCATATCGAGGCTTGCAAAACGTTCTTTCATGTTTTAGCAAATAGGCAAAACATCGGCGGGTTCCACTTTTGCTCTCGCCTGAACCTTGCTCGAGGTGAGACACTATGTCTCTCTATGATCACTGTGTCGTGTGGGTTGGTCTGTTGTCTGTCAGTATGTGGTTCGCGATATCTCTGAATTTAAATTCCATAACGTGAATTTTTGTGGGGTTGCCGTATGAAGAGTTGTAGGTACACCAGGCACATTTGGTCCCGAAAGAGCATACTAATTCGCATAAATGTCCGTTGTACTGAAAGCTCGTGTGCAGGAGATCTAATGATCGAAAATGGGTGGTTGGTGATCAGTTCAGTGTATGACTACTGTGGACGTGAACACTAACCTCATCAGGTTTGCACTGAAATATGTTAATTAGGTAGACCAACTAAACTTAATTTACGCGAATTTTCAAACCCATCGGATTTTCACGAAACTTGATGGACAAGGCTTCTTTTATCCCGATGGAGTTAACAGTTAAGTCTAGGTCACTATAGGCCAATTAACGTGACTCATTTGTATAATTAGCACCATTCCATGCAATTTATTTGAAAACGCTTGTGTACACTTGTGTGAAAAAATATTGGAAACATGTATGCTGTCGTGATGTGATGACTACTATCTGATATTTATAGGCCAATTAATGTGGCTCATTTGTATAATTAACACTATTTATGACAATTTCTTCGAAAACACGTGTGTACACTTGTTTGCAAAATATGGAACATGCATGCGTGTCATAGTGCTGTGCTATGACTATTATTGATTCACATGAATTTGGTAGATGTGACTTTCTGGTCTGAGAATGTAATGCCCGGTTGTATTATG